>CM040426.1:12455292-12835292 GCA_022702705.1 Papilionanthe hookeriana x Papilionanthe teres | reverse complement strand
CCTACTTGAGTTAAATCATTTCCTTGCAGCCAAACCCCTAAATGTCAAACACAAGAAATGTACCACCCATGAAAATCAGCTGCCACAAAAGAAAAGCAGATGATAAAGTTAAGGGAGGCTCAATTTCAGGACCTACTGTGACCTCTTTCAAGAGTTATTAACAAAGAGGAATATAATCAGTAGGTCCGTCCACAAATTACTGCATTTCTATATTTACAACCGCATGGTGAGAAAACGGGCATAATACTAAAGTTGAACCATTTATCCACCACAAACATCAACCTACCAAATTAAATAGAACAACGCAAATGGGTTATAATTGTAAAAGGTGCTGAGACGCAACAATCGGCTGAGCCATTAAATAATGGACAATTAAACTTAAAAAAAGTTTAGAACGCAAGAAAAGTATGAAACATACTTGCGGCAGATCATTTTATCTTGGTTGTACTTCCTGGCAAGAGCCATTAAAGAGGGCTCGATGATACCACCCCTCAGCCTCAGGACCAAATGCAACGTCGACTCTGTAAAACAATCATAAACGTGAAATTTTTTTCTACAAAATAAGCCGCATGTGAAAATAAAAGCTAAAAACTCAGTGGTGCCTTTCTGGATGTTGTAATCAGCAAGAGTTCTTCCATCCTCAAGCTGCTTCCCGGCAAAAATCAGGCGCTGCTGATCCGGCGGAATCCCTGCAAATAAGCATGATTTAAGCGACCGCCGGAATAAATTATAAAATGACCGAGGACGCTGCAAAAGTGTAGGTTAAATTGCAATTGCGTGCCCTAACAATACAAGAAAGATCACAAGAGAACAAATATTCAGATTAAATGAGAAAAGGGTCACCTTCCTTGTCCTGAATTTTAGCCTTCACATTGTCGATTGTATCGCTGCTCTCGACTTCAAGTGTAATGGTCTTCCCCGTCAGGGTTTTCACAAAGATCTGCATATCAGCCGACTTTTCCTTCCACCACCAACTCCCTTTCCACCGTTTCTTGAACCGTCGAGACGATTGTTCGACTTTTATAGCAGCGACCCTGACTTGTCTAGGGTTTTGCTATAATCGATTGAAATTTATTTTTTGGAATTTATGTTTTGTTTGAATAAAGATAAATTTTATCAAATTTTATTTAAAAAATATGTTTGTAGGAGGAGCTGTAATTTAAAATGATAAAAAGTTATCAATTTTGAGATATGTCATTTTATCAAACAAAATTTTTTATAGATGATGATGTTCGCTCAAATCAAACAGAACTTCATTTACCCAAATAAAATCGGACTGGTGTCTAATTGTGCGTTCGAAATTGATTATAAATTAATAAGACCTAAAATTTTGAATCAGGCTTCAGTATTAAATGGGATTAAAATTTTTAATTAAATTTTACTAGTCTTTAATTTGATTTACCTAAATCTTACATGCAATACTCCACAACTCATTTAATATAAACATAAA
Organism: Papilionanthe hookeriana x Papilionanthe teres; assembly: GCA_022702705.1. Lineage (NCBI taxonomy): Eukaryota > Viridiplantae > Streptophyta > Magnoliopsida > Asparagales > Orchidaceae > Papilionanthe > Papilionanthe hookeriana x Papilionanthe teres. The sequence continues at coordinate 12,833,842 of CM040426.1, read as the reverse complement.
ATTATTCAAATAGTGCTCAGACAAGAGTTTAAAGTGGTGGCAAAATTATAAAATTAAAGGTGGTGAATATTTAAATTTAAAATTAAAATTAATTTAAAATTTTTAAAAATATTATAATATTATTTTAAAATTAAATAAGCACTTAATATTGAATTATTATTCAATATTAAATTTAACAAAAAAAGAAAAACAATATATTATATAATATTGAAATTTTTAGTAAAAATTTAATCGTAGAGAGTGCCTCTCTCGACTATCCTCTGGTTCCTCCATTATTTTCTGATCTATTTCGATTCAAATTTGGGTCAATTTTATGTTCGTGGTTTAATCATGATTTGGTGTAAGTCAATTCTGAATTGATCCATAAGAATATCCTCCAATTATTAGGGGCGATAAGATTTTAATAATGCTTTTAAAACAATGCTGGATCTAATCATTCCTTGTATTTTCAAAAATAATTAAAATATGAAAAGTAATTCTCTCACATTCAGATTTGATAATGACAGTTTTAAAAATAAATATATTTTGTTTAAATAAATGTTTTAATATCACAATAATCTCTTAAGAAGATATATTTCATAATTATTTTTAATTGTAACGGATTCTTAAGAATATCAAATTTGTAAGAAGAATTAAAGTAATAAATTTCAAATACTTATAACTGTTTTTTTTTTCTATTTATTATGAAGTAGATTATGAATGGTAAAAGGTGCTCAGAGAAATAAATGGATGATTTGCCAAATTCAAGTACTTCAAAGAGAAAAAGTAATAATGGGTTTGCTTCTTCTGAGACAACTTACATCCTAATATAGAAAAAGGCTTATCTAACTACTAATAATTATAATGTAGTATAAGAGGGGGGGATAAGATGATGCATGATAAAAATTTTAACTGGTTTGATACAAGAGTCTACATTAATTATCGAGGGAGAAGGGGTGCTCGTAGTTTTCCATGGATAATAGGTACAAGCAAGCTAGTCTTGCAACTTGTACTCTCTCTTAAGAATATAAAATATCATAATGCATGCTTTTAATCTAAATGGTAACAAAAAACAATATAAGTATAAAACATTCCAAAGAAATTATAATGCTTGATTTTAATCTCAATGGTATCCAGATTGATTAATGTAGGTCCAAAAGATCATTATAGATAATAAGGAGGGGTAATTTTTAATTAAATTTTTAATTTGAGCTGATGTTGATGTGGTAAGGGACATTTAAAACAAAAATGGCATTTATATCGCAAAACTAGTACAACTATAAAAGTTAATTCATCTTTGAGGAATCCTTTTGCCTAGATCCAGTAGGATGAATCAGGCTCCTGTCGGCATTCAGAGCCGTGTCAGAGATTTTCTCGTGTCGATGTCATTGTTTTGGAGTTGCCACTCTGTTTATCTATAATATTGCCCTAATCTTCAAGAAATCTTATTTCTTTTGGATCATGTAAAGGATCCTTAGATAATAAGAAGTTTGAAGAAGGTAAGATCTAATAAAATAAAAAACAGTAGAATAAGAAGTGTCGGTGATAATCTCTATAAAAGGAGATTCTAGAATGTTTTATTCTAGAAATTTTATATAAGGACGATCACATATGAAATTTTGATAACCAGAGATTTCTAGGTATGATTGTTATCATGAGTTCTTAAATCTCCTATAGAAACAAGCTCCTATAGTTAATTACATCTTAGACAATTAAAGTTATCTAAGAAAACATCTGATTAATGTTAACACTTGTTTTCTAAGAAGTTTCAAGAACAAGGAAAGAAACGTCAACGTTCAATCCTATGGGTAATATATCATACTACTCTAAGAGTTTGATTTTTGTCAATGTTATTTGTTATGTCGATTTAATTTTTGTTTTGTTGTTTGTCATTTTGTTGTTGTTTTGTCTTATAGTTTGTCATTTATCTGGTGATTATCCTAAAAATTTAGATTTTGTGGTTATCCTAAAAGTTTAGGGTTTATTTTGTTTTGGTTTGTCATTTTAATGTCATGTTATTTGTATTTTGTTTTGTTCTATTTTGTCATTGTTTTGGTGTTGCTTTAATTTTGTTTTATTATCGTTTATCCTGTCTCCATAATGTTGTCCTGCAAAACAGAATTAGCACACCCTAAAAACATGTAAAGTAAATCTAAAGCGGAATTTTTCTAAGAGTTGTAAAATATTTTATTAAAAAGCTCAGCTTACAACTCTGAGATGGGGAACCTCTAAAAGGTCCCCATCAAGAAGGAAAGTAAGAGGGGGAGAAGGAGAATGGGAGACAGCAAATTCATTAGTTGAAGATCCTAGTCTAGCAAGCCAATTAGCTAGCCTGTTACCCTCTCTGTAAACAAAAGAGAACTGAACATGTAGGGAGGATCTTAGGAGGTTTATCTTTTGAATCCAAAAGAAGTGGTGTCATTGATGGAGTCTCTTCACTGTCAGCAACTGAATCAGGGTATTGGAGTCCACTTCCACTTGCAGGTGAGTCCACTGGATCATGGAAGAAAATTTGATGGCTCAGTAAGCAACAATGAGTTTTGATTCAAGAGCATCCAGTGCAACAACTAAGGCATAGTAGAACAGGAGACCTTGACCCAAGTGGTTCCTGAACACCCCCCCCCCCAAGCCAGCCCCCAAAGAAGAAAAGCTACCATCTTTGTTCTCCTTTATAAAATGTGGAGGGTGGGGGTTGCCAGAAAACCTTAATTACCTTAAAAGAGGGGGCTAAATCTTGGTTAAAATGATGGCTAATGTTAGGAAATTTCTTATATCTGATCAGCTTGAGGAGAAATGAGGCGTAATTTCAGGCCACCTTAGCAATATTAACCAACAAGTTATCAAACTTGGCTTGGTTCCTAGCCATCCACAAGAACCAAGCAATAATGAAGGGGACAAGGCCCACCTTAGCCTCTTTCCAACAGGTCCAGCAAGAGCTAAAGTGTGTCCAGTAAAGATTTTGAGTGTTTAGAGTCAGTTGAGTAGAGAATTTTACCTAGACCCCCCCGGGCAAAGTTGCACTCAAAGAAAAGGTGTGATATGGATTCCTCAACAGCTTGTTATCTCTTCTTCATGAATTTTGAGTAGTTGCTTTGTATTTCTATTTACAATAAGATATAGTAATGTGAAGAATCAATAATTGTTTTGAATATGTTCTTAATTTCTTAATTGTAATGATTCAAATCTTAAACTTAATTTACTTTTTAATCTGACCAATTGATTTGTTAAAATCTATGTGAAATCATATGAGCCCGTAGGGCTATGCTTTCAACATTCAAGTAGGAATCACATTTAATGTCATTATTGAGAGTAAACTTAATGGGGTTAAGTGCAAATAAGTAGAGAAATATTGTTTGATGGTTTTAGAATTGTTAATTTTAGGGTGACGGACTAAAATACATAATTCGGTTCAGGTGTTTAGAAATTAAAGTGAGATTGTTAGCCCTCGGGTGAGGAGAAGTGGGAACTCAAGAGTGACAACTTGTATCTTCCCAGTCTAACCACGGATTTAGATTCAAAACATCTAAATTAGTCAATGTTCTTTATCACTCGTAAAGAGGATTAAAGAATATCATTGCTTCTATTTGTCACATGCAATTTATAATAAAGTTTGATTTTTCACTAGCTATAACCTTATTATAAATGGGAAATATACTTTCTTAAATTTGAAACCTTAGTTATAAATAATTAGCCTGCTTACGTCATATTTAACTTTGAAGTTTAAAAAATAGTATAGTAAATATAGTTATGTTAGTTTTGCTTTACAAAATTTATCTTTTGCTTTCGTACTAATAGTATCTATAGTTTTCATACCATCTTTTCAAATTTCTTTCATATTAGTAGAATTTTACCTTTTTCATATGGGATTGATACTTATTACTCCATTAGAGCCCTATATTACTTGAGCGATACATATGCTTGCATTTATGACCTGGTGAATATTTAATATTGAAAACATATTTTGGTTCATAAAAAGTAATTTTATTAGCAAATCAAGCATAAAGTTTTGGCACTGATTATATAGAAAAATAACATACACTAGGATTGACATCACCTATCAGGAATGTGTTAACCTCTCACCGCCTTAATCAGAAAAGATAACAAATTTGTGTGGGATGAAAAATGTCAACACGCCGTTGAAAATATCAAACAGTATTTGACAACAACTCTTGTTCTAGCAGCCTCTGTTTTAGGAAGACCTCTGAAAATCTACACTGCAGTATTGTATAATTCTCTTGGAGCATTACTGGCTCAAATCAATGACGAGGGTAAGAAAATGCATTCTATTACTCAAGTCTTTGTTTGGTCCCAAGTAAAATAAAATATCTTGCAATTGAGATACATTGTTTAGCTTTGATCTTTGCAGTTTAAAAGCTAAGAGATTATATGTTATCACATAAGGTAACTCTTATCTCAAGGGTTAACCTGTTATAATACTTGATGACCGGACTGACGCTTTCTGGAAGATTAGCAAGATGAGCAATGATACTATTTTAGTTCAACATAACATTTGTACCGCTATGTGCTGTTAAAGGACAAATTTTGGCAGCTTTCTTAGCAACACATCCCATGCTGACTAGGTCTCCTCTTCATGATGATTTACCCGAGAAAGTATTAGAAGTTAAAAAACCTAACATAAAATGATGGGAATTATATTTTGATGGAGCTTCATCTACTCGAAAAGACAAAGACAAACAAATAATTATACTTGGCAAATTAAGAGTGAGATTAATTTTCATTACTCCAAATAAAGCAATAATGTCGTTTTCCTATCATTTGACTGAGCCATGCTCAAACAATGAAGCTAAATACGAAGTGCTCATAACTGACATAGAATTGGCAATATTGTTGGAAATAAAAATATCAACATCTATGGAGACTCTCAATTAATCATGAATTAAATCACAGGAAAATACAAGACTTTAAAACCTTAAATTGAACAATATTTTTGTTACACTTAGAAATTACTTCAGCAGATTCCAATTGTAACATTCTTCTTAGTTTCGAGACAAGATAACTCTCTAACATATGCTTTGACAAAGCTTACAAAAGAATTTGCTTGCTCAGAAGAGGATGTCATTCTAATTTTTGTAAAAGGATGATAGGTTCTCTCTTGAATTGGCATCAATAATCTACATAAAGTTGGTGAAAACATGACAATGACATTAATTGATAAACAAGAGGATGATTGGCGACAACCAATTATTCAATATTTACAAACTGAAAGATTACTTGAAAAAAATTCTATTGAAACTAAAATTAAACAAAGAGCATTGTCTTATGCTCTTGTGAATGATGTTCTTTATCGTTGATCTTTCGACCAAATGTAGTTAAGATGTTTAAACTAATATGAGGCTCAAGTGATTGTTAATGAAGTTCATCCAGGCATATGCGGTTGATCCCCGATTACAACATACAAGAGTTTAAACCTTTAATTTTCTTGTTTAAATTTCTTTATTTATAACGGTCCCAAAATTTGACTCCAAAGCAAAGTAAGTTTCAATTATGTCTTTAAATAGTAGGGATTTTATGCAAGTATATGTATCATTATCAAGTAATATAAAGCTTTTTGATTAAGCCCCGAATATCGATCCCACGGAGATCACGGTTAATCACGACGACTTTCAAGAGAGGTTCTAGTCTATAATAACACGCCCTAGCTTGGAAGGTCAATAAAAGTTTGATTTTGATTATATATAACAATTATCGCTATAATACTACTTGTACTCCTAAACTAAAATACTTAGAGAAAATTAGAAAGTAGGGTTGGATATATTAAAAATACTTTTCCTTATACAATGAAAGTAGTGACATGTGTAAATGTAAAACAAGTAGCGAGAGAGATTGTGAAAAATAGGAGCAATTATATTCTTTACCCTTACTTGGTTCTATAAAGAACATAGGTTAATTTGATGATTTGAAATCTTATAGATGGGTTAGGCAGGGAAGAGACTAGCTCTCACTCTAGAGTTCCCTCTTCTCGCTCCACCTGGGGACTAACATCTCGTAACAAAACTTTTCACATCAAACCAAATTAGGGACTTTAGTCTGTCACCGTAAAGTCCTCTAATTTTACACCTCTTAAACATGCATATCTCCCTATTTATTTGCACTCAACCATATGGACTACATTCTCACCCATATAATCTCATGTGGTTTTTATCAATAGTTGACTGAGACAATACCGCATTAGTTCTTACATGTTCTCACAACAGATTTTAACGTGCAAGTTGATCAAGTTTAAATGTAAATGAAGATCAAAGTAAAATCATAACAATATATTCTAACTCTACTCAATTTTATATCCTACACATGCATACTAATTCATTGTAAGAGGGAAGAGTAAAGAAAACTACTCACTACACATGGAGAAAGAACAAGAACTTTTCATTGAACAAGTCTTTGAAATCATACAAAGAAACTACTAAATTCAAATCAAAATACAATGAAAATACTTATCTCTGATGAAAATCAAACTCTCTTTGTATATCAAAAGCAATCTTCTTGTGATCCTCTCCAATAACAAAGTGTAAAGAAAAGAATAAAGTCTCTCACACTCTCGCTTTCTCTCTCACCTTGTCGCCCACTTGGGCTCATGCCCAAGCCTTCACTTCTTCTCCAACTTCTCCTCATCTAATCTTCTCCTCCTCTAAATCTTCTTCTTCAAGATATTCCAAGCCCTAATTATAATTTCCCAAGAGATGCTTAAGTGTCTCTTCAAAAAGAGTCCACATTCAATGAATCTTCCAAAGGGTGTCTTAAGTGCCTTTTCACTCTAAGAGACACATCTCTTCCATAATAACTCCTTCTAACCAACCTAAACTCTTATAGAAAGTTTATTTTATAATTTCCAACAAATTCCCTAAGAGACACACTTCGCAGTGCTCCGAAAATCGTTCAAATTCGACGTTTCTTCTAGAAGTTATGCCAAAAAACATCACTGGCGGCTATGCGCCGACTTCTGGCGCAAAGGCGTCATTGCCCGGTGGCTATGCGCCAACTGGTGGCGCCTAGGCGCCCGACACAATTACATAAGTGCCTAATTTAACCCATTTTTCTCTAGTATGCTCCGGCCCTACCCGTTTTGCTCCGATACGCTCCATTTTAGTCCATTTTTTGTTTCATTTGCTCCAATCACTCCAAATTCTTCAATTTGATGTCCCTACAACCAAAAACACAAAAAAACATACATTTAAAGTAAAATATCATTATAAAATATGACATAAAAGTAGTATATTTTTAGGTTTATCAAAATCCCTCAGACTTAAACATTACTTGTCCTCAAGTAATACTACACTTCAAAAATAATTTATGTACATTAGAGTTAACAGGTCACACTTTAGAATTGCTAAAACTTTGTTCTAAAATAGATAGTTTAATCTAGAAGAAGTTCTAGTGAATCAGACTAGCCCAGGTTCTAAGATATTTATCATCAAACTTGGGAATTTGTTTTCCTATCTAATTCAGAAAAATATGCAGATTTTTCAAACTTCGGATCCTATGAACTTTACTTTCTAGATTTAAGAACTCTCTTAAAAATAATTTTACTAATATAAGTATAAAAAGCAAGTTAGGATTGTTCTAAGTTCTTTACGCTAGAAAGACTCGAGTGAAACTAATTTTTGATTAGGACCTCTTCTCAAGCTTCTCCTCACTTTTTTTTCTTTTTTATTTCAGGATCTTTTTGGTCTATTCTTTTCTTTTCTTTTTTTTATATGTGAGGATTATTATATCTGGAGAAGTCCTTAAATGATTTTGAATTCCACTATCCTCCTCTAAAGTTAAAACTTATTACTTTCCTTTACTTGAAAAAATGTATTTTTATAAAATACTTTTTAAAAGAGCCTTAAATGTTTGAAAATAAAAATTCTAAGAATCCTTAGTTTTTTTAAAAATACACTCCTTCCTACTAAAGATTGTTATTCATTTTCCAAAGTTTTCCACTAAATATCCATAACTCTAGGATCACCCTTTTCACTAAAAATATCAACTAAGTTTTTTTACTTCATTTATATACTTAAAATTCTAACATTCTTAAGATGACTCCACATAACAATAATCATTAGAAATAAAATACAAATATATTTGTAGTAGTTTTGAAAACAAGTAGGGTTTAAATTTGAAACATTTTTCCTTCCTCCCCCCAAACTTAAGCTCAAACATGTGTAACAATGAAGTACAAAAATATGCGGCAGATAAAGATCACTTTTACAATTTACTACGCATCCTACAAAAATATCAACAAATAACACTTGGTAGAATATTGCAGTAGAAAGTAAATCTAGCCTGAACATGCTTGACATAACAATAGAAAGGATTTTTAAATTTTAGAATAGGTACAAACTGAATATTCAACAGGAACACATTTTAAACTTTATAAAGGAATTGTTGGATGCTAATAAGTTTAAAATATTAATATAAGTTTTGTTGTCTCCAATGACTCATTCAACTTGATTCACAAACATAGACACACAAACTCCAATACATAGACTCACAGATTTCATAAACAAAAAACAACTGAGGTTAATTTGGTCTCCCTTATACTCACATTTCTCCTCCTTACTTTCAATTTCTAACGGAAGAAACTACACTAATAATAAGGGTGTATTATTAAATTTTTTATATGGTTTCCCCTATTATAAAATCTCATGTGTTTCCAATTCCAGTTTTACTCTAAGTCTAAGGTAAAGTAATAAAGGAAGTAATAAAGTTGACATGGAGTGGTCTAACTCCAAACTTTACATGCTTCAAGGTAATGCTCAGCTCCGGTTGAGAACTAAGTCGTAACAAACTCGTCAACATGCTACTACCAGAAGTCATATATAAATTTAGTCAAGACCAAGGCATAACCTCACAACATTAACCTAAACCACTCTTACACATCAAACAAGGATCAAAGTCCAACATCTCGCTATTATCCAATCCAACATAACAACAATCACACTAAACAAATAACAAAGATAACCATGGGTTGACTCCAACGAAGTGCTTGGTTTAACATCGGCGACCTAATATATCCAATGTTTACTCTGATTGCCTCAGCATCAGAATCTAATTTATTTTGTCTGTATACCACAAAATATGCCATTCGGTGATTTTAAATAACTCTTTCTTAGGAGATCTTATACTGATTTCATCATTCAATTTAGGTTCTTCTTGTGATTGAGTCAAATATGAAGATATAAAAACTGGTGTGTAGATGAATTCCCTAAATTGGTAGGCTTTAAAATTGCATGGGGTACATTCATCTTATGTTCATGAGATTTTTCAATAGATAAAATTAAAAGTTTACTATTTTTGGTAACGTCCATCATTTCATACCTCTCTTGAACATACATACAGTCTTCTTTAAATAATGTTTTCAACTCATCATGAAAGTTCATTTTAATCTCATATGTTAACTTACCTCTCAAAACTTCTTGGAAATGATCTTTACTTAGATAATCAATTTCATCCATCTAAAAACAATCATCATTATTTCTCTCAGTTGGATATTTCATAGCCTTTAATATATCAAAAGTTACTTCCTGGTCATTAATATTCATAGTCAACTCTCCTTTTTGCACATCTATCAAAGCTTGTCCAATAACAAGGAAAGGTCTCCCCAAAATAATTGGATTATTTTTATCGTTCTCCATATCTAATACAATAAATTTCAAAGGAAAAATAAATTTATCCACTTTAACAAGCACATCTTCTATAATCCCTTTTGGATAAATGATAGATCGATCAGCTAACTGAAGGGTTCCAGTAGTGGGAGAAAATCAGCTAAACCTAACCTTTTAAATATAGATAGAGGCATCACATTAATGCTCACTCCTAAATCATGTAAAGCTTTTCCACATAATTTTTCTCCAATTGCACAAGTAATTGTAAAGCTACAAGGATCTTTAAGTTTCTGAGGAAGCTTTTTCTGAATTATAGCGCTGCACTCCTCACTTAGTGCAACTGTCTCGTAATCCCTAAGTTTTCTTTTCTTGTTTAATATCTTCTTCATAAACTTTGCATAACTTGGCATCTGTTCCAAAGCTTCAACGAAAGGAATATTTTTCGATAGCTTCTTAAGTACTTTCAGGAAATTTGAAAATTGTTTATCCAACTGATGCTGTCTAAGTCTTTGAGGAAATTGAGGTGGTGGTCTTTCTAAATTGATTTTAGTTGGAGATATAATTTTTTTCAGATTCTTAGAATGATGTTCTTTATGTCTTTTAGTATCTTTTGTTTCTCTCATAACTTCTTTCTCTTTTCTAACCACATCCTCTATCTCTCTTCCACTTCTTATTCAAACAGCTTCTACTTGCACATTAGTGTTCTCTTTAGGATTGATCTCAATGTTGCTAGGAAGTGTTCCTTGGGGTCTATTGCTAAGTGAGTTAGCAATTTGTCCCAGTTGATTCTCTATGTTTATAATCACAGTATTTTGACTTTGCAACTGGTTTCCCATTTGCAATTCCACTTCTCTTATAGACATCTTCTTATCCTCAAATGTTTTATCGTTGTTATAGTTTAGTGGATACGAAAGTCTATAGTTTGTGTTCTCCTGATTATTCCAACTTCCATTAGGATTTACATGATTATTTTCCCATTATTGGTTTCCACCCCCAGTAACATGATTTCAGTTAAAATTAGGATGGTTCTTCCAACCTGGGTTATAAAAGTTAGAATACAGGTTTTTTATGGTATTTAAAGTCTCATATGATAAGTTAGAATCAACCATATGCCCTAATGAAAATTTCTTACTTACTGGAGTAAATTGAGGCTGGTTCATTCCAAATTGGTCCAACTTCCTTCATATTACAGCAATGTGAGATGCAAGAACTGAAATTACACTTGTATCATGAACACTGGCTACCTTTTTAGGATTTACCCTTGCAGATGGCCATTCAAATTCATTTGTAGCCATTCTTTTAATTAAAGCATAAGCTTCATCAAATGGTTTTGACATTAATGAACCACTAGCAGCAGCATCAATTATAGACCTAAGGGATCCTACTAACCCACTGCAAAAAGTTTGAATGATTAACCAATCGTGTAGAGCATGGTGTCGACACTTTCTTAAGAGTTCATTAAATCTTTCTCAGGCTTCGTATATTGATTCCCCTTCATATTGACAAAATGAGATAATATCGTTTCTAATTTTAGTAGTCCTTGAAGGTGAAAAATACTTAGCTAGGAATTTCTGAGTTAACTCCTCCTAATTTTTAATAGATCTAGGTGCTAATAGTATAATCATATTTTAGTCTTATCCCTTAGTGAGAAAGGAAAAAGCCTTAATCTAACAACATCGTCTGACATGCTGTTATAACGAAATGTAGCACAAAGTTCCGGAAAATATGATAAGTGTAAATAGGGATCCTCCAAAGGAGTTCCCCCAAACTGGTTGTTCTGCACCGTTGGATAATCTCTGGATTAAGTTCAAATAAGTTAGCTTCTATTATAAGGTTTTGCATACTTGAGTGCATTTCACCTATCATAGGATTTACATAATACCTCAATGATTTATGATGATTTTCCAAGTTATTATTTTGAATGTTTTTCATTTCATTTCTAGTTTTTCAAGTCATTTATATTTTTTTGATTTTTTTCTTTTTTTATCTCAGGATCATAAGGCACAAGACCTGAAGATCTTTTAGTTCGCATACATAACACAACATACAATACATTAACAATTAAACAAAACATATTTTCAACACAAGAAAACATTTTCACAAACACATTGTTTTTTTATAAAACAGTTTCTTCACAACACTTTTTCATACAAAAAATACTTTTCACAAAAAACAGTTTTTACGACTATACAATTTTCCAACTATAGGACTAAATACTTCAACTAAAATCCTCCTAAAAGTCAAAATCAACCATTGTGATTCCTGACAACGGTACCAAAAACATGATCCCCGATTACAATATACAAGAGTTTAAACCTTTAATTTTCTTGTTTAAATTTCTTCCTTTACAACAGTGCCAAAAATTTGACTCCAAAGTAAAGTAAGATTTCAATTATGTCTTTAAATAATAGGGATTTTACGCAAGTATATGTATCGTTATCAATTAATATAGATCTTTCTGATTAAGCCCTGAATATCGATCCCACGGAGACCGCGGTTAATTACGACAGCTTTCAAGAGAGGTTCTAGTCTATAATAACATGCCATAGCTTTGAAGGTCAATAAAATTTTGGTTTTGATTATATCTAAAAATTATCACTAGAATACTACTTCTACTCCCAAACTAAAATACTTAGAGAAAACTAGAAAGTGGGGTTGATATATTAAAAATACTCTTCCTCATACAATGAAATTAGGGACATGTGTAAAAGTAAAACAAGTAAGGAGAGAGATTGTGACAAATAGAAGAAATTATATTCTTTACATTTACTTGTTTCTATAAAGAGCATAAGTTAATTTGATGATTTGAAATCTTGTAGATGGGTTAGGTAGGGAAGATACTAGCTCTTACTATAGAGTTCACTCTTCTCCCTCCACCTGGGGGCTAACATCCCATAACAAAACTTTTCACATCAAACCAAATTAGGGGCTTTAGTCTGTCACCCTAAAGTCCTCTAATTTTACACCTCTTAAACATGCATATCTCCCTATTTATTTGCACTCAATCATATGGACTACATTCTCACCCATATAATCTCATGTGATTTTTACCAATAGTTTACTGTGACAATACCGCATTAGTTCTTACATGTTCTCACAACAAATTTTAACATGCAAGTTGATCAAGTTTACATGTAACTGATAATCAAAGTAAAATCATCACAATATAATCTAACTCTACTCAATTATATATCCTACACATGCATACTAATTCATTGTAAGAGGGAAGAATAAAGAAAACTATTCACTACACATGGAGAAACTACAGGAACTTTTCATTGAACAAGTCTTTGAAACCATACAAACAAACAACTAAATTCAAATAAAAATACAATGAAAATACTTATCTATGATGAAAGTCAAACTCTCCTTGTATATCAAAAGCAATCTCCTTGTAATCCTTTCCAAGAACAAAGTGAAAAGGAAAGAACAAACTCTCTCACACTCTCTCTTTCTCTCTCACCTTGTCACCCCACTTGGGCTCACACCCAAGCCTTCACTTCTTCTCCAAGTCTTCTTTCCCTCTTCTAATCTTCTCCTCCTCTAAATCTTATTCTTCAAGAGATTCCAAGCATAATTATAATTTTCCAAGATATGCTTAAGTGTCTCTTCAAAAAGAGTCCACATTCAGTGAATCTTCCAAAGGGTGCCTTAAGTGTCTTTTCACTCCAAGCGACACATCTCTTCCATAATAACTCCTAATTGACCTAAACTCTTATACAAATCTTATTTTATCATTCCCAACAAATTCCTCAAGAGACACACTTCGCAACGCTTCAAAAATCATGCAAATCCGATGTTTATTCTAGAAATTATGCAAAAAACCATTATTGGCAACTATGTGTCGATTTCTGGCGCACAAGCGCCAACTGGTGGTGCCAAGGCACCAGACAAAGCTACATAAGTGTCTAATTTGACCTATTTTGCTCTGGTATGCTCCGGTTCGACTCGTTTTGCTCCGGTATGCTCCATTTTGGTCTATTTTTGTTCATTTTACTCCAATCACTCCAAATTCTTCAATTTGGTCTAGCTACAACTAAAAACACAAGAAAACATACCTTTAAAGTGCAATATCATTATAAAATATAACATAAAAAGTAGTATATTTTTAGTTTGATCTACGGTGCACACCATTCCGAATCTAAAATGAAGATGAAGATAAAAAGGATGGGATATTATTGACCATCAATGATGACTGACTATCTTGAAACCGCAAAGAAATGTCATCAATGTCAGGTACATGGGGTGATCTTATATCAACTTCCAAATGTAGTACATCCAACAATTGCATTTGGTCATTTAAATGTTGGGGTACAAATGTAGTGGGCCCTATAGACCCTCCATCATCTAAAGGCCATCAATTCATTTTAGCTGCCACAGATTATTTCTCCAAATGGGCGGAGGTGGTACCACTCAGAGAAGTTAAAGCATAACAGGACCTCCATTTCTTCAAAACACACATTTTCTACGAATTTAGAATACCTCAAAGAGTCATATAAGATAACAGGCTGACCTTTAAAATTGTAAAAAAGAATAATTTATCCAAATACGGGATAGACTGGAGTTATTCAACAATCTATTACCCTAAAGCCAATGGTTTGACTGAAGCATTCAACAAAACATTGGTACAAATTTTGAAAAAGACATTAATCATTAGTCAAAGACAATGTCATGAGCAATTGATCGATGCTTTATGGGCTTATAGAACTACTTACCACACACAAACACAATCAACACCATTTGTTTTGGTATATGGTTCTCAGACTGTACTACCACTTGAAGTACAAATTCCTTCTCTCAGTATTACAGTTGCAAACAAAAAAACTAAAGAAAATGCAAAATACGACTTAAAGAACTTGAAAATTTAGAAGGCAAATGTTTATCAGCCCAGAAAAGTCTATAACTATACCAAGCAAAAATGATACAAGCCCATGACAAATTAGTTCGCTCTAGGACATTTCAAATTGGTGAACTAGAATAAGTTCTCTGAGACCTATCCTTGCTCACCAAAAGATAGGTGAAAATTTTGAACCAATGTGGGAGGCTCGTATGTTGTGTAAATAACATATTAGAGAGGATCCTACCAGTTGGAAGATTGTCAAGGAGAAAGAATCTTACCCCTAATCAATGGGAGGTTATTGAAAAAATATTATGCAACATAAAAAATGATGACTCGTTTGTAAACTGGGAAAACAATAATGAAAATGAAAAATGAATTTCCTGAGAATCAATGCCTTTTTTTAGGACTTCTCTTTCTGGTCATAGAACATGTGTTTGCGAGCATCGTTTCCTGACAATAAATTAAATGAATTTCATATTAATAAACCAAATTTAAAGTATGTATGGTATGTTTCCATTAACCTGTTACTCACAGGAAAATATCAAACAACAGACTTTTGTTCACTTTTTTAAATGGTGTATGCTTGGCACTGGACCACCAATGCATTGAGAAAGCATGGAGAATTCATTTTGATTTCGATCTGATATAGGTCGAGTTACTGTATAATGGACCACTGCTGACTATTGTCAACAAGAAAGAAGCTGAAGGGAAAATGCCTGTATTGGAATTCAGGACACGACAACATGATATCACTAAAAAAAAGATAAAAATGACAGGTCAGAAATGGAAAATTGACACTGGAAAATTGAAATCAGTGGTAGTTGCTGCAGCCCGTGGGATCGTAGAAGCATTAGTTGCTATAGTCAATAAGTTAACATCAGGATTGACTCGATCTCAAAGAAGAAATTGAAATAAACGACTTAAACGACTTGAGGAAAAGAAGGACAAGGCACGAGACCTATGAAGGAAGATATTATTGGATTTGAATTCCAAATTCATGAATAAACACCTGGAGAAGTATATCCTATTTTAAGAGTTGAAAATTTAGATCATGAAGAAGAAGGAATAGAAAGAATGATCTTTGTACTGAGTCCTTATGTATCAATACTTGACCTTACAAAATCAAAGGAATCAACTAACAGACAAATCATCTATGAAGAAGAATTGAAATGCATTCAAACTTTTAGACGAAACTCTTTTGAACAATTTAAGTATATTAATGGTCGAACAATCAATATACTTGAATGTATTCAACTGGTCACTAAAGTTTTTGATGAAGATGAACATACAGCTATTGTCGAACACGTGATGGAAGCACGTAATAGTGGACGAGCCAGACATTTGAAAAAGAGAATGTATTCAACAAATGGAAACGTGGTAAAGGGTGAGTGACTATCCAATATGGATGTTGATACAATTATGTCGAAGATAGGGATGTCAATCCTCCCGGGATTCTACAACATGAACAGGTGAATCCAATGCCTACAATCATCATTCGATTATCAAGAGATTGGTAACCTGGGATATAATGTCATCTAGATGCATTTCCAATAGTTGTATTATCAATATCTATGAAGAGGGAGATTGCATCCCAACACATATTGATATTCATGATTTTGAAAGGCCTTTCTGTACATTGTCACTACTGAACAGATGCTCTACCATGTTTGGAAGAAAAGTACAGATTATAGGATCCGGGGAGTTCCTGGTTCCTACCAAATTCCCCTTCCACGTGGATCATTCTTAATTCTACAAGGGAATGGAGCTGACATGGCGCGACACTGTATACCAAGTGTGAGCAGGCAACAAATTTCAATAACTTTATGAAGAATGCGTCCAGTTGGTTATGAACCTATAACAGAACTTAAAGGACTATGACCTCCAGAACTACCATGACTCTGTGAATATCTGAGCACCCGAGACATAATGAATTTGTTTCTAATAATATCTCAAAGTGCAAGATGTTCATGGTAAGTCTCATAGTATTCCAGGCTGCCGAGATGACAGACAAGAATATGATAGTAATGTATATGTTATGTTTTGCTGGCAACTTTTGTCATGATGTTTTGCATATGACATATCATATACTGTTGATATCCTTCTGTGAACATGTTTGTCAATAAATTGTATTTTCCATAATAGAAGAAGACTTTTCTTTTATGACAAAAATGAAATTCCTACCTGTTAACAATGCTTGTGCGTGTCTAGAAATGTCAAAATGAACACTTAAAATTAAGAAAGACATAATTCAAAATAAACAAAATTTTATGAAACAACATGAGACTTATGTTTTGACTTATAAAGTCAAATCTCTAGTGGATACTTGCCTCTTTATGTGCTTTTCACACATAATTTTAAGTACTGGATGTATGGTGATCCCGATTTCTGATATTTATCCTTGTGGTAATACGATTTATAATTATATTTAAGATATAATATTTTAAATATTTTAATAAATTTTCCTTATTTATAATGGCACCAAAAACTTGATTCCAATGTAAATAAGAATTCAATAGTTATATTTAACTTTAGTGGTTCTACTCAAGTATACACATCGTTATCAAGTAATATAAGACTTTCTGATTAAGCCCCAAAATATCGATCCCACGGGAAAATTTTTTTAAATGGATGTTAAAAATAAAAGAGGATTTAGATCACAAAATCTATTTAGAAAAAGACGCTTAAATACTTTAAGATAATAGAATACCTGAAAATGCGATTCCTTTTGGTATTTTCTGATATTATGAAATAAAGAGAACAATTAACTAACTATAACGAGATATTTGTAAGATTAAAGAAGTATAAATGAAGATATCTTTTTCGTTATCTTGAATAAGTAATAAGTACAGAAGTTCTGTTGCGGAAGTATTCAAGATTGTGTTGTGCCAAATAGGAGCAATATTATTCTTTACACTTACTAGAGATCCTATAAAGAACATTGGCTAGTTTAAAGTGTGAATAGTTTTGAAGACGGGTTAGGTAGGAAAGATACTAGCTCTCACTCTAGAGTTCCCTCCTTTCCCTCCTTTCCCTCCACCTGGGGGCTAACATCTCGCATTAAAAACTAAAACAACAAACCAAATTGGGGGCTTTAGTCTGTCACCCTAAAGTCCTCTAATTCTACACCCATCAAAGTATATTTTCAATTTATTTGCATAAAATTATATGAATTAATTTCTCATTGATACAATCCCATGTGATTTATACCATATTGATTGAGACAATACTTACAAGGATCTTACATGTTCTCACAACAAATGTTAACATCTTAATTGGAGAAATCAAGAAGTAAATGAAGTACAAGGATTAAAGCAACACAACTTCTTCGAACATTAAAGATCAATACTCCCAAAACTTCCATCCAACACTTAATAACTTTTCATTTTTAAAAAAATGATAACGAAAACTACTCAGAATCCATGAAGAAAACACAACAACAAGTAAATTTAAAAGTAGAGATCATGTAGAAAACACAAGAAGTGTCATTTAAAAACAAACGAAGTACAAAGATAAAAACTTATCTCAAGTTCCTCTCCACCAAACTCTTAAAGTTCCTTCGAATCTCTTCATTTCTCTTACAAAACTCCCTATGACTGGTCACCTAATCCTAAAAGGTTTACATCTCTCTAAAACAATGGATTTTTACTTAGAAATCTCTACCCATTTTCCCTTTCACTAGGAATGAGAAAAGTGTGAAGAAACCCTAAGTAATAATCCTACAACTTCTTACTACAACTACTCTCTCTAAACACACTAATTAAACTTTCTTCTTCTCTCTCCTCTCCTCTCTTTTAACATCTCTTCACTAAGAAAATTTTTAACTTGAAAATTTTCTTCATCACTATAAAGTTTTAACCAAATTCTCTTACTCATTTTTATATTCAAAATTTTATTACCCTAATATAACTTCATACACATAATCATTTTTCAAATAAAAAATTAAATTTATTTGTAGCATATTTGAGAACAAATAAATTTCAAGTTTTGAAAATTGATTTTTTCATCCCCCTTAAACTTAAATTTTTACAAAGATTAAACATTCTAGTATATCATATATAAGGACAGAAATGAAAAATTAAAACATTACGCTTACAGGAATTTTATATCCTAAGTATGCAAGTACAAAAAATTAAAAACAAGAGTAAAAAAGATCAATTTTCATTTTGATTTTAACATATATGAGATTCAAAATACTTCTATGCAGTGGAGGCTAACATAAAAGCAAATCACACAAACTAACATAATATCACAACACAATAGAAAGAAAATACATGTTAGTAAAACTTTAAACATAAAATATTAGATGGAAGTTAGCTCTATTCTAAACTTCCTAAAGTAGTAGGAATAAGTTTGACAAAACCAACAAACACTTAAAATAACAAAGTTCACATAATTACTACCACATCAACAACACATAAATATACATCATAATGAACTATACCAACAATGTTCACCACAACACAAAACACCACAATAGTCCAAAGAACAATATAAATAAAAGTTCAAACAAAACACAACATAACCAAATCTCTACTCTTCCTTGTCACCATCATCATCCTCTTCATCATCATAATCATCCACCGTTGATATGGAGAAAATACTACACTCTGATCACCGCTAATGAGTTTCTCCATAGATGTGGTGTATTTCTCTTCATAATCTCTATGCCACCTTAAGTAAGAATCAATATGATCTACATAGTTTTCTAAATTCATTACCTTATCCATAGCATAGTTGATGTTATCCATCATCCTTTGCAGCAATTGAGTCTATGAATCTGGACTGGATTTGCCATGTGATGTAGATGCATGAGATGTAGAAGCACACGACGTAGAAGCACCAGAACTTATAGAAAATTCCCCTCTCCAGCTAAAAATCGAATGCTTTGGATAAGTCTTTACATTTACACTAGTAATGGGCTTAAGAGGTTGAAGAATCTCCTCCCAACTATCAAATCTAACACCAGCTTGGTCACAAAAAAAAAAGATTAAGGATGCAAATCCCAAACCTGCAGTAGTGGCAGCTCTGGCAGAACTGGTGATAACTTGATAAATCAGAGATCCAATGTTAATCGGTTGGTACTGATGAATGCAGTAGTTCAGTGTAGCCCTCTCTTTGGTCACTTCACTAACATGATTTGTAGGGAGAAGACGAGCAAAAATAAAATAATGTCATGCTTTTCATGTGGCATCCATCTTCGATGTAGGAAAATTCACTCTTCTACCATTGGTAATTTTTTGTAGACCTCTTCCAACAGTTAAAAATATATGATCTCATCTAACTTCTCCTCAGTAGGATTCTAATTAACATAAAGACAAGTAGTATCCGAAGGCAGTTGGTAAAATTCATTTATTACCTCTGGTGAAAGCGCAACTGAATTTCCTCTAACCATCACCAGATCATCCTCTGATTCAGAGAGATTGGCATAGTACTCCCTAACCACATAAATCACCGCAACAATAGAAAAATAGTAGAACCAATCCCACTGTTGGTGGACAGTTAAGTCTTCTACTTCTCATCCTGGATTCTTAAAACAACGCTCAGGAATCAATTTCCTTGATTGCAGCGCATTAATATATCTATTCCGAGCCTTCGAACTAACAAACTTGCTCGAATCAAATGTGGCTTTCCCCTTGCTCCTCTTCATCTTTGGTGCCATTTCTAAAAAATTACAAAAAATTCACAATAAATTCCAAATTCAACCCTAACTCACTAGATCTAACTTCTAAAATCTTAAACTCACTTTTCCATGTAAAATTCATCAATTTTCATCAAATTTTCACCATGAATAGTAAATTCCAGATTTTCCATAATGCACTCCAAATCCATGGTGAAAATAAAAAATTTTTACATAAAAGAGAAGCTCTAACCATAAGAAGAAGAAATCCAACAAATTTGGCTCAATTTCACCAAATTTTCTTCACTTTTGCGGACGCCTTAAGTTCCAAAAGCGCAAAATCTTGAGGAAGAAGAATAAGAAATGGAGAAAAATGGTTATTTTTTGCACTTAAACTCATCATGAACCGATTTTTGTGAACTGACACATAAGTGCGGCTGGTTCGGCGCTTAGGGCGCCTAGCTCTTGGGTTTTCCTGCGCTTTAGCGTAGGTATTGGCGCTTAGGCGCTAGTGCAACAATCCTCATATTTCCAAATTTTGATTCAAATGTGCATATTCCTAAGTCAACCACCCTCAAATAAGCTTAAAAATAATAATAATAATTTTCCACCCCTTCAGCTCTCTTCTTTCTAAAAAATTCTCAATTTTCCAAAACTTAAGATTTGACCACCATAACACAAAATTTTCACACAAACAAGACACTTTCATTCACATATTTAACAAGTACAAGCACACATCACATATCTAATCTCCACTCCAAAAGGTTTAGAAGAGATAGCATCTAATTTCATCACAATAAAAGAAAAACTTACATTAAACACTTAAAACAAACAAACACCAATACACAAGCAAACAAACAGACTCTTGAATATAATTCCATTCTCCATTAGGTGATAAAGAACAATTTGGCACATAGATTTGATAGAACGGATGATGATAAAGAACTCTGATAGAGTCCTCTTCAATCCATTAGTTTTTCAGATACATCGCTTTGTCCATTTTGTTAATATAACTTGTATGACTGAATTACATCTTGAGTTACCAACCAAGATGCGATAAATGTTTGTTAGTTTCATTTACCTTTACCTCAATTGAAGCCAAATCAGCCTCAATTTTTGCAATCTTCTTTGTTATTCCTTTAATACTAACAGTTAGGAATATGTTATATTACTCTTGTGAACTTTGACTTATAAACTTCTTCTTGACGGCTTCATCCTTCTTATTCAATTCATTCTCCCATGAAGTCATTTTTGCTAACTTATCATCTCTTACAACTCAAATCTCTCTTCACTTAGACTTTACAATGAAAATTTGGAGAGAGGCAAAAATTCTCTTCAATTTCAAGCCATTTATATATTTTAGAAGAACCTATACCACTTCCTATGTTTAAAAACCATCAAATAATGTTCAAGAATACTTTGCCACGTTTAATTCTTCTAGAACATTATTTAGGCATGTTTTTATAACTCCGGTGCTTAAGCGCAAAATTTGGGCACTTAGGCGCCAGTGCTCATTTTAACACAGGTCCGCTTAACGTCCAAATACTCATTCTAACACTTCTAAGACATCAAATAAAGTCTTAAAATTATCACAACAAGTTCAAAATACTACCACAATTCTCTAAAACAAACACAACCACATAACATTAAAAACAAAAATACACTGATAACTATGGGTTGCCTCCCACAGAACGCTTGGTTTTACGTTGTCAGCCCGATGTACCTAGTGCTTATTCTGGGTGACCCAACATCAAAACATCATTAAGTTTAGTCTCCCCTAAGAAATAAGATTTCAATCTATGACCATTCAATTTGAAAATTTTCAGGGTTTTAGGATCTTTGATATCCACAACTTCATAGGGATAAACTTTTATCACAATAAATGGGTACATCCACCTGAACTTAATTTTGCATGGAAATAACCTCAATCTTGCATTATAAAGCAAAACTTGTTGCCCTAGCTCAAAAGATTTAGTAGGAATCTTTCGATCATGTCACTTTTTTATCTTATCTTTATAAATCTTAGCATTCTCATAAGATTCATTCTTTAGCTCTTCCAACTCATTTAATTGCAATAAATTTTTTTTTACTAGCATTCTTCAAATTTTAATTAAATTCCTTAATAGCCTAATAAGCTTTATGCTCAAGTTCCACTTGTAAATGTCAAGCTTTCCCTTAAATTAACCTGAATGGTGACATTCCTATAGGAGTTCTTCATGCAGTCATATAAGCCCACAAAACATAATCAAGTTTGACTAACCAATCCATTTTTGTTGGATTTATAGATTTTTCCAAAATTCTTTTGGTTTCTTGATTAGAAACTTCAGCCATTTCTCGATTAGAAACTTAAGCCAAACAACTTGTCTAACGATGATAAGTAGTAGAAATTCGATGATTGATATTATATTTCATCAATAATTTTTTTATTATCACATTTTTGAAATGACTTCCCCCATTAGTTATGATCACTCTCGACTTTCCAAATCTGAAAAATATATTCATTCTTAAAAACTTTGCAACACTTTGAGCATCACATCAAGGTAATGCAACATCTTATATCCATTTAGACACATAGTGTGCTGCTAACAATATATATAAATTTCCAAAAGATGGTTTAAATGGTCCCATGAAATCTAATCCCTAAACGTCAAATATTTCAACTTCCAAAATATAATTGACGGACATCTCATTTCATCTAGAAATATTGTCTAAACATTGACAATGATCACAATTTTAATATAAGCATTAACATCTTTAAAGATAGTTGGCCAATAAAATCCAGATTGTAAAATTTGTATGTTATTTTATCAACACCAAAATGTCCGTCAAAACAAGAATCATGATATTTCTAGATATTTTCAAAAGTCTCTTCTAAAGACACACATCTTCAAATAATTAGATCTTTTCCTTGTTTATATAGAAATGGGTCGTCCCAAAAATAAGTCTTAGCTTCAGATAAAAATTTCCTCTTTTGTTGATGTGTCAGATAATCCATAGAAAATTTGATAGCTTTTTACTATTCATTTCATACTTGTTTTTGATGATATTACACTTTAAAGGAAGGTTTTTTTTGATGATTTCATGCTGGTACAATGATTTTAGGTCTTTGGAGCAAAAGGAAGTGAAAAGGAGCAAAGTTGGAGCGAAAAAAGACAAAAGTGCATTTTATTGAACTAGCGTTGAACGACGTTGTACCAACGCCGGGCAGCACTGTCAACAGCACCAAACAGTTCTAGTTTCCAGAGAGTTACGATGTTTTGGCGGAATAACGTTCCTAACGGCTCTCCTACCAGCGCCAGACAGCGCCCTATCCCGATTTTGAACTAGATTCAATGTATTTGACCGGATTTTGAAAGGTTGCTTGAGGAAACTCTTGAGAATTCAGTTTTGGCCAAATTTAAACACTTTTGGAGTCAAATTTCAAGGGAGGGGGGAGAAAGGAAGAGAAGAGTTTATAGTTTAGAGAGAGTTTTCTTTCCATTTTGTGTAGGAAGTTAAGGTTGTGTTTTCTCTTCTAAGGAGAGTGAGAGGAGAAGGAAAGTGAGAGATTTCTTCTTCCTTACTATTCTAAAGAGAGAATTGTGTGTTGTTTTGAAGAAAGAAGAGGAGTCAAAGGAATTCCTTGAGATTCGCTTGAGGAAGAGTTTGAGATAAGTTGTCTTTACTTTACTTTATTTGTATGAAGTTATTTTTATATATAAAATCTATGTTTTATATTCTTTTACTCTTGAGTCTTTAGTAGATTTCTTTGTCTTTCTCTTTTTCATTTGATGTGTTGATGTTGTGAAATGGAAATGATGTGCCGATTTATTTTGAAGAATTTGTGATGACCTTTTCACTTAGAACTTCATTTACTTTTTGATTTGACGAATTAAATTGTTAAAACTTGTTGGGAAACATATGTTCCGAAAGGATTATGAGTTTCACAACAAAAGTGAAGGTCACATTCAATGTCCATGAATAAGAGATGTAGTTCATGGGGATTTAGTACAAATAAATAGAGAAATATACTTTGATGGGCGTAGAATTAGAGATTTCAAAGTGACAGGCTGAAATCCTCAATTTGGTCGTAATGTTTAGAAACTGAAGCGAGAGTTAACCTTCAGGAGAAGGGAAGTTGGAGCTCTGGAGTGAGAGCCAGTATCCTCCTAGCCTAACCACGAATTTAGGGACTAAACTTAGGATTAGCCAATGTTCTTTATACGCTGAAATATGGGTAAATAATAGAAATGCTCCTATTTGGCACAATACATTTGTATCAATGATCTATGTCACAATAATCATCACATTATAAATGGAAAGGAGGAAGACTAATTCTTGCAATGGAAGTTTGTTATAAATTTAGCCTTGCGTTAGTTTAACTTGCTAGAATTTAAAGCGTGATTTGGTAGAAATTGTAACTGAACCTGTTTATCTTTACTTTAAGAAATAAACCACTTGTAATTGCACTATAATTCAATAAGAAATATTTGTGCTACGCCATAAAAGTAAAGTCTCCCTGTGGGATCGATATTCCAGGACTCCATTAGAGCCCTGTATTACTTGAGTGATACGTATACTTGTGTTAATTGTGTGACTCATTATCATTTAAATCAATATATAAATCTAAATCTGAGTTCATTAATTTTTGTAAATTAAAAAAATCACACCATCAGACTATAAGGTAAAATGTTGCTAACAATAAAGATCACAATGTCTGCATTCCATAGAACACGTCATTCATTAACATTGAATAATTTTTCATGTTCATTAATTTCTTCTTCAGAACTAAGTAATTTGTCATATTCAAGCCTGGATAGATGATCAACAATTTGATTACCAGCTCCCTTTCTATCTACCATTTTAAAGTCAAACTCTTGCAAAAGAAGAATCCATCTTATCAGTCTTGGTTTTGCATTCTTCTTTCTATTAAATACATAATAGAAGAATGATTTGTATGCACCACACATTTGATTCCAATTAAATATGATCTGAATTTATCAAGGGGAAATACTATTTCTATAAATTCTTTCTCAGTTGTGGTATAATTAATTTGAGTTTCACTAAGAGTTTTACTAGCATAGTAAATTACATTGAAAGTTTTATCATATTTCTATCCGAAAACAGCTTCAATAACATAATCACTTGCATCACACATTAATTCAAATGGTTTTTTCCAATTTGGTGAAACAATAACTGGTTCAGTGACTAATTTTTCTTTTAAAAGCTCAAAAGCTTTTTGACAAACTTTATCAAAATTAAAAATCACGTCTTTTTTTAGCAAATGGATAGTGGCTTAACAATATTTTGGAAGTCTTTAATATATCGCATGTAAAATCCAACATGTCCTAAAAAACTTCTAATTTCCCTCACATTTGTTAGGTGAGGTAAATTAGCGATCACTTGAATTTTTGCAGGATCTACCTTCATACCTTTCTCAGAAATGTGATGTCCCAAAACAATTCCTCCTACTACCATAAACTAGCATTTTTCCCAATTAAGGACTAAATTTATTTCTTCACAACATTTAAGAACTCGTGATAAATGTTCTAAACATAATTCAAATGAAGTTCCAAACACTGAAAAATCATCCATAAAAACTTTAATTCATTTTTCAATTAAATCACAGAAAATAGCCATCACACATCTTTGAAATGTAGCTGAGACATTACATAAACCAAAGGGAATTCTTCTAAAAACAAATGTACCATAAGGACTAGTAAATGTTGTTTTCTCATGATCCTCTAGAGCAATTTGTATTTAGTGATAACCAGTATATCCATCCAGAAAACAAAAGCATTTATGCCTAGCTAGTTTATCCAACATTTTATCCAAAAATGGTAATGGAAAATGAACTTTCCTAGTGACATATTTTAATTCGCTATAATCAATACATATTCACCATCATGTAACTTGTCTTGTTGGTATTAATTCATTATGTTCATTAACAATTACAACCACTCCTCCTTTCTTAGGAACACAGTGTATTGGACTAACCCATGCACTACTTGAAATATGATAGATTATCCCACCATCTAACCACTTTAAATTTTCTTTCTTAACAATTTCTTTCATAATGTGATTTAATCTCCTTTGAGGATCAGCCATGGATTTACAGTTTTCTTCCATCAGAATTCTATGCATACAAATTAAGTGACCATTTCCTTTAATATCAGTAATTGTCCATCCAAAGGTTTTTTTATATTTCTTTACAAGTTTTAGTAATCACTTTTCTTCTTCTAAAGTTAAGTTTGAGGAAATTATAACAGACAAAGTTGAGGAATCACCTAAAAAGATATACTGTAAATGTTTCAGAAGTAACTTAAATTCAAGTTCAGGAGGTTTCTCAATTGATGGGCAAAAAGATTTGTCTTTTTTCGTCATGTCTAAAACTTCAAGACTTTCTTGAATAAAATTTGAATCTTCTTCAATAAAATCATTAAGATGTTCTAATTCCTCTTCTTACTCGTGTTCCAATTCTTTCATTTCTGATTTCTCTTCATAAGTTATTTTGAAATGACATTCACTAAGATATCTCATTACATTCGTCCTGAAACATTCATCCTCTTTACCTTTTACAAGGTATTTTAATGATTTTGAAATATTAATAGTAACCATTTGATCATTAACGCACATAGTTAATTCTGCTTTTTGCACATCTATAATTGCTCTTCTTGTAGCTTGAAAAGGTCTCCCCAAAAATTATAGGTATCTCCTTATCTTCCTTCATATCTAACACAATGAAATCAACAAGAAATATAAATCGATCCACTTATACCAAAATATCTTCTACAACTCCCTTAAGATATGTTATAGAACGATTGTTAATTGCAGGGTTATAGTTGTGGTGGATGTTTCTCCTAATCTCAGTTTTTTAAATAGATTCCCTTTTAAACTGACAAAAAGATGTAATATCATTTCTAAGCTTCATAGTTTTTTATGGTGGAAAATATTTAGCAAGGAATTTTTGTGCTAAATCACCCCAAGTTCTGATAGATTCAGGTGCTAATGAATTCAACCATATCTTAGCCTTATCTCCAAGTGAGAATGGAAAAAGCCTAAGTCTAATAGCATCATCAAAAACACCATCATATTTAAATGTAGCACACAATTCTAGAAAATTAGCAAGATGTAAATTTGGATCTTCAGTTGGTGCTGCCCCAAACTGATTATTTGATACTATTTCGATAATAGAAGGTTTAAGTTCAAATGAATTAGCAGCTACAACAGGATTTTGAGTACTACAATGAAGTTCATCCACTATAGGGTTTGCATAATCTCTTGAAAGTCTAAAGTCTTGATGAATTTTAGCATTTTGATTATTTGATTTATCATTTCTTGAAAATTTTGAATTTTTTCAGTATTTTTAATTTTTTTTAAATTTTTCTAATAGTACACAATAATAAAAATAAAACACAACACACATAAATAGATAAAGTTTAAATAAGACTGTTCTAAAAAATAGAAATTTTGTTTTTTTTTAAAATTCCTTTTAATTTTTCTTTCAATTAAAATCCAATTAAAAGAAAATTTTTCCCCACAACGAGGCAAAAAACTTGATTCCGATTTCTAATATTTATACTTGTGGTAATATGATTTATAATTATATTTATGATATTGTATTTTATATATTTTAATAAAGTTTCCTTCTTTACAATGACACCAAAAATTTGATTCTAATGTAAATAAGAATTCAACACTTATATTTAAATTTAGGGATTCTACGCAAATATACATATCGTTTTCAAGTAATATAGGACTTTCTGATTAAGAACCAAAATATCGATCTCATGGGGAAAATTTATTAAATGGATGCTTAAAAATAAAAATAATTTAGATCACAAAATCTATTTAAAAAAACACTTGCTTAAACAGTTTAAGATAATAGAAAACTTGAAAATGCATTTTTTTTGTATTTTCAGATATTATGAAATAAAGAGAACAATTAACTAACTATAATGGAATTTTTGTGAGATTAAAGAAGTATAAATGAAGATATATTTTTCTCTACCATGAATATGTAATAATTATAGGAGTTATGTGGTGAAAGCATTCAAGATTGTGTTATGCCAAATAGAATCAATATTATTCTTTGCCCTTACTAGAGATGTTATAAAGAATATTGGCTAGTTTAATGTTTGAAAAGTTTTGAAGACGAGTTAGGTCGAGAAGATACTAGCTCTCACGCTAGAGTTCCCTTCTTTCTCTCCACCAAGGGGTTAATGATCCACTTAAAAAATACTCATTTTGATCCGTTATTTATTATTCAATTCTTAAGAATATTATGCTTTAATGAAAGGTATTTTTATGTTGTTGGGTGTAGGTGATAAAAAAAGAATTCAAGAAGGAAAAAGAGCAAAAATGGAGCTTAAAGAGCAAAGTTGTTGAAATTGTAGGCCTGGCGCCTAAGCGACAGAATCCGGCACCTAAGCGCCAGTTCGATACAGACGCAGACAAGATTTTTGAGGACTTTATGTAGCTATTTTGACGATGTTAAGCAGTTATTAGATCTTCTAAAAAACTGGAAGTTACTCCTAATATATAGAACATGTGATATAATTCATCTAAACACGAGAAAATGATTTTAATCTCGAAGAGGTGCGATCCAAAGTGAAGAGGTGCGAAGACCTGGTCACGGATCTGGCACCTAGGCACAATAGTTACCTTCTAGAAGATATATTGTATTTAAAAAAATTTTGAAGAGGTGCCTTAAGCAACCCATGGTCAAATTCAGAGCTCTATAAATAGGAGCCCATTCTACAGAGAAAATGACCCCTTTCACCCCTTCTAGCATCTTATAGTCCCCAAGCACCATTTAGCCATCCAATCATTTTAGGGAGCCACCTTCTTTATTATTTAGTGAGTTTATTTTTAGTTTATTTTGAGTTAAGTGTGAGATTATCAGTCTTGTTGTTGTTGAAGTCTTTCATCATTGCATTGAAGTCAGTAGGAGTCAGCGGATCACTTGAAGGAACATTCCAAATAAGTATTTCTAACTTGGTTCAAAGTTTTATAAATATGTTTTGTTGTGTGAATTCAATGTGTTCTGAGTAGTTAGTTTTCTTTCTCCTTTCAACTATGAAAAGATAACAAGATAATTAAAATTTTGTTGGAGAATTTCACTTAAAATATTTATAAAAATTGTGATGATATTAATACCTGATCTTAGTTTACTTTTTAAACTGGCCATTTAAATTGTTAAAACCTGTTAAAGAATTTTGAGACATATCCGGAGATGATTTCTTAACTAGTAGATATCACATGAATCCTTGGGTAATCGAAGGCTTTATGCTGGTTATTCAAGATGAAGTGCAAATAAATAGGAAGATATAATTTATTGGGTGCAGAATTAATTAGTTTTTAGAGTGACAGACTAAATTCTAATAATTTGGTTTATAAAAAGGGAACAGATCACTGGTAGGGCCGACCATAGCCACCCTTAGACATCTAGTAGTGTGAGCCTAGATTAACCTATTCTACTAATAAAACATCCTGAACCAATCTATAAATTAGTCAATGTTCTTTATGCCTGGACCAAAAGGTAAAGAATAGGAATGCTTCTATTTGGCACAATACCATAATCTAAATTCTCCACAAATGATAATTATTCTAAAAATCTTTGATTCATTGAAAAGGAGAAAGTTGTTTTATTTATACCCACACTAATCTTTATTTTATTGCTTACTTACATTTAGTATAAATTTTATTAAATCTAAAATCTAAAGTTTGAAAAGAAATAAAAATAATAATTACTTTTAATTTGAAAAATCTAAAAATATTACTTAATATTCTAAAAATCTTCCCTGTGGGATCGATAACCAGGACTCCACTAGAGCCATGTATTACTTGATACAATATGTATACTTGCGTTTAAAATTGTGACTTTTACAATAATTATTATAAAAATCTAAATATAAATTCATAAATTCTTTCATAAATAAAAGTTAAGTCGCATCAAGTTTTTGACACTGTTGTCAGGGATTAAATCTTCTAGCAGTGGTGTCAAATTCTTACATTTGAAAGTATATATAAAGCCCCGTTAGGCTGAGTTGCATCAGCTAACATCTCACATCAAAACCTAAAACAATAAATCAAATTGGAGGCTTTAGTCTATCACCCTAAACTCCTCTAATTCTACACACATCAAAGTATATTTTCCTATTTATTTGCACAAAATTATATGAATTACTTTCTCATCCATACAATCCCATACAATTTCTACCAACTGTTGATTGAATCAATACTTACAAGGATCTTACATGATCTCATAATAAATGTTAACATCTTAATTGGCCAAATCAAGAAGTAAATGAAGTGCAAAGATTAAATCAACACAACTTTTTCCAACATTAAAGATCAATGCTTCAACAACTTCCATCCAACACTTAATCACTTTTCATTTTAAGGAAAAATATAAAGCAAACTACTCAAAATCCATGGAGAAAACACAACAAAAAGTAATTTTAAAAGTAGAAATCATGTTGAAAACACACAAAGTTTGAATTAAAAACAAATGAAGTACAAAGATAAAAAATTATTTCAAGTTCCTCTCCACCAAATTCTTGATGTTCCTTTAAATCTCTTTCATTCTCTTACAAGAATCCCTATGGTTGTGTTGACCTCATTTTTGATGAGGTCTTCTCTTCTCTCTTTAGTACTTAGGATCTAGCCTTAGGCTTTTCCTTTGACTATCTTAGAGGACTAGAATTGGGACCCGCCTTTTAGAAATTCAAACCACTTCTAAACTCCCTACAAACTCCACAAACTTGACCATAGACCCCTAATCACCTAGAGGGTTGAAATCAAATGTGGAAGTTTAAAGGATGAGTTCCTATAGGACTCTTTGGCCTTAGGACTGCCCTGGGTGGCCCGGTCCGGTGAAGGGGCCGACTTACACTACACTTACACACTACATTTCCACACACTTCCTAAAACCACACCCATACCCAACTTAACCTCCTGACTCATGTAGGTGATTCACATGGATGGTCCTTAACCCCTAAGCCCTTGGCCGACAGGGTTAGGAACAACATAGTGAATGCCTCAAATGAGTCCTCTCATGGCTCATATGGGCTTGAGATGGCTTCATGGCTCAACCAAAATGATTTCTTTCCACCTAAATTCACCCAATCTTCAATTTCCCAAATTTTCAATTTTTGACCCCCGAGACCCTACACCTACTAAACCTACCCAAAACCCTTGAAATTACCCAAACTTTTGCAAAATTTCCAAATTACCCAAAATTTTCCAAAATCAATCCCAAAAATCTCCACATCACTCAAATTGATCATCCATACCCAAAAATACCAAAGATTCCAAAAATACCCCCCAATACCCTCCAAATAACCCAAAATACCCTTCTTGGCCTAAAAATCCAAAAATTCAAAAAATTCCCAGAAAATTCCAGAAAATCCCAAATATTTCCAATTTCATTTTGTCCAACTACACCATGGGCCAATTTTGTCAATTTACCCTACTTTTGTCAAAACCCCCAATTTGACCCATTTTAATCCAAAGTGAACCCAATGTCAAACCAAACCTACCCAATTGACCCCAATTTTGGTCCAATTCAATTCTAAACTTCAATTCAACATCCCCAATACCAATCTAGACCAAATCCAAGTCCAATTTGATTGACATTTGGATCCAATTCCACTTTTGACCTTAAGGCCCATTTTTTTTGACCTAAGCCCAAACCTAACCCAAATGAACCCAAACCCCAAAATCAAAGCCCAACCAAAGTCAAAACCTCTTTGAAACACTCCCATAAACACTTCTCAACAATAGTTCTACATCAATTTCAACCCTAGCCCAACATTGGCCCAACTTGGCCCACTTGGACCTATATTGGCCCATTCACCAAAAGAATCCAAATCCAACCCAATTCAAGCCCAAACTACCCCAAATTTGTTTCAAGTTACTCATGACACATCCATGAGCTAAACCCAACAATTATTTGGCCCAACCTTTTACAAAAATTTTCATCCATGAACACATTCATAAACTTAAAAGCCCACTTCCCTTAAACCCTTCTAAAAGCCCATTTCCTTCAAAATTCAAAAGCCCAAATCTACCCTAAAGCCCACATGACATCTCCATTTGTCATCCATTTAATTAAATCCATTACCTAAGTCCTAAAATCATCATTGAATTATTCCAAATGAAGCTTCATCCAAATTCCCATCAAATTACCAAAAATTTCTTAAAACCCATTTTTATGAAATTGACTCAACATTCCCCAAGCCAAAGACAAGCCATTGACAAGCCACATGAAGCCATGGGAGGCTTGACATGTGACCATGCCATTAATGGTAAAAGGAGGGGCTCCTTTCCTAATCTTTCATTAAGCCTTTTTACCTTAAGCATGTCACACACTAAACCATGTTTAGCCACCTCATCATGGATAGAGACCACACCACTCTCTCTTGGCTGACCCAACTGATCCTCTCAGCCCAAAATCAGGCCATGGGGAGGTGGACCAAGCCCAAAAGGTAGGTTGACCCATTTGGACCCAAAATAGGCTCATCCCCCATTCCATTTCAATCCAACTCCTTTACACATGGCAATTGCCAATTGATTGCACAAACCTCCGCCCCCGACCCACCCGACCCCGAGGGTGACCCATGCCCGGCCGGCCGGCCACCAGGCCGCCGGAAAACACCATGGCCGAGAGCTCGCATGTGAGCCAACATTGAAATTCTCACTTCGCCGAGCCGCCCCATCCCTAGTGGTCACCATGGCCGATCTTCTCCTCACCAGAGCAAGCTGATCCCAAGCCCTAACTCTCCACGGGAGGCCCTCCACCCTCTCCTATTTAAACTCCACCCCTCTCGGCCATGAGAGGAGCCAAGCACAAACCTTGCCAAAACTACGCCAAAATTGTTCCGGACCCTTCTCCACTCTTAGAGCACTTGATCCCAGGTGAGATCCCCCTGCCATTTCTCCTCTCGTAAGCTCGATTTCGTAGTCGAAATTCCACCCAAAACCAGGACACTTCTCCACAGTGAGCCAATTCCCAAATTGATTGGCTCTACACCTTCACTGCGACCGAGGGAAGGTGTCCACCATCAAAAGCCCCATCTCCAGGCCACCCGGTTGCTCCGACCTCCAAGCTTTGTGATCGGGCTTGGTCGAAATCATATCCGGACAATTCCCGCGACCGTGAGACTTCATCCGGAGCTTGCTGGGACCCAATCGAAGGTGCAACAACTCTCGGATTGAAGCCACACTTCTCCGAGCTAAGGTATGAGTTAACTCTCCATCCCGAGCTTCCGGAGATTCTCCATTTCAAATGCCTTAGTTTCAATGCATGTTAGCCGTATAGATGTGTTCGTCTCTTCAAGACGAATCCATAGAGTATAAGAACGTAAAAATCCATTGAGAATCGAGTGAGATCTTAGGGATTTAGTGTGGACGGCTCTCGGGTGAGAACACTCGGGGACGATGAACGGATGCCGTCCATTCGATACACGCGCGCACGGACGGCCGAGATTGCGTCGGACCGGAGACGGTACGAGAACCGCGGGGCCCGGGCCGCCGACTCGGTGGCGGCGTCGAATGGGAGCGCGACGCGTGTGCGTTCGGAGTCGCCGAGGTCGACGCGGCGCCGCGTGGATAAATAGATAAATAGGGTATTTTCTTATTTATTTAATTCCCTAAACTTCAAAAATTCATATCTCTGTGTAGGAAAATCACAAAAATAAAATAAAAATACCCTCTTGCTCGGTGAAGAGAGGAGAATAATGTGGAAAAGAAATCACTTAATTTCATCAAATATTTTATTTTTTATAATTTATTTACTCTCTGCATTGTTTTAATTCTCCATGCATGCATACAATTCACCATGGCATGAGACCATAGGGCTTTTGAAGCCTCCGAATTTGGGAACATTCCCTGAATTTTCCAAAGTCGGAGGCCATCCCTATGAAGAGTTCTTGATTTTTCAAGTTCGAGTCATCTGTTTTGAGTATTTTAATTCCAAGTAAATAGCATGTTGTGAAATAAATTCTAGGAAAATTTGGTGATGTTCCTTATGACCGAGAGAACCCTAGGAAAAATAGGTTTTGACTTAGTTCATTTAAAACAACCCTAATTGGCTTAAACACCCAAAATAGGTCTTTAATTAATTAGAATTAACCAGGCATCAAATTGACTTGAAATCAATTCTCCACTGACCTTTAGGATCAGAAGAATCCACCATAAAAATTTGAGGTCAATTGGACTTAGTTAACCCCAGCTAATTGGGTTGATTAAGTCACTTAGCCATTTTAAACTTTAAAAATTCATAACTTTTAAAATACTTTTCAAAAATTCACTAAATTGGTTTTGGAGCCTCTCTGACATCAGGGGAACCTAAGAAAATTAAAATTTCAATTTTCTGAAAAAGTTGATTTTTAATAATATTTTAATATTTTAATAATTAAAAAAATAATAAAAATCACAAAAATAATAAAATTCACCAAAATGTCACATTTTGAATTTTAATCACTTAGGAACAAACCCCATATTTTTCCTAAGTCTATTTAGTGAGATATTAAATTTTAAAGCCCTAGGGTAATTTTAAAATTAAAAAAATGTATTTTCTAGCATTTTCACTAAAATAATTACAATAAATCATAAAAAAATCAGAAAATTGCAAAATTTGCTTCTCTGGTTTTCTTGGTATCAGAGAGATTTTTGAAAAATATAAAATCCATTTTTCAACATTTATTTTATTTTTAAATTAATTAACACTCCAAAACTCAAAATAATTATAATAAAAATAATATAATTCAAAAAATCACCAAAATTGGTCCAAGTGCTTCTCTGGTCATTAGGAATGTCCCCTAATTTTCTTAAGGACAGAAACTTTCCCTTGGTCATGTTATTAAATTTTCCTTGAAAATCTCTATTTTCCACCAAAAATAATTATATAAATAAATTAAATACAGAAAAATCACATTTTCTCCTCTCATGTCTTTATTGACATATGAGTGAAGTCACATAAAAATTTCAAGTTCATTTGGGTTCAATTTAGTGAGTTATGAAATTATTAAGCTTAAAGGGTAAAATGGTAATTAAACTTTTAACCCTTAATTAAAACTTTAGGTTTAATAATAAAAATCAACAAGTAAAACATTTGATCTTAATCTGATTTGGATGATTGAAATTTAAATAATTAAAGGGTAGAAATCCATTAAATAATTTTAAAATGATTAAACTTTAATTAAATAATAGATTAAATTTGGAGGAATAATAAATTGGAATTATTAAAATAAGGGATATTTATTAGGAAGAGATTTATTCTTTAATTTAAAAATCCCTAAACTAATTATATCATTAATACTCAATTTTTAATTAAAATGATAACTCAAATTCAAAACATTAAAAGACTTAATCATTAAACTAAAATTAAACTCTTTCAAAAAATTTCAATTAAAAT
The DNA here is from genome assembly GCA_022702705.1 of Papilionanthe hookeriana x Papilionanthe teres. Classification (NCBI taxonomy): domain Eukaryota; kingdom Viridiplantae; phylum Streptophyta; class Magnoliopsida; order Asparagales; family Orchidaceae; genus Papilionanthe; species Papilionanthe hookeriana x Papilionanthe teres. The sequence continues at coordinate 12,798,398 of CM040426.1, read as the reverse complement.
TAAAAATAAAGTAAATTAAAGATAAGTTAAATTAAAATTAAATTAAATTTAATAATTAAATTAAATTAAGACAAATTAAATTAAATTAAATTAAATTAAAATTAAATTAAATCAATTAAATTAAATTAAATTAAATTAAATTAAATAATTAAAATTAAATTAAATTAAATTAAACAATTAAATTAAATTAAATTAAATTAAATAATTAAATTAAATTAAATCAAATCAAATTAATTAAACACCAAATCAAATTAAATTAAATTAAGCTAAATTAAAACTCAATTAAATTAAGTTAAATTAAATATAACATCACCTAAGACATAAAGAATTCAAAATAAATTTAAAACAACTTGAACACTATTCCAAATTTAAACCCTTTAACTTAAATCGAATCATTTGAATACTAATTTACCCTCGAAAGCTTTAGTTATTTTAACTCCTAAATGGAACGTCAAATGAAGTGCTACTTCACTCATAAGATATTCAAATGTCTTAATTCACTGGGCAAGTTAACAAAACTTGAAAACCTCGGACGATTAATTCATTTATATAATTAAATCCACTTGGACTTAAAACAATCCTAGAAATATTGAAAAGATGTTTAAGATTCTCCTTAAGCACTTCCTCAATATGATAGGATATTTACAAGAACAATTGGACTTAATTATTCTTTGATGAAGAAAATTGTCCTCAAACAAAAACACAAAGAACCTAGACGTCATAGGAAATGACTAGCTATAGGATTAGGAATTTGGTAGAAAACCATAACCTTTCCCTTAGCCTTACCTAGGAACTTGCTTAAATATGCTAATTGTGTTTTAAGTGCAGCTTGGGATGACGGGAAGACCCTCAGAGTACGCATTTGTATTATTGCGATTTACTTTCCCGCAATTTATTTTCCAGCGAATTTACATTATTGCAATTTACTTTATTACTAATTGCGTTTATTTTTCTTGCATGATAAAACAACCGTTGCATGAAAACCCACACCTTTAGGATAGCCCTAAAACTGAAACCAAAACTAAGTTAAAAGTCATTGCAAGATAAAATTCACCGCCACAACATTTCAAAATATAAAACAACTCAAAATTTAATCACAAACGGAACACAAAACTACAATTACAACTAAATTAAAACGTCCTGTTGGATGATCGGGAATACCTCGGATGATGTAACCTACGTGTTGCTAACGGGATTTCCCACGGTCTAAATGAAAGTGTGGAACTCATTCGAGTTGAGTTTAGCAAATTCATCCGGACTAAGTGAATCCGATAAAAATAATGATGCCGGAAGGATGGAACCGTGGGATCTTAACCGGTGTCGTTATAATCAACTTTAAGATTTGTTTTAAATAAAACATAAAAAACACCCGGAAATTAAGATTTTCTCTAAACCAAAACACTTTTCTCAACTCCCGATTTATGATTTCTAAAACTAAACCTCTGCAACAACCGGGAGTTTGGAGCATGGTGGGCAACGACGGCCATCGTCGTCAAGCAAAACTTGAACCTACTTCGACAGAAACTTTTCTAGAATTAAACAACCAAGCCATAGGACTTCGAGGTAGCTTGCCTAGTGCAACATAAATCCTCAACTCTTCGTTAGGCATTTGCATTGCAAATTAAGCCCTAACCGGTCTTAGGATTCCGAGGTAGTCGTCCGATACGACAATAAACCCTCACATCTTCTAGTGCTATTTGTTTGATTTTATCATACAAATATAAGCCCTAATTAATTAAAATTGGCAAGATTGAAATATCAAATAAACATTAGGACTTTCCTAAATTCAAGCCAAACAAAAGGATAGTCGGGAAATTATCGAAGTTCACTTCGAATCAGTGATTTCTCCTACCTCTCTTCCTTTGGATTCACAAAACAAAATGTTCCAAAATTTGATCCATTCCCTATTGAAATTCCAAATTTCAATCCTTTGAAAACCTTAAACTTTGAAATTCTTGAGAGCAGAATTATTGGTTATTATCGAGAGTTTTCTTAGGTGATTCCCGTCACTTAAGATGTAATTAACTATAGGGGCTTGCCCTTATAGGGAATTTTAAAGAACCTGTGTAATATAAACCCCGTTTAATGTTTTCATATTAAGCGGGGAAACTTGTCGGCTTATAAAATTGGTTCACGGACCAAACGGATGTCACTAATCTTCTAGTTTATTTAATCAAGCCCCACCATCGAGCGACTGTGTCTATCCTTAGGGATAGATACACGGCTTGTGGTGCGGTGCTCGTTTATATAAACTATTTGGGATGTGAGGTCGGTTTAATCTCATATCTTAAAACCTTCAAATTTAAAATTATTTTCAAAATCAAATACTACTTTTCAAATTATTTATTTTAATTAAATTAAAAATTCGCCGACAGATTTCTGTTAGGCGACCCCTCTTCAAAATAAAACACGACCTAAAAATATGCCGACAGGTTGGTCGCCCAATCCTATAAGGTTTAAATCTCTCTAAAAAAATGAATTTTTACTTAGAAATCTCTACCTAATTCCCTTTCATTAGGAATGAGAAAAGTGTGAAGAAAACCTAAGTAATAATTCAACAACTTTTTACTACAACTACTCTCTCTAAACACACTAATTTAACTTTTTTCTCCTCTCTCCTCTCCTCTCGTTTACAACCTTTTCAAGTCCTTCCTTTTATAGTTTCTAAAAAGGTGCTTTGTTGTCTCTTTAAAAATGCTTCCATATTCAATGAATCTACCCAAAAGTTGCTTCTTTTCAAGTTAAATTTTTAAGTCTTTTGGCGCCCTTGATCAGTTACCCAGGTTTGTACCAAATGTTGCCTCAAACACCCCTTCATAATTCGCCAAAAATTTCTAGAAATTTCAAAGTAACTACCCGGCGCTTAAGTGCATGGTCTCTGGTGCTTAAGCGCGGCCTTCTCTTTATGTTGGTGCTTAGGCACCAGATCTGGGTGCTCAGATGGCCTAGTTCATTTTAACACTTTCTTCATTTTTGCTTTATATTTAATCATTTTTCACTCCTTTTGACATATTTAGTCTATTTAATTGTGCCTAAAATAAAAAACACACAAATACCTTCCATTAAAGTGCAATATAATAAAAAATAGATATAAAAATGTGTATAAAAATATTTTATAATATAGGTATATCATAAGGCCTTCCTAACACTAAATTATGGCTTTACTATAGCTCTTTCTTTGGGATAGAATATAAGTCTCCTAGCATTCCGTCCCAAAACTGACAATATCGACATTTGACATTTCTGAGTAGTAAAATAAGACATCCTTAGATGGAATATGACATCTACTCTCACTAGATATTGGATGTAAGGCCTTCCTCACACAAAATTATGGCTTTCATATAGATCTTTCTTTGGGATAGGATATAAGTCTCCTAGCATTCCTTCCCAAAACCAACAGTACCGACATTTGACATTTTTGAGTAGTAGAATAAGACCTCCTTAGATGGAATATGACATCTATTCTCTCCAGCTACTGGTTGAAAGGCCTTCCTAAGACGAAATTATGGCTTTCCTATAGCTCTTTCTTTGGTATAGGATATAAGTCTTCTAGCATTCCATTCCAAAACCGACAATACCAACATTTGACATTTCTACGTAGTAGAATAAGACCTCCTGAGATGGAATATGACATCTACTATCTCCAGCTATTAGATGTAAGACCTTCCTGACACATAATTATGGCTTTTCTATAGCTCTTTCTTTAGGATAGGATATAAGACTTCTAGCATTCCTTCCCATTACTAATGTTAGACATCTTTGAGTAGTAGTATAATACCTACTTTGATAGAATGTGGCATCTACTCTCTCTCTTTTGCTATCGAATATAAGACCTTCCTGACACAAAGTTATGACCTTCCTTAGCTTTTCCTTTGGGATAAGATGTAAGTTCATATCATTATTTCCCAAAACCAACATTTAACATTCTCTCATAAGTGGTATAAGATCTCCATTGATGGAATATGACATCTACTCTTTGACTATTGGATGCAAGGCTTTCCTAAAAAGGAATCATGGCTTTCCTATAGTTTACCTGTTTCTTAAGACTTCTTTATGAGTCATAGCACTCTTTTTCTCCAACAGACTTTAAAAGTTGAAAGACAAACTTCCTAAAATTGACTAATTACATTCTTCCTTAAAAATTAACAACAAACTAATGACTTCATGTCTTATTTTGGTCATTTCGGTCAACGTCAATATGTGTGACATACTTATTAAGTATTCCGCACATATTGGAGGCCCATTTGTTCACCTCAATTTTGTGAGGATCCTTTTTAAATGACATTTATAATCCATCTTGGGAAGGAATCTACCAACATTTACTCCCGACAATACCAACATTTGACATTTTTGAGTAGAATAAGACCTCCTAAGAAGAAATATGACATCTACTCTATTTAGCTACTGGATGTACGACCTTCCTGACACGAAATCATGGCCTTCCTATAGCTCTAACTTTAGGATAGGATACAAGTCTCCTAGCATTCATTCCCATTACTGATGTTAGACATCTTTGAGTAGTATTATAAGACCTACTTCGATAGAATATGACATCTACTCTCTCTCTTTTGCTATCAAATATAAGACCTTCCTGACACAAAGTTATGGCCTTCCTTAGCTTTTCCTTTGGGATAAGATGTAAGTCTATATCATTATTTCCCAAAACCAACATTTAACATTCTCTCATAAGTGGTATAAGACCTCCATTGCTGGAATATGACATCTACTCTTTGACTATTGGATGTAAGGCTTTCCTAAAAAGGAATCATGGCTTTCCTATAGTTTACCTGCTTCTTAAGACTTCTTTATGAGTCATAACACTCTTTTTCCCCAACAGACTTTAAAAATTGAAAGATAAACTTCCTAAAATGGACTAATTTCATTCTTCCTTAAAAATTAACGATGAACTAATGACTTCATGGCTTATTTTTGTCATTTCGGTCAACGTCAATATGTGTGACATACTTATTAAGTATTTCACACATATTGGAGGCTCATTTGTTGATCTTAATTTTGTGAGGATCCTTTTTAAATGACATTTATAAACCATCTTGGGATGGAATCTACCAACATTTACTCCTTAGGCCCATCATGAAATCACTAAAACCCTAAAAATTGGATCAAACCATAGTTTACCCAATTTTGATCTGTAGGCATATTTTTAGGTTATGTGTTTTGAAAAGGGGTCGCCTACAGAAGTTGTCGGCAAAATTTTTAGATTTTTAAATTTAATTTAAATATATATATATAATTTAGAAACTAGCTTTTGATTTTGAAAATAATTTTAAGTTTGAAAATTTTAAGAAGTGGAATCAAACCGATCTCACATCCCAAATAGTTTATATAAACGAGCACCGCACCACAAACCGCGTATCTATCTCGAAGAATAGACACACTGCTTGATGATGGGGCTTGATTAAATAAACTAAAAGATTTATGACATCCGTTTGGTCTGCAAACCAATTTTATAAGTCGACAAGTTCCCATGTTTAATATAAAGGAATTAAACAGGGTTTATATTACCTGGGTTCTTAATGTTCCCTATAAGGGCAAGCCTCTATACTTAATTACATCTTAAATGACAGGAATCACTTAAAAAAACTCTCGATAATGATCAGTGGTTCTGCTCTCAGGAATTTCAAAGTTTAAGGATTCCAAATGATTAAATTTTGGAATTTCAAAAGGGATTAGCTCAAATTTGGAAGAATTAATTTTAAGAGTCCAAAGGAAGAGAAGTAGGAGAAGCTGAGGATCCAAGAAGAATCTTGGCAACTTCCCAAACTATCCTATAGCTTGGCTTCAATTTGATTTAATTAACTAGGACTTATATTTATATGACATAATCATATAAATAGCCTCGAAGATGTGAGGGTTTATGTCATACCAAACGACTACCCCAGAGTCCTAAGACCTGTTAGGGCTTAATTTGCATTACACAAATGCCTAACAGAAAGTTGAGGATTTATGTTGCACTAGGCAAACTACCTCAAAATCCTATGGCTTGATTATTTAATTCTAAGAAAGGTTTAGCTGATGTAGATTCCAGTTTTGCTGATGACGATGGTCATGCTGCCCACTGTGCTCCAAGCTCCTTGTTGTTGCAGAGGTTTAGTTTTAGAAAGTGGCAATCAAGAGATGAGAGAAGTGTTTTGGTTTAGAGGTGTCTTAAGGTTCAAATGTCTTAATGTTTTAATTAAAACAAATCTTAAAGTTGATTATAAACCAGTTAAGATCCCACGGTTCCATCATTCTGGCACCGTTATTTTTATCGGATTCACTTAGTCCAAATGAATTTGCTAAACTCAACTGAATGAGTTCCACACTTTCATTTAAACCGTGAGAAATCTCGTTAGCAACACGTAGGTTACATCATCCGAGGTATTCCTGATCATCAAACAAGATGTTTTAATTTAGTTGTAGTTGTAGTTTTATTGTTTTGTTTGTGATTAAATTTTGAGTTTTTTATCTTTTGAATGTTATGGCGGTGAATTTTATCTTGCTGTGACTTTTAATTTAGTTTTGGGTTTCAGTTTTGTGGCTATCCTAAAGGTTTCAGTTTTCATGCAGGGTGACATTCTTTTTTAACATGCAAGAAAAGTAAAGTGCAGTACAAGTTAGAAAATTACAATAAAATAAAAGTGTTCCTGGAGGGTCTTCTTATCATGCCAAGCTACACTTAAAATACATGTCAGAGCATTTAAATAATTGCAACAAGTACCTATGTAAAGCTAAGGGAAGGTTCTGGTTGTCTAACAAAATCCTAATCCCATTGCTAGTCAATTCCTATGATGTCTAGGTTCTTGGTTTTGTGAATGATTTTATTCACCAAGGAACAATTAATTCCAATTGTTCTTCTAAAACATCTCATCGTATTGAGAAAGTGCTTAGAACGAATCCTGAACATCTTTTCAATACTTTTAAGATTACTTCGAGTCCAGCTGAATTTCATTATACAAGTGAATTAATCATTCAAGAGATTTAGTTAAGTTTTGCTTGTTCCTCAGTGAACTAGGATGTTTGATTATCCTATGTGTAAAGTGACATTTCACTTGATGCATTATTTAAGAGTTATAATAATAAAAACCTTTAGGGGCAAATTAGTTCGTTAAAGAATTTAACCGTTTTGATTAAGATTGAATTGATAGTTTAGGATAATTTAATTTAATTTCAAAGTTCAAGTTGGTTTTCTCTTAAGTGTTTTAAATTGTTTGAATTGAAAGAGGTGTTTAGATTATATAAATTGATTAAACTTTTAATGATTTTGATTTTAATTTGACTTAATTATAGTTCTTTAGGTCAATTTTAATTGGTTTGATTTTTTGTATTTTTTTTAATTATGAATTGTTAGGAAAAATATTTGGTTGATTCCTATGTGATTAGGAAGTAAAATATGACATTTTTATGATTTTTAATATTTTTTAATTTTTATTATTTTTTAATTATTAAAATATTCAATAATATTATTAAAAATGAAAATTTTTAGAAGATTCCAATTTTAATTTTCTTAGACTCCCCTGATATTAGAGAGCCCACAAAACCAATTTGGTGAAATTTTGAAATATATTTTGGGTTTTATGAATTTTTTAATTTTCAAAATAGCTATGTCACTTAATTAATTCATTTAATGGGTTAAATTATTTCCAATTGACTTGAAATTTTTATGTGAGGTTCTCTATATCCTAAGTGACAGTGGAGAATTGTTTTCAAGTAATTTTGATGTGTGGTTAATTCTAATTAATTAAAATTTAATTTTGGGTGTTTGGGTCAATTAGAGTTATTTTTAAGGAATTAAACCAAACCATAATTTTCCTATGGTGCTCTAGTCTTAAGATACCTTCCCGAATTTTCCTAGGATTTATTAAGCAACATGCTAATCACTGGAATTAAAATATCAAAACAGGCACATAAATTTGGAAAATCAATAAGTTATCATAGAGATGGCCTCTGGTCTTGAAAATTTCAGGGAATGTTCCTATGGCTTACATGCTATGAAATAGACTCAAACGAAATGGAGAATTGCTAGAAGCTTGGGTTAAAGTGAAGTTCATATACCTTGGTTCAGGAGGTGAAGCCTCGACTGAACGAGCTCGGCACGTTCGTTGGAGTTGGAGGAGCCTAGGGATGAAGCCTTTAGTCCTGGTGAAATGTCTGGACCCGATTTCCACCAAACCCGATTTCATGCTTTGGTCTCTGGAACAATTGGATGGCCTGGTGAGGGGGCTTTTGCTGGGGAACTCCTTCTCTACCTATGGTGAAGGTGTGAGAGGAGTTAATTTGACTTCTGTGAAGTTTTGGTGGATGTCCTATTCTGGCCTGAGAATTGAGCTCTAAAATTGAGCTTAATCAGTGGGAATTAGGGCAGGAGGACACTGAGGATGAGCTTCTCTTGGCTAGGGGGAGCTCTGTGGGGGAATTTGGTGGAGTTCTGTGAGAGTTAATTTCAACCAACCCTTTGGCCGTGGGAGATGGCTATTTAAATAGCCATGGCCGGGGGCTTCCCGAGGGAATTAGGGCTCGGGATTAGGTCGCCTTGGTGAGGAGAAGAACTGCTCTACTGACTAATAGCCATGGGACAGCTCAGGAAAAGAGTTTGAATTTTTTAAATCAATTTAGACCTCTCGGCCATGGTGTTTTCAGGTGGCTGTGGTGGCTGGCCGGCCAGACATGTATCTCCTTCATGGTCAGCGAGGTCAGGGCTTAGGGTTTGTGAATTCAATTGGGGTTTGACATGTGTAAAGGTGTGGATTCAAGTGGAATGGTAAAGAGTTCATTTTGGGCTCAATTTGATCAAGTCATGGTTTAGGCTAGGTGCACCTCCCCAAGGCTGGTTTGGGTTGAAGAGAAAGTCACTTGGGTCAGCTAAGAAAGGGTGGTGAAGTCCTCATCCAAGGTGATGTGGCTAAACTTGGTTTAGAGCGTAACATAAATGGGGTTAAAAATATCTAGTGAAGGGTTAAGAAAGAGGCTCCCTCTTTTGCCACTAATGGCATGGTGAGGTAGAAAGGGTTCTTCATGGCTTGCACATGGCTTGTCCATGGCTTCATGGCTCCATTTGGCTTGGGGCAAAGCTTGGTCAATTACATAGAAGAAGGTTTTGAATTTTTGGACATTTTGATGGAAAATTTCCATGGGGCCATATTTAGTCTATTTAAATGATGGAAATAAAACTTAGAGAATGATTTTATTATATGGATGATGAGAAGGATTTGTCATGTGGGCTTTGAAATAGGTTTTGGGCTCTTGAAATTATTTTGGAATGGGCTTTTAAATGCTTCATGGAAGTGGGCTTTTAAATTGACAAAATTGGCCTATGGTGTAGTTGAACAAAATGAAATTGGGAATATTTGGGATTTTCTGGAATTTTCTGGGAATTTTTGGAATTTTTAGATTTTTGGGCTAAAAGGGTAATTTAGGTATTTGGAGGTTATTGGGGGGTATTTTGGAAATTTTGGTATAATTGGCTATGGATGCTCAATTTGAGTGGTGGGGAATGTTTAGGATTGATTTTGAGAAATTTTGGGTAATTTAGGCAATTTTGGAAGATTTGGACAATTTCAAGGGTATTTGGTAGTTTTGGTGGGTTTAGGGACCCGGGGGTCAAAAATTGAAATTTGGTTAAAAAGAAGATTGATTAGGTTTGAGTAGAGTGAAACCATTTTGGTTGAGCCATGAAGTCATGCTAAGCTCACAAGAGCCATAAGAGGGCTCACTTAGGCACTCAATATGTTGTTCCTAACCCTCTTAGCCAGGGGCTTAGGGGTTAAGGTCCCTTCATATGAATTACCTACATGAGTCAGGGAGTCAAATTGGGTATAGGTGTGGTTTTAGGTTTTTTGGAATGCGTGTGAGAGTGTGGTGTGTGTAAGCTAGACCTCACCAGACCAGACCATCTAGGGTACTCCTAAGGCAAAAAGAGCCCTATAGGAAACTCATCCTTTAAACCTCCATATATTGGTCTTAACCCTCCAAGTGGCCTGGGGGTTTACAATCAAACATGTGGAGTTTAAAGGGAGTCAAGAAGTGTTTTGAATTTCTAAGTGATGGGTCCCATTTCTAGTCCTCTAGGATAATCAAAGGGAAAACCTATGGCTAGATCCAAAGCACTAAGGAGAGAGAGATCAGACCTCCCCAAAAATGAGGTCAACAAATGGACCCCAAATAGGTGTGGTGTGCTAACCAAGCACACCGCGCGTATTGGAATTGACCGAAGAAATCAACAAAGCCAACACAAATGTTCGAGTGACGAACTCAGGATAAAGCGTAGGAAATTTCCGCTGGGGAGTATCAAGTAAACCTTCAAGAATGAAGTTTCCAGAACTCTCGCTGGGGAAGAAAAAGGTGAATTTAAAATCACAAAATTTCAAGAGATTGGATTTTAGATTGGTTTCATTTTTATTTCAAGTTTCAATTTTAAGTTTGAATTTTTTATTCAAGTTTTAATTTCAGTTGCAATTTGACTTAATCAGAATTTTGTTTTAAATTTAATTTGAGATTTAGATTTCAAGGTGAATTTCGCAAAGATTTCGGATTTGAAATGAGAATTGGAACCTAGGTTCCAACCTTGAGATTGCAAAGAGAACTGGAATTTAGGTACCAGCCTCGAGGAGAAGATCCGAATTTAGGTATTGATTGAAAAGAATGAGAATCAGAATTTAGGTTCTGATCTCGAAAAGGATGACAATCAGAATTTAGGTATTGATCTCGAAAAGGGAGAACTAGAATTTGGTACCAGTCTCAAAAGAGAGAATTGAAATTTGGTATCAATCTCAGAAAGAGAGTCGGAATTTGGTACCGACCTTGAAAGGAGAGAACTGAAATTTGGTACCAGTCTCAAAAGAGTGAATTGAAATTTAGTATCAATCTCGGAAAGAGAGTCAGAATTTGGTACCGACCTCAAAAGGAGAGAACTGGAATTTGGTACCAGTCTCGAAAGAGAGAATTGAAATTTGGTATCAATCTCAGAAAGAGAGTCGGAATTTGGTATCGACCTCGAAAAGAGAGATCTGGAATTTGGTACCAGTCTCGAAAGAGAGAATTGAAATTTAGTATCAATCTCGGAAAGAGAGTCGAAATTTGGTACCGACCTCGAAAGGAGAGAACTGGAATTTGGTACCAGTCTCGAAAGAGAGAATTGAAATTTGGTATCAATCTCAGAAAGAGAGTCAGAATTTGGTATCGACCTCGAAAGGAGAGAATTGAAATTTGGTATCAATCTCAGAAAGAGAGTCAGAATTTGGTACTGACCTCGAAAGGAGAGAACTGGAATTTGGTACCAATCTCGAAAGAGAGAATTGAAATTTGGTATCAATCTCAGAAAGAGAGTCGAATTTGGTACCGACCTCGAAAGGAGAGAACTGGAATTTGGTACCAGTCTCATAAGAAAGAATTAAAATTTTGTATCAATCTCAGAAAGAGAGTCGGAATTTGGTACCGACCTCGAAAGGAGAGAACTGGAATTTGGTACCAGTCTCGAAATAGAGAATTGAAATTTAGTATTAATCTCGGAAAGAGAGTCGAAATTTGGTACCGACCTCGAAAGGAGAGAACTGGAATTTGGTACCTGTCTCGAAAGAGAGAATTGAAATTTAGTATCAATCTCGGAAAGAGAGTCGGAATTTGGTACTGACCTCGAACGAGAGAACTGGAATTTGGTACCAGTCTCGAAAGAGAGAATTGAAATTTGGTATCAATCTTAGAAAAAGAGTCGGAATTTGGTACCGACCTCGAAATGAGAGAACTGAAATTTGGTACCAATCTCGAAAGAGAGAATTGAAATTATTATCAATCTCGGAAAGAGAGTCAGAATTTGGTACCGACCTTGAAAGGAGAGAACTGGAATTTGGTACCAATCCCAAAAGTTTGTATTTGATTTGGTTTTGAAGATTTAGTGGAAATTTCAGTTTAATGGAAGATTGGAATGAGACATGAAAGTGTTTCACATCCCAAGAAATTTGATTAAAGTTTGATTATTTGGCGAAGAATACGAATCCACGCCATCAGAAACAAATCGAGAATTTCGTGGTTCTGTGTCAGTAGACTCAGTCGACCTTTCTCAAAAGAGGGAAGTGATCACGAAGAGTCGAAAAGATTTGAGAATGGCCTAAGGCTAGGAATTTTAGATTCAGGAATTTGTTTTCGTCATTTGTTGTGATTTGATTTTAACTTGACTTTCAATTTAGAGTTCACGTTTATTTGGAATTCTTTTTGACATTCAGATTTTTAAGAGAGTTCTCATTTATTTTTATTTTTCCTTCGTTCTTTATTCGAAGTTCATTTAACTTAATGGCGTTTCCCAGTCAATTTGCACAAAAAGAGGTGAAGGTAAAACATGACATGGTCATTTTCATTCCGATCTTGTCGAAAATACATCATACATTTTAATCCAAAACATGATGATATTTTCCTTGAGAATTCAGTATCTCATACAATCCATATAAATCCAAAACATATTGTGCAAGATTCTTGCAAGTTTCTTCCAAAAGTATCTATCGAAATCCATGTCTGAATAGTGAGATACACGGACAATAACATCACCTTCCAAGCCATCCTTGGCAATAAATGTTGTTCGGATGTGCATTGGAGGTGTGCTATTTTCCATGTAGCTCACAGCTCATAGGGCCGAAGGCTCTCTAACTCTGGATCTGGCTGAAAGTGGAAAGGCATTTTTCTGTCGTCCATCCTTCTGAAAGTGACGGAGATCCGCTCAACAGGCACACCTGGAATGTAGTGTTTTGCTATATCTGCTCCATTTCCTTTTAACACCAAGACGGAACCTACCGGTAGAGGTATCTCCACCGGCCCTCGGAATTCTCCAGGGCCTGCTATCCGGAGATAAGATCCGAACATGATGTTACACTGGTTGACGAAAGACACTATGCAGAAAGGTCTGACGAAGTCGTGATGATCTATGTGTGGCGGTATGGAGTCACCCTCTTTGTATATGTTAATGATGCAACCGTTGGGTATGCAATCTGCAGGCAATACCCTCCATGCCACCATCCTTGTTACCATTTTCTTGATAATCCTTGGCATTGGATCCACCTCACTACGATGGAGTATCCCTGGTAGATTTCCTTTTTTGTCTTCAGATCACCCGCACTGGATTGTAACTCTTCCTTTTCCTCTCATCCATTTTCGAGGTTCCGAGTAAGTCTTTTCTCTAAAACGACCGGCTCAACCCATTTTCTGAAGTTCAACGACGCAGTCCACAATTTTTTGTTGCCCGTAGTCTGAGAATACATCTGTATGCAGCTCGAGGCCGTCCAAGATGTTGATCCTCTTACCTCGAATTCTTTCAAAATATTCAAAAGTCTTCTTTTCAACATTTTGCATCCTTTCCAGCTCGTATTCCAGAATTATTTGAAGTCCTCGAGGTCTTGTAACATGTTGCAGGATGTACGGCTCAACCCCAACACGTTCTTTTGCATGTCTCGACTCCTCAGGGATAGTCTCTGTCAAGACATCCTCCGGGGTTACTTTCGCAACAAGACTATTCAAAATTGGTGTATCTGTCTGGCGTCGTAGCACCGATTCTGTTTCTGTTCTCCTTGGAATTTCTCTCATCTTTTCTGTTGTTTTTAGAGTTGACTTCCCCTTTTCTGGCTTCTATTGAACTGATTTCTTCGAAGTACTTGCACTGACGATAAAAATTGTTTCTTCTTGTTGATCCGCTGCTAGCTTGGTCAGCATCTTGCATATGTGGCGATTCTTGTTTCTTCACTGAGTAGGAGTGAGAGTAGCTCTCCTTACTTCTTGAATTTATGAGGGCATGGCACTGACAAGCCTGCCCTCTGCTGTAGCAACCACAGACTTAACTTTCTTGTCTTCTCCTATTGCATGAGTGACATTTGCTTTTCTTTTCTTGCTGGCAGAATGTTGACTTGGGCACCCAATTTCATCACTGTCTGGCTGCGGTACTCTTCCCGGTCAATCGGGGTCCAATCAGTTTCTTCGTACTATAGCCCGACCAGTGTGAAATCAGAATCAATCTCAATCACGACCCCATCCTTCATCCTCTTTTCATCGAGTGCTAGACTCATGCCATTCTTAAAGTTCAGAACAAACCGCCCATTCGACATTTCCCCGCGAAAAAATAAGGAAAGGATCAGGGGTTGTACTAAGAATAAGAATAATAAGAAAAAAAATCATTTATCAATGGAAAATTTTATTTGTTTCTTTCAAATTTTAATAAGAGTAGGAAAAGATGGGGAAAGATCAAGAGTAAGATGATTTAAAAGGAGGGATTAAAATTATGATTTCACATATTTTCTTTTTATCATCCATTTTTTTGTTTTGGGTTCGGACCCAGTTACAAATGATTACTTCATTCGTGCTTCTAGGAATGAGACTCCATTTTTAAAAGTTCATTCTTCAAAACATCAGGTTGCGTAATACTTCTTCAAATATCGTCCATTAATTGGAAGCATAGGTCGTTCTCCTCGGCAATCCACAAGTTGGTAGGAACCTCCTGAGTAGACTGTCTCTTCCACGAATGGCCCCTCCCAAGTCGGTTCAAATTTACCTCCTATCTTGCGGTGTGTAAGAATAGGCCTCCTAAGAACTAGAACCAAGTCACCGACTTTGAATGTCCTTGGGCAGACCAGTTTATCATGGGTCTGAATCATCTTCGCTTGATACAGTTCCAAATTTTACTGCGCTGAAGGTCGTTTCCCTTTCAAGCTTTCCAATTCTTCTAGTCGCAATCTGGTATTCTCTTCTGTAGTGATCTTGTTTGTAACTGCAATTTTGAGTGACAAAAGCTGAACCTCCAAGGGTAAGACGGCCTCGGACCCGTACACTAGAGCGTAGGGCGTGGACTGAGTAGAAGTTCTGAAAGTTGTTCTATAGGCCCATAAGGCTTCTAACAACTTCTCATGCCATTTTCTTTTGTTGTTATCCAAGATTTTCTTTCAAATCTGGATGAGAGTTTTATTAAAAGCCTCAGCCAAGCCATTTTCTCTTAGATAGTAGATCGTCAAATAGCACCAATAAATCCCGTGTCTTCTGACATAATTGTTGATCTCCGTACTCTTGAACGCGGACCTGTCATCTGAGATAATTCTGCGCGGTACCCCGAAATGGTAGACGACTTGATTTTTGAAGATCTGTAGTACGTGGTGTGCTTTCACTTCTCTGAGCGGTATAGCTTATGCCCATTTGGAAAAGTAATTTGTCGCTGCAAGAATGAAGTGATGTCCTCTTGAAGAAGGTGGTTCTATCAGACCCACAATATCCGTGTCCCAACACTCAAATGGCCATGATGCGATTGTCGGATGTAGCACATTTGGAGGTTGATGTAAAACCACTCCATGCACTTGGCACTGGTGACAACTCTTTGCAACTTTCATGCAGTTGGTCATCATCGAGGGCCAGTTGTACCCTAGTCTCTTAATCTTCATTTTCATTTTCAGACTCGACTGATGAGCGCCACAAAGTCCTGAGTTCACTTCTTTGACAATTTCACGAGCTTCGGACCCGTTCAGGCACCTTAGCCACATCTGGTCAAAAGTCCTTCTGTATAATGTATTGTTTATTAATGTGTAAGACAGAGTTCTTTTCTTGATTTGATGGGCTAATGACTTATCGTCCTGTAGGTTTCCTGTTTGCCATTAGTCTATTAATGGCTGCCGCCAATCTTCTGTATTTTTTGTTACTGCTGCAATTGATTCTTCTTCTTTTTCTGACTTGTGTATTGCATCCATGTCGAGCTGTAATAGGACCTATCGTCCTTTAACTGTCATTTCAACTGAATCATCCTGTAAGCAGGCAAACTCTTTTGCAAGGTGGGCTAGCGCGTCTGCTAGAGCGTTTTCTCTTCTGGGAATCTTATAGATCGTTACATTCGGAATCTGCTCCAATAATTTCATGGCATATTGAAAGTACTGCTCGAGTCTTGGTTTCAGAATTCTGTTATGTCCAGTGACCTGTTGAATGATCAACTGAGAATCCCCGTAGATGTTGATGTCCGTTATACCCATCTGAATGGTTAATTCCAGTCCGGTTATAAGGGCTTCATATTCTGCTTCATTGTTCGTGCATGGTTCTGTTAAGTGGTAGGAGTATCTTAACATCCCCCGCTCTGGTGTTATAAAGATTAGTCTGATTCCTGCTTTACCGGGCACTATCGTTAGCAATTCTTTATCTTTTTGTGCTGAAGATGCTCCGTCGAAGTACAGTTCCCAACACTGATCATCGGGGTCTTCTAGGCTCATTATCTGCTCGTCAGGCAAGTCGTCGTTGAGAAGCAATTTTGTCGGTAAAGGGTGTGCTGCAAGGAAGTCTGCTAGGACTTGTCGCTTTACGGCACGAAGAGGAACAAAAGTTATGTCGAATTGCAATAGTATCATCGACCACCTGGCAAGTCTGCCAGAGAGCATCGGTCGGGTCATTAAATATTGCAATGGATTAAACTTCGAAATAAGGTTGACCTTATGAGAAAGCATGTAATGCCTGAGCTTTTGAGCAATAAAGATCAGGGCCAAACAATGCTTCTCAATTGGAGGATACTTTACCTCCGTCGGAATTAGACGACGACTTAAGTAATAAAGAGCATTTTCTTTTCCCTCGTTATTGGCCTGGGCTAGCAGGGCTCCGAAAGAGTCTTCTAAAGCCGTGGTATAAAGTATCAACGGTTTACCCGAGACTGGGGCTGCTAAGACAGGAGGTGTCATTAAATATTGCTCAATGTCCTCGGAGGCCCGTTGGCATTTTTCTTCCCAAACGAATTTGGCGTCCTTTTTAATTAATGCCGAGAAGGGCTGACACCTACCTGATAAATTCGAGATAAAGCGTCGAAGATATGCCAACATCCCTTGAAAGGATCGTAGTTGTTTCAAAGTTTTGGGAGTTGGCATTTCAAAGATAACTTTAATCTTCTCCGGATCGATTTCAATTCCGTGATGTCGGACAACAAATCCTAAGAATTTCCCAGAGGTGACACCGAAGGTGCATTTCAAGGGATTCATCTTAAGGTTAAATTATCTTAATCGCTCAAAAACAATTCTCAAATCATACAGGTGATCTTCTTTCAGTTTGCTCTTGATGACCACATCATCCATGTAGCACTCGACTTGGTTGTGTATGAGATCATCAAAAATCCTCGTCATTGCTCTTTGGTAAGTTTCTCCCACATTTTTCAATCCAAAAGGCATTACTGTGTAGCAGTATATTCCGATTGGTGTTCTGAAGGCTGTGAGCTTTTCATTTTCCGGTGCCATCTTTATCAGGTTGTATCCTGACGATCCATCCATGAAAGAGAAGACTTCGTGCTTCGAGGCGATGTCGATCATTAATTCTGGAATTGGTAGCGGGAATTCATCATTTAAGCATGCTTTGTTCAAATCTCTGAAATCCACGGAGATTCTGATCTGACCATTCTTCTTTCTGACTGGTACCACATTAGGTAACCAAGTCGAATATTGTTCTTCACGGACAAATTTAGCGTCTATTAGCTTCTTAACTTTAGTTATTACTTGTTGTTCAATCTTTAGACGCATTCTTCTCGGAGCTTGTCTGACTGGAACGAAAGTGTGATCCACTCCTAGTTTGTGAACTACAACTTCTGGAGCTAATCCTGGCATTTTATCATAACTCCAAGCAAAACAGTCTTTAAATTCCATCAATAGCTTGATCATGTTTTCAGAATCTTCTTTATTGAGTAAGGAGCTAAAAAAGGTCGGCCTAGGCTCTTCGCTAGTACCTAAGTTAACTTCCATTAACTCGTCTTTTGTAGATTTAATTTCTTTTTCAAATTCTGGTGGGGCATCTCCAATTGGTAGATCTTCAAGATCGTCTGAAGCTTCCAGGCAGTCTTCATTAGGCTTGCAAGTGACAACCAAGCAAAATCCCTTATCATCAACTGATTTTACTGTGTCGAATCTAAGACCATGTTTTGAATTGGGCGGTCGACTGGCATTATTCCATAATTTTTCAAAGCGCTGTGATTAGCCTTTTGTCCATTGTCTTGGTAAGACACCGCGTTGAATTAAATTCTGAACACAAGGAGAGTACCACTCAAAAGGCAATTCCATTAATTCAGATGAAGTAACATCTTCGAATTGTACATCATTTTCAGTTTTGGAAGAAGAAGCACCACGGTAGAATTTAATTGGCTTAGCACCACCATCATGCACTCCCTTGACCACCATACCCTCGATCTTATTAGGATAGATCGGGGTCAGGGTCATAGTATGTACATAGTGGTTAATCTTCTCGTACATTGATTTGTATTCTTCATTCTTTTCATCTTCAAGAGAGATCTTGTATTGGGGTTTCTTTTGATTTATTATCGCTGCTTCTTTCTTGATTTCTTCTTCTTCGAAACTGTTCTCCCAATCGACATCGATGACCGGTTTCTTTTGTCCAACTGTTTCACCATTTCTTCCACGACCTCGTCCCCGGCCTCGACCTCGGGTGTGAGTTCTGGAGAAACCTTCACCATCTCGCCGTAAGGGAGTGGTGAGTAACTGTTGGACAAAAATTTCAGGTTCCTCATCATCTCAAACTTATTTTGCTTCATTTGGTACGGTATTTCTGGAGAAGAATGTTTTCTTCGGAGGAGCGTAGTAGGCTGCATCTTCGTGAATTCTGATTTCATGCACGAAGAATGGTTGAAAATCACCTTTAATACAATGCTCTCCTCCTTCATAATATTTTATGCACTGGTGCAGATATGACAATACCATCCGGTTCTCATGGATCCACGGCTGACCCAGTAGAGCGTTGAACGATGTCTCAAAATCAATTATATGGAATTTTGCGGTTGTCTTTGTTAAATCATCGGTCTTCATCAATAGTGTTATCGATCATAGAGCTCTTTCTCCTTTCTGGTTGAAGGCTCTTAATAACATCTTGTCTGCTTCAAGTTCGCGAGCATCAATTTCCAAATATGCTAACGTCCGAAGATTCATTATGTTGATTGATGCTCTCTGATCGACTAACACCCTAGAGAGCGTAAACTTTTAGATAGTGACTGAAATGTACAGCAGTCGGTTGTGATCAGCTGTTCCAAGTAATATATCATTGTCCGTGAAGGTAACACCTCGCTGTTCTTTTAACAAGCAAACCTCGTCTGAGGAATTACCAGCCATTTGAGCTAAACAAATTTCTGGATCAAGTAAGGCCTTAATCAAAGTTTCTCTCATCTCCTTCGACAGGATCAGAGCATCGTAGATGCTCAGTTTGGCTGGTAGCTTCCTAAGATGGGCTAGCACGTTGTAATCCACTTTATTACCAGGCTCTTCAGTCTTTCCTGAATGGACAATTCTTCCACTGGGGTTGGCTCTTCCTGAGCAACCACCTGCTTCTCTTAATCCTTTAGACCCATTATCGGGGGTAGAACTTTTCTGCTTCTTAGATTGACTTCAGTTATTTCTTCTGCATCTGGTGCTGAATCTGTCGGTGTCTCCTCTTGAATTGGAATGACTGGCTTTTATGGAGTTGCTTCGAAATCTGATAACTCCAATTCTATCGTGATTAGAGTTCCTCGGAATTCGCAAATGGACTCGTTGCTTGTTAGCTCTCGTAGCCATCCTTGTGAACGTCTTCTCCTTCGTTGTGGTCATCGAGGTTTAGTATGATTTGAGAATCGTTATTTGTATCGAAATCGAGATCCGGATTAAGTCAGTTGTTGCTAGTTACGTAATCGTTAGAAACAGAGTCAGAGGATCCACTTTCCATAACTCTTATCATTATAAGATCTCGTCGGGGCGAGCAAATAATCGTACAGAGTCAGAGGTTCGAGGGATTTCTTCCCCGAATCGTAAACAACCATCTTAGGATAAGCATCCCCTAGTCTACCCTTCGGAGCCTCGGTCTTCTCTTCTTCTACGATCTTCTCCTTCTTCTGGGGCGGTTCTTCAATCGCAAGTGATAGTTCTGACTCGGCAGGTTTCAAACTTTGAGTTAAAGCGTGCACTAAAGCGATCTGGATGTGATGCAAAAGTTTCTTCGAAGACTTTATCCAGACGGTACTTCATCCATCGTTAGTCGTGTACGAGTCTATCGAAACAATAGGATCCGTTGAGATAACATTGACGGAACCTCCTTTTTAGGGTTCCTTCATGTATTCCTTTGGTATCATTATGTTCCCTTTCCGGAGATTGTCGTCAAGCCAACTCTTAAAAGTGATGCAATCTTCTATTTTATGTCCGAGCATCCTATGGTAGGGACAGTAGTTCGGATGATCCTTCTTGCCGACTTCTTATGGCCTTTTGGGCTCTGTTAGTTGAAAGTCGGGTGTTTTCATTAAACTGCGGAACATCTTGGCCACTGCCTCAGCCTTGAAAGGGTATTCCTTATTCAGAAGTTCCTTCAAAGCACGTGGCGGATGAGGCGACGGTTGATCATGCTGCCATGATTGATAGCTCGGTCGAGGCTGTTGATAGTTCTGTTGAGGTTGTTGGTATGTCTGTTCCGGTGGTTGATAGCTAGGTTGTGGTCACTCCGGCTGTATCTGCACTGGCTGCTTGCCTTTATCCACTGCTGCGACGACTTCGGATTTCTTTTCGAATGCTTTCATAGGCTTTTGTTTATCGGTCTTGTCCACAAAACTTAGCTTCTTTGCCTCCTCTTGCAAGCTTTCGGCATTGCTAAGCACTTCTCGAAAGTCTTAATTGTGAATCCTTTGAGGAGAAGTACTATCGGGCCATGGATACTCTTCAGTAGGATACCGACTACATGTTGTTCCAGAAGCTGCGGCTCACACTTCATGCTTAAGTTTCTCCATCGAAGTATGTAGTCCACCAAAGTTTCCTTCGGTTTCTGTTGCTCCACCACTAGATCACTGATAGTGATGTGGTGCTGAGCCTCGACAAAATGCTTAACGAAGAGGTTTTCTAACTCTGAAAAGGTCTTAATTGAGCTATTTGGCAATTCTGCATACCAGTCGAAGGCAATCCCTGATAAGCTGCTGACGAACTGTCGAAAGAGTAAAGCATCGTTCCCACCGGCATTGCAGCAACTAGCACGAAAATGTGCGACATGCTGTCAGGGGTTTCCCGTTCCATCAAAAGTCTTGAACAGAGGTGGTACGAAGTCTTTCGGGTATTGGACTGCATCAAATTTTTTAGGGTAAGGTCTACCCTTCTGAACAGATGCTCCACTCTTAGACTGAGATAAGGCTTCTCGCACTTGCTGTTCTACCATGTTCTTAATATCTTTCTCGAGAATCATGCTTTGTGTGGAATCCTTCTTCAGTTGTTCATCGTCGTTGACGGCCGTAATCTCTTTCCCTCCATCTGCGATATGCATGATCTCTGGGGGTGTTTCTTTCTGAGGTTGAAGCTGACTCTGGAGAGTGGCTAACGCGACAGCCATCTCTTCCATCCTCTTTGCCATCTGAGAAATAGTATCATCTTTTTCCTGAATTCGTGCTCTCATTACTTCTGGTTCATCCCTTTCTGAAGCTGATGGAGCACCCGACAGAGCTGACGATGCTTGGGTATCAACCATGTTGGTCTCAGCATATTCTTCATCCACGAACTCTGATGAATCTACTTCAGTTTCCAACTTTTTTCCTCTTTCTTTAGCCAACTGACGGATGTCCGTTCTTAGTTTTCCTATAGCATCCTCAAGTGGTCTCTTCCAAACGGTTCTACGGTTGTCATGTAATGACTGTTTAACTTCTTTTTCAGGAGTTTCTTTTAATGCAGTGGCGCTTTCTTCAGATTCAGGTTCTCTGACCAGACTCTTCTTCCCAAAACATTGTGTCGGTATCGGTTCAGCAATAATAGGTTGCCACACCATCCTTCTTGCAGTAGAAGGCCTGGGTCCAGATGGTCTGTTGGTTGTACGCTGGTAGGTGGTTTCCTCCCTAATATGGTGACCTGATACGACAACAGGCGAATTTCTCTCACTAGCTCGCACTTTCTTCCTTGGTTTATCTACGGCAGTGACAGGCTCTACTCACGGTCTGAGGCGGGATTTGACTGGCACTTGTCCCATTCTCCTCAGGATCTCTGATACGGGGCACCTTTCTTTCTTTGCTAGCTTTTCTACTATGGCTCGCAGTCTAGTGAGCGGCGTAGTCTTGGCCCTCTTCCTCTTACAGTCACTATAGTATGCAGATTGAGGTAATGCAGTGGCCATCCTTTGGGCATCTTCTTCGTCCAATGCAGCAGAGACAGGGTGAAACCTACTTCCTTCCAATAGGGGTGAATACTCGGGCAATGCTTCTTCTTTCTCAGAAATCTTTTCCAGAAAGACGACTTCAGCGGTCTTGGTCTTCTCAATCTTGGCGATCTTTCTACTCTTATTTCTTCTCTGAGTCCGAGTCAGGGGTGTAAACTTCAAACTGGACCCGATTTCGAAAACAGACGGTATTGCAGCAAAATCTGTACCCTCCACGGTAGCAGGCTCATCATAAATTTGGACTCCCTTTCCCTTCCATTTGGCGGGAGCCGAGGCAGGTGTAGAGATGACCAGACCGGTGGGGGTAGAGATCACAGTCCTCCTACGAACAGTGGTACTTCTTTCAGCTGGAACCCTTTGCAGGGGAGGGAATTCTTGAGTCGACTTCAGGTTGAACTCAATCATGGGTTTCTCAGTTTCTGGCACTTTGTCCATTAGTGCGAAGAGGGTGACGTCAGCGAATTTGATATCTGTGTTATCAAATCCTTGTCCAAAACAGATGATTCCATTGTCGGGCAGCTCGTCCTTATAAACAGCGAAGTCCATTCCGTTGGTGAAGGAGAAGATCAACTTCGGTGCAGACATTTTTTGCAGGGTAGATTCCGAACTTCAGTCCCGAATTATACTTCCTTTTGTTGCAATACTCAGGACAAAAAAGAAAGAGTCTGAACACATTTTCGTTTATCTTGGTGTATTTGTGATTTTTTAAAGAGTTCTTTTATTAGAAGGTTGTTTATTGTTTGTTAGGAACAAAATGATTAAAGGTATGGAAAAGGTAAATGACCCAATTCAGAATTGGAAAGGAAGATAAAGTCTCGTAAGACCTCTCAACCCGAAGGACCGCTCCTAAGCTAACACCTATTGGGGGTATATCTCGCCTCAAAGAGGTAAAAGGATTCAGAACCTCTTTGATTAGGGGTGTTTAAAGAGTGGCTCCAAAATTCAAGAGAGTTGACAATACCCGTTCAAGATAGAAATGAACGTGGTATTTCAACGGAAGAATGGTAGCTTGGTCTACTATGGACTTGCTACCGATTAATGAAAGCAAAACCATATGATCAAAATGGAGAGAGAAACTAGTCCCCAACGGAGTCGCTAGAAGTTGTCGGCATATTTTTAGGTTATGTGTTTTGAAAAGGAGTCGCCTACAGAAGTTGTCGGCAAAATTTTTAGATTTTTAAATTTAATTTAAATATATATATAATTTGGAAAGTAGCTTTTGATTTTGAAAATAATTTTAAGTTTGAAAAGTTTAAGATGTGGAATCAAACCGATCTCACATCCCAAATAGTTTATATAAACGAGCACCACACCACAAACCGTGTATTTATCCCAAAGAATAGACACACTGCTTGATGATGGGGCTCAATTAAATAAACTAGAAGATTTGTGACATCCATTTAGTCTACGAACCAATTTTATAAGCCGACAAGTTCCCCTGTTTAATATAAAGGAATTAAACAGGGTTTATATTACCTGGGTTCTTAAAGTTCCCTATAAGGGCAAACTCCTACAGTTAATTACATCTTAAATGACGGGAATCACTTAAGAAAACTCTCGATAATGATCAGTAGTTTTGCTCTCAAGAATTTCAAAGTTTAAGGTTTCTAAAGGATTGAATTTTGGAATTTCCAAAGGGATTAGCTCAAATTTGGAACAGTTAATTTTAAGAGTCCAAAGGAAGAGAAGTAGGAGAAGTGCGAGGATCCAAGAAGAATCTTGGCAACTTCCCAAACTATCATATCGTTTGGCTTCAATTTGAGAGTTTATTTAATGTTGTAATCCTAACAATTTCAATTAATTAGGACTTATTTTTATATGACATAATCATATAAATAACCTCGAAGATGTGAGGGTTTATGTCGTACCAAGCGACTACCCTGGAGTCCTAAAACCGGTTAGGGCTTAATTTGCATTATACAAATGCCCAACAGAAAGTTGAGGATTTATGTTGCACTAGGCAAATTACCTAGAAATCCTATGGCTTGGTTATTTAATTCTAAGAAAGGTTTAGTTGATGTAGATTCCAGTTTTGCTGATGACGATGGCCGTGCTGCCCACTGTGCTCCAAGCTCCTTGTTGTTGCAGAGGTTTAGTTTTAGAAAGTGGCAATCAAGAGATGAGAGAAATGGTTTGGTTTAAAGGTGTCTTAAGGTTCAAATGTCTTAATGTTTTAATTAAAATAAATCTTAAAGTTGATTATAACAACACCAGTTAAGATCCCACGGTTCCATCATTCCGGCACCGTTATTTTTATCGGATTCACTTAGTCCAAATGAATTTACTAAACTCAACTGAATGAGTTCCACACTTTCATTTAGACATGGGGAAATCCCTTTAGCAACACGTAGGTTACATCATCCGAGGTATTCCTGATCATCAAACAAGATGTTTTAATTTAGTTGTAGTTGTAGTTTTATTGTTCTGTTTGTGATTAAATTTTAAGTTGTTTTATCTTTTGAATGTTGTGGCGGTGAATTTTATCTTGCTGTTACTTTTAATTTAGTTTTGGGTTTCAGTTTTGTGGCTATCCTCAAGGTTTTAGTTTTCATGCAGGGTGACATTCTTTTTTAACATGCAAGAAAAGTAAAGTGCAGTATAGGTTAGTAAATTACAATAAAATAAAAGTGTACCTGGAGGATCTTTTTATCATTACAAGCTACACTTAAAATACATGTCAGAGCATTTAAATAATTGCAACAAGTACCTATGTAAAGCTAAGGCAAGGTTCTGGTTGTCTACCAAAATCCTAATCCTATTGCTAGTCAATTCCTATGACGTCTAGGTTCTTAGTTTTGTGGATGATTTTATTCACCAAAGAACAATTAGTTCCAATTGTTCTTCTAAAAAATCTCATCGTATTGAGAAAGTGCTTAGAACGAATCCTGAACATCTTTTCAATACTTCTGAGATTACTTCGAGTCCAACTGAATTTCATTGTACAAGTGAATTAATCATTCAAGAGATTTAGTTAAGTTTTGCTTCTTGCTCAGTGAACTAGGATGTTTGGTTATCCTATGAGTAAAGTGACATTTCACTTGATGCTTTGTTTAAGAGTTATAATAATAAAAGCCTTTAGGGGTAAATTAGTTCATTAAAGAATTTAACCGTTTTGATTAAGATTGAATTGATAGTTTAGGATAATTTAATTTAATTTCAAAGTTCAAGTTGATTTTCTCTTAAGTGTTTTAAACTGTTTGAATTGAAAGAGGTGTTTAGATTATTTAATTTGATTAAACTTTTAATGATTTTGATTTTAATTTGACTTAATTATAGTTCTTTAGGTCAATTTTAATTGTTTGGTTTTTTGTATTTTTTTTAATTATGAATTGTTTTGAGATTGATTTTTTAATGTTTCAAATTTGTTTTAGATTTGTTGTCAAATGATTTCAAATTAATTTTAATGTTCTCAATTTAATTTAATTTGATTATCAAATCACCTAATGTTTTAAGCTTTAATTTAATTAAGGGTTGTTTTCCTTTTAATTATTTAATTATTAATTCCAATTATCATCTTAATTTAATTAAGAGTTAAATATTATTAAAGTGGTTCATTTAGAGATTTTAAATTAAAGAATTGGTATCTTCTTAAGTCACATCCCTAATAATCCAAAATTTCAATTATTCTCCTAAAATTTAAATGATTTAATTAATTAAAGTTCCATTTTGATATTTTTAAAGTGACTAATGGGTTTCTACCCCTTTATTCCCAAAATTTCAATTATCCAAGAGAAGATTAAGATCAAATATTTTTACCTTCCCTTTTGATTAAACCTAAAGTATTAATTAGGGTTAAAATCTTTAATTACTTTTATGCCCATTTAGGCTTATTTATTTCATAACTCATCAAATTAAGCTCAAATGAACTTAAAATCTTTATGTCACATCACTCATATGTCAATTAAGACACTAGAGGAGAAAATGTGGTTTTTCTAAATTTAATTTAATTTATATATTTATTTTTGTGAGAAAATGAGGGTTTCAATGAAAATTCAACAACATGACCAAGGTAAGGTTCTGTCCTTGGGAAAATTATGGGATGTCCCTATTGACCAGAGGACCACTTGGACCAATTTTGGTGATTTTCGAATTATATTTTATTTATTGTAATTATTTTGAGTTTTAGGGTATTAATTAGTTATAAAATAAAATAAAAGTTTAAAAATTGGTTTTATATTTTTCTTAAGTCTCTCTGACCTCAAGGAGTCCAGAGAAAACAAATTTTATATTTTTCTGATTTTTCTTTGATTTATTATAATTAATTTGGTGAAAAAGTTGGAAAATTCTTTTTTTAATATTAAAAATTGTCTTATGCCTTTAAAATTCAATATCTTAACCTAGAGACTTAGGAAAAATATTTTGTTGATTCCTAAGTGATTAGGAAGCAAAATATGACATTTTTATGATTTTTAATATTTTTGTGATTTTTATTATTTTTTAATTATTAAACTATTGAAAATATTATTAAAAATGAAAATTTTTAGAAAATTCCAATTTTAATTTTCTTAGACTCCCCTGATATTAGAGAGCATACAAAACCAATTTGGTGAAATTTTGAAATATATTTTGGGTTTTATGAATTTTTTAATTTTCAAAATAGCTATGTCACTTAATTAATTCATTTAATGGGTTAAATTATTTCCAATTGACTTGAAATTATTATGTGAGGTTTTCTACATCCTAAGTGACAGTGGAGAATTATTTTCAAGTAATTTTGATGTGTGGTTCATTCTAATTAATTAAAATTTAATTTTGGGTGTTTGGGCCAATTAGAGTTATTTTTAAGGAATTAAACCAAACCATAATTTTCCTATGGTGCTCTGGTCTTAAAATACCTTCTCTAATTTTCCTAGGATTTATTAAGCAACATGCTAATTACTGGAATTAAAATATCAAAACAGGCACATAAATTTGGAAAATTAATAACTTACCATAGAGATGGCCTCTGGTCTTAAAAAATTCAGGGAATGTTCCCAAGAACAGAGGCTACAAAAGCCCTATGGTCTCATGCCATGGTGAATTGTATGCATACATGGAGGATTAAAATACTAAAATCAGTAAATAAATAATTAAAAATAAAATACTTAAGAAAACAACTTAATTCTTTTTCACATTATTCTCCTCTGTTCACTGAGCAAGAGGATATTTTTATTTTATTTTTGTGATTTTTGTACACAAAGATATGGATTTTTAAAGTTTCTAGTATTTAATTAATTCCAAAATACCCTATTTATCTACTTATCCAGCGCAGCGCTGACTCAACCTCGTCAGCTCCGAAAGGCCACACGTCGCTCCGCCATTTGACGCCGCTACTGACTGGGATGCCACGTGGCCCGCGGACTCGCCCCATCTTCTCATCCGGCTCGATCTGGACCGCCCATTCAATACACGCGCGAATATATGGCATCCGTTCATCGTCCCTAGGCGTTCTAACCTGAGAGCCGTCCACCTTCTAGGATTAATATCTCGCTTGATACTTAACCAAATTACACGTTCTTAGGCTCTATGAACTCGTCTTGACAAGACAAACATATTTATACGGCTAACATGCTATGAAATAGACTCAAACAAAATGGAGAATTGCTGGAAGCTCGGGTTTAAGAGAAGTTCACATACCTTGATTCAGGAGGTGAAGCCTCGACTGAATGTGTTCGACACGTTCGTTGGAGCTGGAGGAGCCT
This sequence comes from Papilionanthe hookeriana x Papilionanthe teres, assembly GCA_022702705.1. Lineage (NCBI taxonomy): Eukaryota > Viridiplantae > Streptophyta > Magnoliopsida > Asparagales > Orchidaceae > Papilionanthe > Papilionanthe hookeriana x Papilionanthe teres. Next base: position 12,770,589 of record CM040426.1, on the reverse strand, counting down.
AAGGATGAAGCCTCTAGTCTTGGTGAAATGTCTAAACCCGATTTCCACCAAACCCGATTTCAAGCTTTGGTCTCTAGAACAATTGGATGGCTTGGTGAGGGGGCTTTTGCTGGGGAACTCCTTCTCTACCTCTGGTGAAGGTGTGAGAGGAGTTAATTTGACTTCTGTGAAGTTTTGGTGGATGTCCTGTTCTGGCCTGAGAATTGAGCTCCAAAATTGAGCTCAATCAGTGGGAATTAGGGCAGGAGGACACTGAGGATGAGCTTCTCTTGGCTAGGGGGAGCTCTGTGGGGAATTTGGTGGAGTTCTGTGAGAGTTAATTTCAGCCAACCCTTTGGCCGTGGGAGATGGTTGTTTAAATAGCCATGGCCAGGGGCTTCCTAAGGGGAATTAGGGCTTGGGATTAGCTGCCTTGGTGAGGAGAAGAACAGCTCTACTGACCAGTATCCATGGGACAGCTCAGCAAAAGAGTTTGAATTTTTTAAATCAATTTAGACCTCTCGGCCATGGTGTTTTAAATAAAATGGGGTTAAAAATATCTAGTGAAGGGTTAAGAAAGAGGTTCCCTCTTTTGCCACTAATGACATGGTGAGGTGGAAAGGGTTCTTCATGGCTTGCATATGGCTTGTCCATGGCTTCATGGCTCAATGTGGCTTGGGGCAAAGCTTGGTCAATTACATGGAAGAAGGTTTAGAATTTTTGGACATTTTGGTGGAAAATTTCTATGGGGCCATATTTAGTCTATTTAAATGATGGAAATAAAACTTAGAGAATGATTTTATTATATCGATGATGAGAAGAATTTGTCATGTGGGCTTTGAAATAGGTTTTGGGCTATTGAAATTATTTTGGAATGGGCTTTTAAATGCTTCATGGAAGTTGGCTTTTAAATTGATAAAATTGGCCTATGGTGTAGTTGAACAAAATGAAATTGGGAATATTTGGGATTTTCTGGAATTTTCTGGGAATTTTTGGAATTTTTAGATTTTTGGGTTAAAAGGGTATTTTAGGTATTTGAAGGTTATTGGGGGTATTTTGGAAATTTTGGTATAATTGGCTATGGATGCTCAATTTGAGTGGTGGGGAATGTTTAGGATTGATTTTGAGAAATTTTGGGTAATTTAGGCAATTTTGAATGTTTTGGACAATTTTAAGGGTATTTGGTAGGTTTGGTGGGTTTAGGGCCCCGGGGGTCAAAAATTAAAATTTGGGAAAAAAGATGATTGATTAGGTGTGAGTAGAGTGAAACCATTTTGGTTAAGCCATGAAGTCATGCTAAGCTCACAAGAGCCATGAGAGGGCTCACTTAGGCACTCAATATGTTGTTCCTAACCCTCTTAGCCAGGGGCTTAGGGGTTAAGGTCCATTCATATGAATTACCTACATGAGTCAGGGAGTCAAATTGGGTATAGGTGTGATTTTAGGGTTTTTGGAATGTGTGTGAGAGTGTGGTGTGTGCAAGCTAGACCTCACCAGACCAGACCATCTAGGGTACTCCTAAGGCCAAAGAGCCCTATAGGAAACTCATCCTTTAAACCTCCATATATTGGTCTTAACCCTCCAAGTGGCCAGAGGGTTTACAGTCAAACATGTGGGGTTTGAAAGGAATCAAGAAGTGTTTTGAATTTCTAAGTGGTGGGTCCCATTTCTAGTCCTCTAGGATAGTCAATGGGAAAACCTATGGCTAGATCCTAAGCACTAAGGAGAGAGAGATCAGACCTCCCCAAAAATGAGGTCAACGTGATCTTACAATTAAATGACACCATAGACAAACTTAATTTAGACCCAATGGTCACCACATTGACCACTTGGTTAATTTTGGACCCAATCACCACCATATGGACCATTTGGTCAACACGAACACCAAATTAGTCAAATTTGATCAATTGGTCGACTCAAAACCATAGATCATCCCCATGAACATGAAGTCAACCATTGACCTTATGGTTAACCTAATCACCATTACATCACCATATGGTCAACTTAACCATTATGGTCAACCTTGGTCAACATGGTCAAACCAAGCTATATTATCAAATCCAATGACCCCATGACTTTCTTAACCATCATATGGTCAAATGAATCATTATGGTCAACTGGTCAAACCCGGTCGAACTTGGCATCTCCACTTTTTTTGGTTAAAATGTGGTCTTTTAATCAACTTGATTTATTCTCTTAATTAATTAATCATTTAATTAATTAAAGAGGGTGAAATTAAGATTTATTAAACCTAGGATTTAAGCCCTAAATCCATGGCCACTTAAATTGATACATGAAAATTCAAGAGCTTAAGCCTATGCTTAATGTCCAAACCCTAAATCTAACTTATAGCTTATTGGTATTGGTTCACCCATGACCCATTAATACCCATTCTGACATGGGTGACTCACTTAAAACCCATCAGCCATCATTTTTAACCTAAGTAAATAATCATCATGAAGGGAAAACTTATTTGCCATTCCATCTCAAGCTTATTAAATGATTTGTAAGCTTAGGTAGAAAGGATCAATCCAACTCATCTTAAGAGCCTTATCCACCTCACTCCACTTCCAATAGGAAAGGAGCCTTAACCTGGGCATCTTCTTTTCCATCTTTAAAGTAATAGTGAGCACACCTTTGGGATGCAAAAACTCATTATTCTTCAGACCAATGTTGATCTCTTTCATTTCCCTGAATCCTCTCCACCACCACCAACCTTCCCCAATCAATTTCAAGCTCCATAGCTACCTTTAATGACTATTTTAGGAGCTAGCCCGGGAGCACCCTCCCCCCCTGAGAAGAAGAAACCACCTACAGTCCATAATTCCAGAAACCTTTAATACCAAACTTATTCCCCATCTTCTAAGCATTTGATTCCCCATCATTTCAGCGTCTATAATCCATTAGAGTAGCTTGATTTTTCACCTGAAAAACATGACTAGTTTTCGAGTCTACATGAAAATCTTCCAAACTTCAAGTTAACCACTCCAACACCATCACTAATCTAAACGAAGAAGATTCCAATCAAAATTAGACCTTCCCGTGAGCTCTAACCTATAGTTAGGTGAAACCATGAGGCCATTTCAGCCCGGATATAACTCGGCATAATTTCACTCTAAATTGAGCTAAGGAGGAGATTCACAAGGACTTAATGATCGTTTCTATCAAACTTGATTAAGGCTTCACCTCATCAAGACCAGGTATGGACATTTAATTCTAAATTTTTATCGGGTTTGGAACATTATGAAGAAGATCATCACATCATAACAACATAGTCATATGGATGTGACCTTCTTGCTTTGATGAAGCTTTTGAAACAAATCCCATGTGATTCCATGGAGGATCAAGGGAGATATTGCGGTTTAATCATGAACGGCTCTCAGCTTAATGTTCCCTGGGGACAATAACTCGATGTCATCCATTTCTGTGCATTAGAAACATATGACTATGATCTAGTCGGACCGCAAATCCGTCCATATGAAACAGATGAAACTGTAGGTCAAGTGGCTACTTGCATGAAAGCCCCGTAAATTAAACGGCGTCCTGTGTGAATTTGATGCGTCCGAGGATCTATTCATCTGTCGCATCAGATAAATAGATAATTAGGATTTTCTTTGAATTAATTAATTCCAAAAAATACTTAAAATCCTTAAAAATAAATATCTTAACATAGAAAAATGATAAAAATGAACTAAAAATATCCTTGAATTCAGAAAAACGAGGAGAATACTCTGAAAGTTAAATTTTAAATTGATAAATTATATTTATATTTTAATTAATTAATTGTTCTTTGGAGTAATTTAATTATTAAAAATTATTTATAAACCCAAAAATCACAAAATTTTCAGATATTGATCTTTTCACACTTGAGGACACCTTGTGAATTTTCCCAAGATAAAGAAAATTTTCTAAAGTTAAATTTATTAACTTTCATTAAAATTTATAATTATTTCCAAAATTGAACATTATTTCTTTTGCAAGAATAACTTTAAAATAAATATGATGTAATTTTTTTTCTTGCAGGTTGGAGATAAGTTTCATTTTTAGATTTATTTTGCATGTTAGTAGGGTGTGCTAACTCTGTTTTGCAGGGCGTCATCCTGAAGACGGGACAATAAAATTTAAAAAAAACAATAACAATAACATCAAAACCAAAACCACAATAAGACAACAACTACAAAACAAAACAACAATATCAAAACAAAATAAAATCAAAACCAAACCAAAATCAAACAACGATGACATGACAACAAAAAAATAATAAAATAAAATAAAAATAAAAAATAAAATAAAAACCAAAATAAAACCAAACATTTAGGGTAGTACGTGACATTTAGAAACATATTACCGTTAGGATCAAACAATTGACATTTCTTTCCTTAATCTTGACACTTAAAATTTCTTTGAGAATGAATGTTAACGTTAATTATGAGTTTTCTTAGGTAGTTCTGACTTCCTAAAATGTAATTAACTATAGGAGCTTGCTCTTGTAAGAGAATAAATAACTCAGAATATGTATCATACCTAAAATCTATAGTTATCAGGGTTTTCATATGGTTCTTCTTTGCAAGTGTATCTCAGGAATAAAAAATCCTTGAGTTTCCTCTACAAAGTTCACCACATTGAAATTCTCCCTACACTTTCATTTATCTGGTTTTTATTCCCATTTGCCTTCTTTCTTTTTCGAGTTTCTTAAGTATCTTAAGATATTTTAATGATCTAAGAGAAAAAAATATTCGGAGAATGGGGAAATACAATAGATAATAGAGTGACGAGTCCTTGACAAAGACATTACAGACATTCAATGACTGAGAATTGACAACGATGGCAACGATGAACTTCTGAATGCCATCACCAAACTCTGCCAAAATTTCTCTAGACCCTCTAGCTACCCAGAGAAGCTCATCCCCGTTATTTTCCAGCTTTCATTCCCACTCTTCAGGCCTAGTTTCAAACCTGAATTCTAGGGCTTTGAATTATCATCTGTGGAACTCAATCAATTTCACAAATTGATTGACTCTTGAGCTTTACCAAAACAAGAGAGGAAGTTCCCCACTGAAATCTTCATCATTTGAGCCCTCTGTCATAGAGCTAGACCAAGCCCGTGCCACCTGCTGAAGGAAGTCTTACACAACTCCAATGTTACTCAAATTGATACTTGGAGGTGGTTCACCAACTCCCATCAAATGTGTAGAACCAATCCAATTGAGGCTACTCCTCTTGGACAAAAGTATGGACCCTTTTCCTCAAATATGAGCTCGATTTAAGCCTTTGTGAAGAGAAATTTAATTTCATGAGCATGTGATCACAGAAAAATACATCAAGAAATTCATATCTTTTTTTAATGAAATTGCACTTTAAAGAAAGATATTTTCTTTATTTTATTGCAGGAATAAATATTTATAAGTGATGGAAGTAAAAAGCATGAAATGGAGCAAATTTGGATCAAAAAGGAGGAAATTCATGCAAATATAACTACTTCGCCGACGGCGAGATCGACAGGAGAAATTTCTGAAGGAATTATAACTACCTCGCCGACAGTGAGCCCGAGCCTGCCGACAGCGAGATCGTACAGTTTGAAGACTTTCTAGAAGCCCCGCTGACGGCGAGGTCGTTTCCCGCCAACGACGAGCTAGTTCAAAATGCATATACATTGAACCTGGACACTTTTTGAAGAGGTGTTTAAGCACCCTTGGACCTTTACTTACCTCTATAAATAGAGGCCGAATTCTAGTGTCTAGGTGTGTCTATTTTAGAGAGTCTTAGTCTCTTTTCATTTTCTTAAGTGTCATTTGTGTGAGTTTAATTTAGTTTGAGTGTGTTTAGTGAGTTCATTAGTTTATTTGAGTGCTATTTAGTTTGCTGTACTAGAAGAAAAAGTCAAAGGAACTTCAAGGAGTCTGCTTGGGGAGGAAATTAAGATAAGTACCTTTGTTTATTGTTGTTAACTTTAAATGAAATCCATGCTTTGTTTTATTCACATGCATTCTGAGTAGTTTTCTTAGTCTTTCTCCTTGTTTATGAAAATTATGCGGATTGATGAAATTAAATAGAAGCACATAATATAATATTAAAATAAATTGTGATAATTTTTTACTTAAAACTTAATTTACTTTCAATCGGCCAATTGAGTAGTTAAAATATGTTGAATTATCAACTATAGTAAAAATTGCATCCAATATTCAGGGAAGTCAAAAGCCTTGGAAGGCGGGTGCAAATAAATAGGGAAATATTAATTATCGGGCATAGAATTGGATATTTTAGTGTGACAGACTAAAATATTCAATTCGGTCCTACTGTTTGAGAGCTGAAGTATAGATGTTAGCCCTTAGGTGAGGGGAACGGGGAGCTCTGAAGTGGCAGCCAGTATCCTCCCAGCCTAGCCGCATATTCAGTAATCAAACATAGGATTAGTCAATGTTCTTTGCACTTGGACCAAAGGGTAAAGAATAGGAATGCTCCTATTTGTCACAATACAATTTAAAATTTCTATTTAAATTCATCATTCACTTAATTTTCTAAAAACAAGGAGAAGGATACTTTTTTTCTGAATTATTTAAATCAACTTATTTCAAGCATTAGTTTACTTTAGTTGCGATAGTTACTTTTAATTTCAGTTTACTATATTAGTAAGTAATTCCTTTAAATTTAGCTGATAACAAATCTGTTAAAAACTTCCCTGTGGGATCGATAATCAGGACTCCACTAGAGCCCTGTATTACTTGATATGATACGTATACTTGCGTAGAATCCACATTATACATTAAATCATATATCCATATTTAAAGCGGAATCAAGTTTTTGGTGTCGTTGCTATAAACATAACTTGCATACATATTAAAAGTGGGTCAAGTTTTTGGCGCCGTTGCCGGGGAAGTAAAGAAATTATTTACTAAAGTAACGGACTAATTTAAAATTTATTTTATAAAATTGTATGTGAAAATTTGGAAACGAAAATTTAATACCTTACGATTCAGAATTAGAGCGTACAATTAAAAGAATTAGAAAACAAAAAAGAGAAATTATAAATTTAACACAAATGGCAAATATACCTGAAAATGAAAATATAAATCAACCAAGACCATTATGAGATTATGCCAACCCTACATTAGATGAAATTCATTTAACTATTCAAAACCCTGATGTAGCTTCTAATTCATTCAAACTTAAACCTACAATTATCCAAATGGTACAAAACAATCAATTTAGTGGTTCACCTACTGAAGATCATAATTTACATCTTGCTAGTTTTTTAGAACTATGTGCTACTTTCAAATATGAAGGAAATCTAACGATGTTATTAGACTTAGACTTTTTCCTTTTTCTTTAAGGGATAAATCGAAAATGTGGTTAAATTCGTTAGCACCTGGATCTATTAAAACTTGGGGAGAATTATCACAAAAATTTCTATCCAAATATTTTCCACCATCTAAAACTGCTAAGCTTAGAAATGATATAACTTCTTTAGTCGATTTGATGGAGAGTCAATATATGAATCTTGGGAGAGATTTAAAGAATTTCTTAGGAAATGCCCACATCATGTGTTACCGGATTAGTTAATTATCCAAACTTTCTATAATGGATTAGTAGGATCTTTAAGATCAATCATCGATCTGTCTTGCTAGAGGATCATTAATGTCAAAATCATTTGATGAAGCCTTATGCACTAATCGAAGAAATGGCAACAAATAATTTTCAATGGCTGCTTGATAAAATGAATCCAAAAAAATAGCTAGTATTCATGAAAATGATGCAATATCTATGTTAGCGTCACAAATCGCTGTTGTATCTAAAAAATTAGATCATGTTGGAATGAATTACTCTCCAACTATAACAGAAGAAAATTCATCTGGACAACTTATAGAATCCCAATCTCAATATGAAACAATTAATGCGATTAACAACGGACCCAATAATCCTTATGCAAATTATTATAATCCTGGATGGAATAATCATCCTAATTTTAATTGGAATAATAATACAACTAATCAACCTTGGATGAGTAATATGACACAACAATTAGGAAATCCACTTAATCAAGGAAATCCTAATTATAAACCTAATTATCCACCTGGATTTAATAATAATAACCCTCAATTTAAAGATAAGAAATTATCTATAGAAGAATTAATATTAAATATGGGTCAACATTTACAAAATTAAGGAAATCAATTACAAATACAAGGAAACCAATTACAAAATCAAGGGACAGCTATCAAAAATATTGAAACTCAACTTGGACATATCGCTACTGCACTTAATAATAGAATACCTGGAACATTTCCTAGTAATGTGGAAATAAATCCCAAAGACAAGGGAAATGAACAAATTAAAGCGATATAATTACGAAGTGGAAAAGAATTAGAACCTCAAATACAGAAAGAACCTGAAAGTCAAAAAGAGGAAGTGGAAATTGAAAAGGAAAAGAATCAACAAAATCCAATCCTAGAAAATCCTTTAATACCAATGAAAATTTATGTTGAAAAACCTCTACCATCATTTCCTCAACGACTAATTCAACATAAAAAAGACAAACAATTTGCTAAATTCCTTGAAATTTTGAAGAAATTAACGATAAATGTTCCTTTCGTAGAAGCTTTAGAACAAATGCCAAACTATGTAAAATTCATGAAAGATATTATAAATAAAAAAAGAAAATTTACTGATAATGAAATGGTTGCACTTAGTGAAGAGTAGTGCTTATTATTCGAAAAAACTTCACGAAAAATTAAAAGATCTCGGTAGTTTCACTATACCTCGCATTTATTGGAGAAAAATTCTATGGAAAAGCTTTGTGTGACTTAGGAGCAAGCATAAATCTAATGCCTCTATCAATTTTCAAGAGATTAGGATTGGGAGAAATTTCACCTACTTCAGTAAATCTTCAGTTAGCTGACCGTTCTGTTACATATCCTAAGGGAGTTATTGAAGATGTATTAGTAAAAGTGGATAAATTTATCTTCCCTGTAGATTTTATTGTTCTAGATATGCAAGAAGATAAAGAAATTCCTATCATTTTAACTATGGAAGAAGATAAAGAAATTCCTATCATTTTAGGAAGACCACTTTTAGCCACTGGAAAAGCTATGATTGATGTTCAGAAATGAGAATTAACTATGAGAGTAAATGACCAAAAAGTAACTTTTAATATTGCTAAATCAATGAAATATCCTGCACTAGAAAAAGATGATGAGTGTTTTCGAATGGAAGAACTTGATCATTTACAAAAAGAACATTTTAAAGAATATTATGAAGAAAAATTAGAAAAAGAAAATATTGAATTAATTGAAAAAGCCGATATAAAGGAAGAACTAGATTATATTCAAGAGAAATTTGAATTTTTGGATAACACAGAAAATACTGAAAAAAATATAGTTCCATCAATTATTAAACCTCCTGATCTTGAGTTAAAAATGTTACCTAATCATTTAAAAAATGCTTACTTAGGTAATTCTTCAACTCTACCAGTTATTATTTCATCTGAATTAAATGAATCTCAAGAACAAAAACTTTTAGATACGTTAAAAAAATATAAGAAAATTTTTGGTTGGACTTTAGCGAGATATTAAAGGAATTAGTCCTTCAATACGTATGCACGGAATTATTTTAGATAATGAACATAAACCTAAAGCCAATCCACAAAGGAGATTAAATCCGATAATGAAAGAAGTAGTCAAGAAAGAAATTTTAAAATGGTTAGATAATGGTATTATATATCCTATTTCTGACAGTGCTTGGGTAAGCCCAATTCACTGTGTATCTAAAAAAGGAGGGGTGACTGTCAAAGCTAATGAAAATAATGATCTTATCCCTATAAGATAAGTTACTGGATGGCGAATATGTATTGATTATAGAAAATTAAACAAAGCCACTAGAAAAACTCACTTCCCTTTACCATTTCTAGACCAGATGTTAGATAGATTAGCCGGACATAAGTATTTTTGTTTCTTAGATGGATATACCTGGTTATCATCAAATACAAATTGCTCCTGAGGATCAAGATAAAACTACATTTACTAGTCCTTATGGAACTTTCGCTTTTTGAAGAATGTCTTTTGGATTATGTAATGCACCTGCAACATTCCAAAGATGTATGATTTCTGTAATTAGTAAATTAATTGATAATGGAATAGAAGTATTTATGGATGATTTCTTTGTATTTGGAACAACATTTGACATGCTTAAATCATCTTGAAAAAGTATTTGAAGTATGTGAGAAAACTAAATTAGTTCTTAATTGGAAGAAATGTCAATTTATAGTTACAGGCGGCATTGTATTAGGGCATAAAATTTCGGAAAAATGCATGGAAGTAGACCCTGCAAAAATTCAAGTAATAGCTAAATTACCACCTCCAACTATGGTAAAAGGGGTAAGAAGTTTTCTTGGACATGCTGGATTTTACAGGCGTTATATTAAAGATTTTTCAAAAATTACTAAACCTCTATGCCAACTTCTTGAAAAGAACAAGAAATTTGAATTTACAACTAAATGCATGAATGCTTTTGAATTATTCAAAGATAAATTAATTACAACACCTATAATAGTTTCACCTAATTGGGAGAAACCATTGAGCTTATGTGTGATGCTAGTGATTATGCTATAGGAGCAGTTCTTGGGCAAAGATATGATAAGATTTTCAAAGTTATATACTACGCTAGTAAAACTCTAAATGATGCTTGAAATAAATTATACGATTCTTGAAAGAGAATTGTTAGCGATTGTATATATTTTTAATAAATTTCGGCATTATCTAATAGGAACTAAATGTATTGTACATACTGATCATTCTGCTATAAAATATTTAATGCAAAAGAAAGATTCTAAACCAAGATTAATTAGATGGATATTATTAATGCAGTAATTTGATTTTGAGATAATTAACAAAAAGGGAACTGATAATCAAATTGTCGATCATTTATCAAGATTAGAAAATCATGAATTATCTATTATTGATAATGAAATTTTAGACAGTTTTCCTAATGAACAACTTTATAATATAAATGAGTTAAAAATACCTTGGTATGCTGATATAGTAAATTATAATGTAAGTGACATTTTACCACCTATGTTAACTTTGCAACAACAGAAAAAATTCATTCACGATACTAAATCATATTTTTGGGATGAACCATACTTATATAAGCAATGTAAGGACCTAATTATTAGAAGATGCGTGCCTTATGAAGAAACTAAACCAATCATTCAAAAATGTCATGACTCTGATTTTGGAGGACATTTTGGGACAGATAAAACTGCATATAAAATTCTACAATCTAGATTCTACTGGCCTACTCTATTTAGAGATGTATATAGATATATAAAAACCTGCGATAAATGCCAAAGAGTAGGAAACATATCAAGAAAAAATGAAATGCCTATGAATTTTATATTAGAAGTTGAAATTTTTGATGTTTGGGGATTAGATTTCATGGGACCTTTTATTCCGTCATTTGGAAACTCATATATATTAGTAGATGTTGATTATGTTTCCAAATGGATTGAAGCACAAGCTTTATCTAGGTGTGATGCTAAAAGTGTTTCAAAATTTTTAATGAAAAATATTTTTACTAGATTTGGAATGCGAGAGTGATTATCACTGACGGAGGAACTCATTTTAGAAACAAATATATTCACAAACTAGTAGAAAAGTATAATATTATGCATAAGATATCAATTGCTTATCATCTACAAACTAGTGGATTAGCTGAAGTTTCTAATCGAGAAATTAAGCGTATATTAGAAAAGTCTGTAAATCCTAATAGATCGAGTCGGTCCATAAGACTAGACAACTGCATTATGGACATACAGGACTACTTATAAAACTACGATTGGAATGACTCCTTACAGGCTTATATATGAAAAAACTTGTCACTTACCAGTTGAATTAGAACATAAAGCATATTGGGAGATTAAAGAATTTAATTATAATATGAAAGAAGCCGGTGAGAAGAGATTGTTGCAATTAAATGAATTGGAAGAATTAAAGAATGAATCATATGATAATGATAAGATTTATAAAGAAAGGATGAAATTATGGCATGATCGGAAAATTAATCAGAGAAATTTTGAACCAGGACAAGAAGTTTTGCTTTATAATACTAGATTGAAATTATTTTACGGGAAATTGAAATCTCGATGGTTATGACCTTTCACCATAACTCAAATATTTTCATATGGAACTATAGAAATTGAAGATCCAAAAATAGGACATAGATTTAAAGTAAATGGACATAGATTAACACCATATTTCGAAAATAGACGACCAAATTTTAAAGAGGTTTTAATGCTTAGTCAACACGAACACTAACTGAATTAGGTCGGGCTGACGACGTTAAACCAAGCGCTTTATGGGAGGCAACCCATAGTAGTCTTTTATTTTTAAATGTCTACATATTATTGAGTCTATTATTAAAACAAAATCTTACTACTCAAATTTTTATTAGAATCATCACAAAAATTGAACCTATTTGATGAGATCAGAAAATATTCGGACCAGAGCGAAAACGGGCGATTTTTACGAATCTCGCCGACAGCGAGCCCGAGCCCGCTGACAGCGAGATCGTGGACCATTACTTCATTCAGTTTTATAACTAAGTCGCCGACGGCGAGGAACTTCCCGCCGACGGCGAGGCGATTAAAAATTTGGTTTCTTAAAGATTTTTCGTGCGGTTTTGGACGGATCTAAGCCATTCCTTCGTAAGAAATTATTCCAAATCCGATTTTACACCATTTTCTTCCTTAGGAATGACTAGAGACCAATCCATTCCATCCAAAATGGCCTCCAAATTCTAGAAACCACAAAAGCGAAGTTTTAAACCGGAGAAAATTCGTCAGTTCGGAGGCACAGCGAATCTTCAACAAAGGCTTGATGAAGAAAAGACTTATCAAAGAAAGAGGATTCATCAATAGAGGAGTAGAGAATTCTACTACAAAAATCAAAGAAATGATTGCACAGCGGCATTGGGAGGTATTTTGTTATACAACTTTCGCTGTAGTTATACCAGTAGTTAAAGAATTTTACTCTAATTTACATGCGATCAACAATGGAAATGTGTACGTCAGAGGAAGATGGGTAACATTTACTCCTACAAGGGTAAATGAATTATTTTCTATAGAAAATACCTATGTTTGTCATTATTCCAACTTTGTGCCTTCAAGATACAATATGAACGAGATATACAGATACCTAACCAATGAATTGGATGATTGGGAGTTACGAGAAGACGTGTATGTTAGTTTTTCTGCATCACTTCTAAACCATGTCTTAAAGCACTGGCATTTCTTTATATCATCAAAATTATTACCAACCATGAGAATAAATAAAGTTTCAAAGGAATGCGCTATTTTAAACTACTGTATTCAAATTGGATTACCTATCGATGTTGGATCAATAATAGTAAAGTCTGCATTGGGATTAATTGTGCATGGGTCAGTGCATGGACTTGGACACCCATCTACTATATTTGTTTTATGCGATCAATACCAAGTTTCTTATGAGGCTTGGCAAAAAGTACTTTTACCATGGAAACCCCGGATCCTACCGATATGTTTCCCACTTTGGATAACAATGATGAGATCACCGTTATTTCTGACAGAGCATCACAGAACAATCCTTTAGCAAGGCCTTTATTGATAAGACTAATTTCATTCTGAAGAAGATTAAAGGATTGGAGAAAGAATTGCAAAATGTGATGAATTCCATTGACAATATCTTTGATATGTTTGATCATATTGATTGGAGAATGAAGGAGCACTTTGATCATACTAGACATCTGGAGGCCAGTTTTATTCATTTACTAAGACAGAAATGATGGATTAATGAAGAATCTACTGCAGAATTCCCTTTCAAGCCTTTCTACAATTTATTTGTGCACCTGCGTCGCATCAGAAATATCAGAAAAGATGTTAGTTCAGACACTGAAGAGTAGGAAAGATTTCTATGTTTTTGTTATATTTGTCTATATATGTGTGTGTTTGATTTGGAGTTAAGTTTTATTATGAGTCGAACTTTGATTTGATCATCTCAGATTTGATGAGATTATTTGTAAATTGTTATGTCTCAGCATTTAGAGTGTTGTGGTTTGTATTGCGATGCTGAGTATTATGGATTTGAACATTTAAGTTAAGTATGTGTGAAGTTGTTAGTGTGAAAATTGTAAGTTTCATGGATTGCATTTATAAAGTTATATTGTTTGTGTTGTGTGACTTTTTGTGAGTATAAGTATCTAATCTTCGTATTATTATTAGATTAAGTGATCGGAAGATTGATTAAAGGTAATTCGAGGTTAAAAATGATTGACGAATTTCAAAAATTTAAAATTTTTTGGAACCTAGCCGAAGGCGAGAATTATCTCGCCGACAGCAAGAAAACCCGCTGACAGCGAGACCGAGCTCGCCGACGGCGGATTTTTCCCGAAACTTTTGCCTTATGGAATTAATTAGCTCACCGACGGCGAGAAAAACCTCGCTGACAGCGAGAATGTGAAAAGACCTATATTTGACCAGTCAACCGACACTATTCATCATCCCTTTCCTCAATTTTTTGAAAAAACCGACCTAGGGCTTGAGAGATCTCGGATTTGAAGCGATTTCAACACTTTTTGACACCGGATTTCATCTTCTCTTGGTAAGAGCTTCACCCATATGCAAAAATTTTTGATTTGCACCATCAATTTCTTCTACATTGAGATATTTTGAAAAATTTTGAAATGTGAAGAAAATACTTGGAAGAATTTCATAGAAATTGATTTAAATGGATTTTAGTTGTTGTAGGAAGCCTTCTTAGTAATATTTTGGAGTTTAGTTAAAAATTTTTGTAAATTTCACAGATCGAGAAATGGCTCCACGACAAAAGCGATGAATAGATTATGACGAAACCCGATTCATTAATGCAAGAGCACAAACTCGATATTTTCAAAATATTCAAGCAAGAAAGTGCATACAACATCGAGTTTTCAAAAATCTTGGAGGAGAAGTAGAGCGAGTTATAAAGGAGCGAGGATGGGAAAATTTCTGTTACGTGACCAACAGAGCAGCTGTAGAAGTTGTGAAGGAATTGTATACGAACTTAACACAGGTCGAAGATGCACCGGTTAAGGTTAGAGGATTTTTGTAGATTTCAACGCTGTTAGAATAAACACTTTTTATGACGTATGAGACACCTACATCGGCGAGTATGAAACTTTTGGAACTATGGAAGGACCACTGGAAGAGGTGATCGACTTTCTCACTGATGGGAAAGGAGTCTGGAAGATAAAGCAGCGGGAATGGGTAAACTTCCCTCTTTCTATGCTAAATGCAACATCTAAAGCCTGACATTATTTTATTTGTTCTACTTTGTTACCTACCTACCACCATAGTTAGGTAACAAGAGATAAAGCGATTCGAATTTACGTATTCGGAACCAGAAGAGTATTAATGTGTGAAATATTATATATAAAAACATATTAGCCACTGCTAGAAATGAAAGTGGAGGAGGACTAGGACCTCCTGGTCTTATCTATGCACTTTGCCAATTATCTGGGGTAGAGGCAAGAGATGATGAGGAATGGATAGAGCCTATGAAACCCCTTACTCAGGCTAATATAAAGAAATATGAATCCCACGAAGGATGGAGATCTGGGACAAGGGATTATGTATCTTCCTCAAGTAGAGATATACCCTCTACTAGTTATGAACCAGCCCCTCAGTACACCACTCCTACCCTTCAAGATCTGATGAATGAGTTAACCCTGAGTAGAAAGAGTTTTGAGTTATTTGGAGAAAATATTGAAAGAAGATTTGAGCATATAGATCAAAGGATCGGAGGCTTGGAAAGAAGACACGATTATGATAGCGAATATCTCCAGCGACATTCAGAGTACGAGATTTCATACTATGAAGCTGAACGTCGATATAGAGGTGGTGATTTAGATGTTGTCTTTCCTGAGTGCCCCCGTTATTCACATTACCAGCCTGCTCAGCCTTCTCAGCCTGGAGATTAGGGAGATGACATAGTTTGGGATTTTAATGTAGAAGATTAGAGTCTTTGTTTAGTTTGTTTGGTTTGTTTAGATTTGTTGTTTTGCAAACTTTATTATTTACGTGTGTAATATTTTAGTACTTTTCGTGGACTTTGGACTTGATATGTTGTTTGTTTGCTTGAGCAGTGATATTAAATTTCTTATGCGTGTTAAATTAGTTGCAAATTTTTATATATATAGGATGTTAGTCTTTCTTTAATGTATTATTTAAATTTTAAATGTATGTGTAGTAACAGATTAAGTTTTCTTTGTTATGTTTGATACTTATTTTAAAATTTCCATCCCTGCACTTTCTTTTTAAATATTATATGTGGAAGAATACTAACGAGTACATGTTACGTAAGTAATGAAAAAGCTCGCGAAAATTTCAAAAAAAAATACCTAAAGCTCGAAAGGTATGATGAATTTTATTCATATACTTTCCCTTTTTCACTATGTAGTATAGATAGAAAAATTTAAGTTTGGGGGAAGGTAAAAATACAAATTTAATTATTAAAATTGTTCTCAATTTCTATTTTCAAAAAAAAATTATTATTAAATGATTTTCTATAGTAATTTTCAATTCAATAAATATGAGTTACTTTCTTTAATTATTATATAAAGCTAAAGAACATATTTCTAGTAATTCAATTAATTAATGGAATAAGATATTTGGTTAAAAGGAATAAGAATAAAGTAAACTATTTAAAGTAAGGGAAACTATATTATAAAAATTGAAAATTCTTAAGTATTTAAGTGAAAAAGAAAGGATAGAAACTCAATGAAGTAAAGGCTATGAAATATATATAAGCAAAGAAATATTTTAAGTTTCAAATTTAGGAAGAGAAATTGAAGTTCAAAATTATTAAGAGACTATCCAGATATAGTAATCCTCACTTGAAAAAGAAAAGAAAAAGAAGAAGAAAAAGAAAAGAAAAGAAAAGAAAAATATAAGTGAGGAAAAGCTTGAGGAGATGCCTTATCAAAAATTGGCTTCAATGGAATCAACCTAAAGGGTAGAACTTAATTATATTTCTAAACTTATATTTATGGATTAGTATTTTACTAAATAATGTTTTCTTGAACTTCCTATCATCTAAATATCTTAAGTAATTTACTATTTTAAATATAGTCGTTCCTGAAATAAATAAAAAGCTAGAAATCTTAGAGTCGATAACTAAATAATCTTATCTCTATAAAGTTAATTTAATTACTTAGAAATATTTCTATTCAACTTTATTATAATGTTATTTAAATTTAATTCATATATTATCCGAGTTGAAAAATTCTATTATAGAAATCATTATTTTTATTTAGTATTAAAATTACTTGAGGACGAGTAATAATTAAGTTTGAGGGATTTTGATCACGAAAAAATACATCAAGAAATTCATATCTATTTTTAATGAAATTGCACTTTAAAGAAAGGTATTTTCTTTATTTTATTGCAAGAATAAAGATTTATAAGTGATGGAAGCAAAAAGCATGAAATGAAGCAAATTTGGATCAAAAAGGAGGAAATTCATGCAAATATAACTACTTCGCCGACGGCAAGATCGAGGCTGCCGACGGCAAGATCGAGGCTGCCGACGGCGAGATCGTGAGGAGAAATTTCAGAAGGAATTATAACTACCTCCCTGACAGCGAGCCCGAGCACTGCCGGCAGCGAGATCGAGCGGTTTGAAGACCTTCTAGAAGCCCCGCTGAAGGCGAGGTCGTTTCCCGCCGACGGCGAGCTAGTTCAAAATGCATATACATTGAACCTGGACACTTTTTGAAGAGGTGTTTAAGCACCCCTTAGACCTTTACTTACCTCTATAAATAGAGGCCGAATTCTAGTGTCTAGGTGTGTCTATTATAGAGACTCTTAGTCTCTTTTCATTTTCTTAAGTGGCATTTGTGTGAGTTTAATTTAGTTTGAGTGTGTTTAGTGAGTTCATTAGTTTAATTGAGTGCTATTTAGTTTGTTGTATTAGAAGAAAAAGTCAAAGGAACTTCGAGGAGTACGCCGAGGAGGAAATTAAGATAAGTATCTTTGTTTATTGCTGTTAACTTTAAATGAAATCCATGCTTTGTTTTATTCCCATGCATTCTGAGTAGTTTTCTTAGTCTTTCACCTTGTTTATGAAAATTATGCGGATTGATGAAATTAAATAAAAGCACATAATATAATATTAAAATAAATTGTGATAATTTTTTACTTAAAACTTAATTTACTTTCAATCTGCCAATTGAGTAGTTAAAATATGTTGAATTATCAACTATAGTAAAAATTACATTCAATATTCAGGGAAGTCAAAAGCCTTGGAAGGCGTGTGCAAATAAATAGGGAAATATTAATTATCGGGCGTAGAATTAGATATTTTAGTGTGACAGACTAAAATACTCAATTTGGTCCTACTGTTTGAGAGCTGAAGTGTAGATGTTAGCCCTCATGTGAAGGGAACGTGGGAGCTCTGAAGTGGCGACCAGTATCCTCCCAGCCTAGCCGCATATTCAGTAATCAAACATAGGATTAGTCGATGTTCTTTGCACCTGGACCAAAGGGTAAAGAATAGGAATGCTCCTATTTGTCACAATACAATTTAAAAATTCTATTTAAATTCATCATTCACTTAATTTTCTAAAAACAAGGAGAAGGATACTTTTTATCTGAATTATTTAAATCAACTTATTTCAAGCATTAGTTTACTTTAATTGCGATAGTTACTTTTAATTTCAGTTTACTATATTAGTAAGTAATTCCTTTAAATTTAGATCGATAACAAATCGTTAAAAACTTCCCGTGGGATCGATAACCGAGGACTCCACTAGAGCCTCGTATTACTTGATACGATGCGTATACTTGCGTAGAATCCACATTATACATTAAATCATATATATATATATATATATATTTAAAGCGGAATCAAGTTTTTGGTGTCGTTGCTATAAACATAAATTGCATACATATTAAAGTGGGTCAGCATGTAACTATATAGATGTGTTCCTCTTGAGTAGATGAGGGTGTAGGAACAAACCCTACATAATTTGGTTGAGAATCAAGGGAGAAATTAGGTTTAGAAAATGAATAGTTTACAGGTTAGGTCAGTTGGGGACGAAGACTGGGAGTCGTTCGATCGCACATGTATCGGATGGAAGGACCAACTCGTGCTAGATGAAGGATAGATTTATGAACCGTGGGTCACGTGGCAGCTGTCGCGGAAGGCGACGTCAAAGGGGAGTGCACTACGTGGAAAGCTCGGAGTGTAAGAGGATGGCAAAGCCGTCGTGTGGATAAGTAGAAAAATAGCTATTTAAATGATTTAAGTAATTCAGAAACTTTAAAAATTCATTACTTAGTGTAGAATAATAATAAAAATAGGATAAAAATATCTATTTATTTAAAGAACAGAGGAAAATCATGTTGACTAAAAATCAAAATTATTTGACTTATATTTATTTTTAAATTAATTAAATACTTTAAACCTTCACTAAATCATAACTAATTAAAAACACCATAATATAAATTTTTGAGGAGTTGTTCTCTCTGTGATTAGGAGTGCTCCTGATTTTTTCAAAGTCAAAGAGCACCCCTAACATGATAAAACCTAATTTGCAAAGTTAAGCCACCCTTTTGATTAAAATAATTTTATAAATAAAAATAAAAAAAATATATAGGGTTTGCTTTGGTAGGTTCATTATGGTTAGAGGAGCATAAGAAAAATAAATCCTAAGTCCAGATGTTTTTAAAGTATAATTTCCTAGTTTAAGCCATTAAAACCCATAAAAAATTAAAAATTAAATAAATAAAATACAATCAGAAAAATCATACAAATTGATGCACATAGTGAATAATGGTCATGGGAAGCCTCTGTAAAAATTTAAAATTAATACAAATTGACTTAACTATCAAGATCTATTTTTCAAGGAAAATGAGATTTTTGCGCTAAAATAATTATTATATATAAAATATAATTAAGAAAATTATGAAAAGTTGTTTTGAGTGATACTTGTGACCAGAGGCACTCAAGAAAAATAAAATTGGTGTTAAAATAAAAATTTCTTTTTTAGCTATTTTCTAAATTTAAAATAATTAAAAAACACAGAAATACAAAAATATACCAAAATGTCTCTAATTGTTCCCTGCCCGACCAATTAAAATATTTTTCCTATTTTTTTCTAAATAAAGTTATGTATTTTTAAATGCCTAAATATGTATTTTCCCAATTTTTCACTAAAATAACTATAAAAATCACAAAATTATGATCTCTTCTCGGCTACCTCAATTACTCCATGAGAGATAGGTCTGCAAATTTTCAAGCCCATAAGAATTAATTTAAAAGATTTATGAAGATAGGAGCCTTAGGGGTAAAATTGTAATTTTTTCCTTTTTACCCCCTAATCAAAATTTAGGGTAAGCTAAGGGTTTAAATGGTAATAGTTGAGCCTAAGCAATGTTCTATGGTGATTGAAATGTAAGGGTAAGAGGTAGAAACCAATTAACCTCCTTTTTAGAAAAGAAGGGTTTAAGTGTAATTATTCAAATTGTTGAATATTGGAAGATGGAATTGGCTTGAATGATTTAAATGTTTGGGACATAAGTTAGGAAGTTAATAACCTAGTAATCTAAAATCCCAAACCAATGGTTGTGTTATAGGCTAATCTTTTACTCAAATATTCTTAATATGACTTTTCCTAAATTACATATTTACCCTCAATATCTTCAGAGCTTTGTAGTGAGCTAAGTTTATTTAAAGATACTCGAAGGTTAGTTGAAAGATAAACTATGATTAATCCCCTTCAAAACACTACAAGCTCAAACTTGCCTATCCCATCTCTCGTGGATTAATTGAGATATGAAAACTGAGCATAGGTCAAACCCAATGAACTTGAGGTGATCTATTCAAAAAAATAAAAAATTTAAGTGAACTCGAAATGGTTCAAAAGATTCTTAAAAGTTGTTCATGGTTATATCTCGAACACGTTTATAATCTTTTTATATTTTGAAGAACAATTGAACTTGTTTTGCTTTGTGCAAGAAAATTATCCTTAAAACACCAAGTCATGAATTGTGGTCTCTTTTGAACATAAAGCATTAAGGCTTCATTGCTACTTCGTAGTTGATCTTACTTTCACTTTGCAACATATATATGATTATGAATGCTAACATTTCAGTGGGAGCAATGAGAAGATGACATGTATGCATTTACAATTTATATATTGTCACTTAGTACTGCAATTTACCACCGCTTTAATGTATTCTGCATACTTGGTTGAAACACTTTACAAAAAACAAAACATAAATTTTCAAAATTACGATAATTTTTTTCAAAATTAAACTCAAACTCTTTCAAAATTAAATAATTTTTTTTTGAAAATTAAATATAAATTCAAAACAAAACAAGCAACACAATACACCTCTTTTGGATTAGGAGAATCCCTTTGATGAGGTAACGTGCGGTTGCTAATGAGTTTTTCTCAGTTTAAATAAGTGTAAAAACTTGTTTAGAATAAGTAAATATGAAAGAAAATGGTGGTGCTAGAATGAGGGAATCTTGGGAACCTAACCAATGTCGCTCTAATTAAATTAAAATTTCCCTTACTGAAACACCTGAACAACAACAACAAAACCAGAACATCGAAATACATACGGTAAAACCTTTTGAACCTTAGACTTTAGGACTGCTACTTCAATTGGGAGCTTGGAGCATATATCGTAGGCAGTAAGACGAGGACCTACAAAGGACAATTTCAAGAGAATAGACAAATGTACAACAACAAAACCCTCCCTTAGTTTAAATAAAAAGTTATAAGACTTATATATGGTTCGTCTAATACGGTGTAAATCCTCAACTTATATTTAGGCCATTGTACAACCATGTTGTCAATATAAGCCCTAACTCGTCTTAGGATTTCCAGGTTGTCATTTGGTGCAACATAAACCCTCCTACCTTCCAGGTTATTTGTATGATTAACATGATGCAAATGTAAGCCCTAAATAATAAAATTGGTAGGATGAAATATTAAATAATATATTTTTGAAATTTAAGCCGAAGCATAGGATAGACTGGGAAGTCACCGAGGTTCTCCTCAGGATCCATGAAATCTCCTAGTTTTCTCCCTTTGGACTCCGAGAATAACTGTACCTATTTAATCATTCCCATTTGAAATTTCTTTGTACGATCTTGAAAATTTAAACTTTAAAATTCTTGAAGAAAAACCACTAATATGAATCGATAGTATTCTTAAGCAGTCTCGGTCACTTAAGATATAATTAACTATAGGGTTTACCTCTATATGCAACTTTGGAACCTAGCTTAATATAAACTCTATTAATCTTCTATATTAAATATGAGAACTTATCGATCAACATAAAGGTTCATAGACCAAAACATATGTCATCAATTCTTTAGTTTATTTAATCGAGCATCGCTATTGAGTAATATGTATATTCGTCGGTATAGGTGCATTGCTCATAGTGTTGTGCTCTATTATTTAAACTATCAAATATATGAGATCAGTTTGGTCTCGTATTTTAGAAATTAAAATGCTACTTTTCAAAATTATTTTCATTTATAATAAATTAAATTATATTTTCAAAACTACCAACCACTTTCTAATTTGATGACCGAAAAATGCCTTAGAAAGTTTTCTATTAAAACTGTAAACACAACTTATAGGAGAAGAATGTCAAAGTATTTCAAAAAGATTAAAACTAAATGTATGCAAGATTTAATTATAAACTCAATTAAAATGCATAAATTATAAACTAAATATAAAAAATTTTAAATTATGTAAAAAATCATTCCCCTTATTATTAAATCATAATCAATGTTGGAATAAAAAAGTTTAAAGGTTTAAATGTTGTATTGTGTAAAATAAAAGCATTCATATTCTTTATCCTCTCTTGAGTGTCTAAAGAACATTAATTAATCTAAAGTAAGTTCTAGCTTGTGTGCTAGCCTGCCACTTTCTAGATTACCCATTGGGCCCTCTTTATAGGACATACCAGAGACCCTTAGTTCCAACTTTATACCAAATTGGTAAAGGATCTAGTCTGTCATCCTAGAAAAACTAATTCTACATCCATCAAGACTTATCTCCCTATCCATTTACACTCTCCTTAAATTATGGTTCCCCTCCTCGTAAGGTTAGTGTTATCCTCACTAGTTGGGTGAAATCATAGCCCTCCCGGATTATTTTGTTTTGTAATGAATTTTAACATCACAAATGGCTAGTTTGCAAGGAAAATGAAGAACCACTGAAAATTCCATCACAACTTATGGAATAAATGAAGTTTTAAATAAATTAAATCCTCCACATGATTACTTCTTATTGAAATAAGAAAAAAAAGAAAACTACTCATAACTCATGTGGATAACACAATAAAACATGATTTATATTAAAAGCCATGTATTATCAACAAAACTTAAATACAAACACAAGTACTTATCTTAGACTCTTTCCTAAGCAATTCCTTAAATTCCTTTCAAGATATCTCCAAACTCTTCTAAAACAATCAAGGACTCTTCTCTCTTACACACTATCTCACCCATACTAACTCACAAACCTTTTTTAGCCCCATTGTTTGACCACCCAATGGCCCCATTTTATAAAGCTCTAAAAATAACCAATAGTCACTTCAAGCACCTCTTCAAAATTCATCCAAATTCATTGAACCAGACTGAAAACTGTTGTTTACGTCGAGAACTGGCGCTATGGCGCCAAAAGCTGTTGTTATAATGCCAAATCATTTGGTGCTATTTTTTGCTTCATTTTGCCCTCATTTTGTTCTATTTTCTCTAAAGTTTTATTTCCTGTACCTGAAACCAAAAATATGCAAAATATCTTCTATTAAAGTGCAATATAATAAAAAAAACATTAAATGCATATAAAAAGGTAGTCAATTCTTAGGCATGTCACTATGTAAAGTTCATGAAAGAGATTCTTAATAAAAAGAGGAAGTTTGGATATTATGAGATAGTGGAACTTAGCGATGAATGCGGTGCTATTATATAGAGAAGCTTCCTCAAGCACTTAAGTGTTGACCTCATTTTTGATGAGGTCTTCTCTTCTTCTTTTTAGTACTTAGGATCTAGCCTTATGCTTTTCCTTTGACTATCTTAGAGGATTAGAATTGGGCCCACCACTTAGAAATTCAAACCACTTCTTAACTCCCTGCAAACTCCACAAACTTGACTGTAGACCCCTAATCACCTAGAGGGTTGAAATCAAATGTGGAGGTTTAAAGGATGAGTTTCCTATAGGACTCTTTGGCCTTAGGACCGCCCTCAGTGGCACCGGTCTGGTGAGGGCTGACTTACACATACACTACATTTATACACTACACTTTCACACACATCCTAAAAAACACACCCATACCCAACTTGACCTCCTGACTCATAAAGGTGATTCACATGGATGGTCCTTAACCCCTAAGCCCTTGGCTAAGAAGGTTAGGAACAACATAATGGATGCCTCAAATGAGTCCCTTCATGGCTCATGTGGGCTTGATATGGCTTAATGGCTCAACCAAAATGGTTTCATTCCATTTACATTCACCCAATCTTCAATTTCCCAAAATTTCAATTTTTGACCTCTGGGACCCTACACCCGCTTAGCCTACCCAAAACCCTTGAAATTACCCAAATTTTTCAAAAAATCCCAAATCACCCAAAATTCCTCAAAATCAATCCCAAACATTTCCAAATTACTCAAATTGATCATTCATAGCCAAAAATATCAAAAATTCCAAAAATACCTCCCAATACCCTCCAAATACCCAAAATACCCCTCTTGACCCAAAAATCCAAAAATTCAGAAAATTCCCAAAAAATTTCAGAAAATCCCAAATATTCCCAATTTCATTTTGTTCAACTGTACCATGGGCCAATTTTGTCAATTTACCCTACTTTTGTCAAAACCCCCAATTTGACCCATTTTAACCCTAAGTGAACCCAATGTCAAACCAAACCTACCCAATTGACCCAAATCCTGGTCCAATTCAATTCTAAACTTCAATTCAACATTCCCAACACCAATATAGACCAAATCCAAGTCCAATTTGATTGACATTTGGATCCAATTCCACTTTTGGCCTTAAGGCCCAATTTGGACCCATGACCCAAACCTAACCCAAACTCACCCAATTCAACTCCAATTAACCCCAAATCTTTTCTAAACCTTCCTTAACATCCCTAAAAACAAAACCTTAACATGATTTGCCCAAAATTTAGACCCAAACCCCACTCAAATTCAACCCAAAGCTAAAAGGCCCAATTTTGACCTAAACCCAAACCTAACCCAAATAAGCCCAAAACCCAAAATCAAAACCCAACCAAAGCCAAAACCTCTTTCAAACACTCCCATAAACATTTCCCAACATTTATTTTACATTAATTTCAACCCTAGCCCAACATTGGCCCAAGTTAGCCCAATTTGACCCATATTGGCCCATTCACCAAAGAAGCCCAAATTCAACCCAATTCAAACCCAAATCACACCCAATTTGCTTCAAATCACTCATGACACATCTATGAACTAAACCTAACATTTGTTTGGCCCAATCCTTTACAAAATTCCCATCCATAAATTTATTTTCAAACCAAAGGCCCACCTTCTTAAACCTTCCTAAAAGCAAATTTCATGCTAAAGCCCATATGACAAATTCTTCTCATCATACCCTTAATTAAAATCAATCCCTAAGTTTCAAAACTCATCATGAAGCCATTCCAAGTTAAGCCCCATACAAATTCCCATCAAATTACCAAAATTTCTAAGATCCATTTTCATGAAATTGACCAAGCTTTTCCCCAAGCCGAAGACAAGCCATGAAGCCATGCATGAGCCCCATAGGAGCCATGAGAGCCATGGAATCCACTTTCCACCTCACCAAACCATTAATGGTAAGAGAGAGGGTCTCTTTCTTAAACCCTTTTTAAGCCCTTTTACCTTAAACATGATACACTCTAAACCATGTTTAGCCACCTAACCATGGATGGGGACTTCACTACCACAATTCGAGTGACCCAAATGATTTCCCCTCGGCCCAAGGTCGAGCCTTGGATGGTGAACCAAGCACAAATACTTGGGTTGACCTAAACCAAGACAAAATCACCCCTTTCCCATTCCATTTCAATTCACCACCTTTACACATGGAAACCATCGATTGAACTCGCGGGAATCGAGCTGCGACCTCGCCGACCACGAGGGTGACCCATGCTGTCACGGCCGGCCACCCAGGTCGCCGGAAAACACCATGGCCGAGACCTTGGGAGGAGCCAAACTTTGGAATTCCACCTTGTCGAGCTGCCCCATGCCCGATGGCCACCATGGCTGTTCTTCCCATGCCAGAGCAGCTGATCCCGACCCTTGGCCATCCCTGTGAGGCTCTCGAGCCCACGTCTGATTTAAACCCGAGCCCCCTCGCGGCCATGAGAGGAGAGTTGCACAAACCTTGCTGAAACTGCGCCAAAATTGTTCCAAACCCTATTTCACACTTAGATCGATTGATCCCCGAGTGTCGATTTGCCCTAATCCCACCTGACGGAATCCGATTTCTCGACCGAAATTTCACCCAAAACCGGGACACTTTGCCACGGTGAGCCAATCCTCGAATTGAGCTGGTCCTACACCTTCACTGGACCAAGAGGAGAAGTTTCCCACTGAAAGCCCCATCTCCGGAGCCACCCGGTTGCTCCGGCCTCCAAGCTTTGTGATCGGTTGTGGTCACTTTCATAGCTAGGCGATTCACCGGACCGGGAGACTTCATCCGGAGCTTTACGGGATCCAATCGAAGGTGACACAACCCTCAGATCGAAGCCACACTTCTCTGAGCAAAGATATGGCCTCACTCTTCTTCCCGAGCTTCTGAACATTCTCCATTTTTATTGAGTTAATTTCATGCCACATAAACCGTATGGATGTGTTCGTCTTCTCGAGACGAATCCATAGAGCATAAGAACGTTCGATTTGGTCGAGTATCGAGTGAGATCTTAGGCTCAGAGGACGGACGGCTCTCGGGTGAGGACGCTTGGGGACGATGAACGGATGCCATTCATTTAATACACGCGCGGACGGACGGCCAGGATCGCGCCGGATGAGGAAATGGAACGATACAGCGGGCCCCGGGAGCGCTGAGTAGGATGGCGGCGTCGAATCAGAAGGCGACACGCGGCTTTTTGGAGCTGCCGAGGTTGACGCGGCGCCGCGTGGATAAATAGAAAATTAGGGTATTTTCTGATTTATTTAATTCCCTAAACTTCAAAAATCCATAACTTTGTGTAGAAAAATTAGAAAAATAAAATAAAAATACCCTCTTGCTCAGTGAACAGAGGAGAATAATGTGGAAAAGAAATCATTTAATTTCATCAACTATTTTATTTTTAATGATTTATTTACCCTCTACATTCTTTTAATTCTCCATGCATATAGGAAATTCACCATGGCATGAGACCATAGGGCTTTTGAAGCCTCTGAATTTGGGAACATTCCCTGAATTTTCCAAAGTCGAGGCCATCCCTATGAGAAGTTATTGATTTTTCAAATTCATGTTACTGCTTTGAGTATTTTAAATCCAATAATTACCATGTTGTGAAATAAATTCTAGGAAAATTTGGTGATGTCTCTTATGACCAGAGGACCTTAGGAAAAATAGGTTTTGAATTAGTTTATTTAAAATAACCCTAATTGGCTTAAACACCCAAAATAGCTCCTTAATTAATTAGAGCTAACCATACATCAAATTGGCTTGAAATCAATTCTCCACTGACCTTTAGGATCGAGAGGAACCCACTATAAAAATTTGAAGTCGATTGGACTCAGTTAGCCTCTACTAAATGGGTTGATTAAGCCGATTTAATCAATTTAAATTTCAAAAATTCATAACTTTCAAAATACCATTCAAAAATTCACCAAATTGGTTTGGGAGCCTCTCTGATATCGGGAGAATTTAAGAAAATTAAAATTTCAATTTTCTAAAAAATTTAATTTTTTGCATTATTTTAATATTTTAATAATTAAAAAATAATAAAAATCATAAAAATAATAAAATTCACCAAAATGTCACATTTTGAATTTTAATCACTTGGGAACAAATCCCATATTTTTATTAGGTTTATTTGGTGAGATATTAAATTTTAAAGCCCTAAGGTAATTTTAAAATTAAAAAAAATGTATTTTTTAGCATTTCCATTAGAATAATTCCAATAAATCAAAGAAAAATCAGAAAATTGTAAAAATTGATTCTCTGATTTTCTTGATATCAGAGAGATTTTTGAAAAATATAAAATTAATTTTTCAACCTTTACTTTATTTTTTAAATTAATTAATACTCCAAAACTTAAAATAATTATAATAAAAACAATATAATTCAAAAAAAACACCAAAATTGGTCCAAGTGGTTCTCTGGTCATTAGAAATGTCCCATAATTTTCTTAAGGACAGAAAGTTTCCCTTAGTCATGTTATTAAATTTTCCTTGGAAATCCCTATTTTCTACCAAAAATAATTATATAAATAAATTAAATACAGAAAAATCACATTTTCTCCTCTCATGTCTTTATTGGCATATGAGTGAAGTCACATAAAAATTTTAAGTTCATTTAAGCTCAATTTAGTGAGTTATGAAATTATTAAGCTTGAAGGGCAAAATGGTAATTAAAATTTTAACCCTTAATTAAAACTTTAGGTTTAATAAAATTAATAAGTAAAATATTTGATCTTAATCTGATTTGGATGATTGAAATTCAAATAATTAAAGGGTAGAAACCTACTAAACAATTTGAAGATAATTAAAATAAACCTTAATTAAATAATTGATTAAATTTGGAAGAATAATAAAATTGGAATTATTAAAATAGGGATATTATTAGGAAGAGATTTATTCTTTAATTTGAAGATCCCTAATTTAATCATCTCAATAATATTTAATTCCTAATTAAAATGATAATTCAAATTTAAGTTTTAAAATGTTAAAGGACTTAATCATTAAAATTAAATTAAAAAGTTAAATTATTAAACTCTTTTTAAATTTTCAATTAAATTAAAATTAAAATTAAAATTAAATTAAAGATTAAATTAAATTAAATCAAACAACTTAAATAAATTAAATTAAATTAAATTAAATTAAATTAAATTAAAACATATTAAATTAAATTAAATTAAATTAAATTAAATTAAAATAAAAATAAAATTAAAATAAAATTAAAATTAAAATTAAAATTAAAAATCAAAATTAAAATTAAAACTAAACCAAATTAAATTAAATTAAAGTTAAATTAAATTGAATTAAATAACATCACCTAAGACATAAAGAAATTAAATATAAAGCAACTTGAACAACTATTCCAAATTTAAATCCGATAATCGAAATTAAATCACAAACCATTTGAACACCAATTTGCCCTCGAAAACTTTGGTTATCATAACTCTTAAACAGAACATTAAATGAAATGTTACTTCACTCATAGGATATTCAAATGTCCTAGTTCACTGAGCAAGATAACAAAACTTGAACTCCTGGATAATTGATTCATTATATAATTAAATTCTCTTGGACTTAAAACAATCCTAAAAGTATTGAAAGGATGTTTAAGATTCGTCTTAAGCACTTCCTCAATATGATAGGATACTTACAAGAACAATTGAATTTAATTATTCTTTGATGAAGAAAATCGTCCTCAAACCAAAACACAAGAACCTAGACGTCATAGGAAATGACTAGCTATAGGATTAGGAATTTGGTAGAAAACCATAACCCTTCCTTAGCTTTACCTAGGAACTTGCTTAAATATTCTAATTGTGTTTTAAGTGCGGCTTGGGATGACGGGAAGACCCTCCAGGTACGCTTTTATTTTATTGCAATTTCTTTTAATCGCATCGCATTTACTTTTCTTGCATGATAAACAACCGTTGCATGAAAACCCACACCTTTAGGATAGTCCCTAAAGCCGAAACCAAAACTAAATTAAAAGTCATTGCAAGATAAAATTCACCGCCACAACATTTCAAAATATAAAACAACTCAAAATTTAATCACAAACGAACACAAAACTACAATTACAACTAAATTAAAACGTCATGTTGGATGATCGGGAATACCTCGGATGATGTAACCTACGTGTTGCTAACCTGGATTTCCCACGGTCTAAATGAAAGTGTGGAACTCATTTAGTTGAGTTTAGCAAATTCATCCGGACTAAGTGAATCCGATAAAAATAACGATGCCGAAGGATGGAACCGTGGGATCTTAACCGTGTTGTTATAATCAACTTTAAGATTTGTTTTAATTAAAACATAAAAATACTTGGAAATTAAGATTTTCTCTAAACCAGAACACTTTTCTCATCTCCTGATTTATGACTTCTATAACTAAACCTCTGCAACAACAAGGAGCTCGGAGCATGGTGGGCAGAGCACGGCCATCGTCATCGGAAAAACTCGAGTCTACTTCAGCAAAACTTTCCTAGAATTAAAAAACCAAGCCATAGGATTTCGAGGTAGTTTGCCTAGTGCAACATAAATCCTCAACTCTTCGTTAGGCATTTGCATGATCATGTCATGTAAATTAAGCCCTAACTGGTCTTAGGACTCTGAGGTAGTCGTTTGGTACGACATAAACCCTCACATCTTTCAGGCTATTTGTGTGATTTTATCACACAAATATAAGTCCTAATTAATTAAAATTGGCAAGATCAAAATATTAAATAACATTAGGACTTTCCTAAATTCAAGCCAAACAATAGGATAGTCGGGAAATTACCGAAGTTCGCTTCGAATCTATAATTTCTCCTACCTTTCTTCCTTTGAATTCCTAAAACAAAATGTTCCAAATTTGATCCATTCCCTATTGAAATTCCAAAATTCAATCCCTTGAAAACTTAAACTTTGAAATTCTTGAGAGCAGAATTACTGATTATCATCGAGAGTTTTCTTAGGTGATTCCCGTCACTTAAGATGTAATTAACTATAGGGGCTTGCCTTTATAGGGAATTTTAAAGAACCCAGGTAATATAAACCCTGTTTAATGCTTTCATATTAAGCAGGGGAATTTGTCGGCTTATAAAATTGGTTCGCAGACCAAACGGATGTCACAAATCTTCTAGTTTATTTAAATCGAGCCTCATCACCAAACAGTGTGTCTACTCTTCGATATAGATACACAGTTTGTGATGCGGTGCTCGTTTATATAAACTATTCGGGATGTGAGATCAGTTTGATTTCATATCTTAAAATTTTCAAATTTAAAATTATTTTCAAAATCAAATACTACTTTTCAAATTATTTATTTAAATTAAATTAAAAAAACTCGCCGACAACTTCTGTTAGGCGACCCCTTTTTGAAATAAAACACACGACCTAAAAATATGCCGACATTAAGGATCCTGGGAGCTTTACTTTTCCTTATGCAAAGCGTTATGTGATCTTGGAATCAACATTAACCTTATGCCACTATCTATTTTTAAGAGGTTAGGATTATGGAGGTGTCTCATACCACTATGACCCTTCAACTTGTTGATTGTTAAATCACTTATCCATGGGGGTTATAGGGAATGTTCTAGTGAAAGTGGATAAATTCATCTTCCATGTTAACTTCATTGTATTAGATACGAAGGAAGATAATATCGGTTCCTATTATTTTAGGTAGATATTCCTCTTGAGCTATGATAAAGGTCCAAGAAGGTCAGTTAACGATGAGG
This sequence comes from Papilionanthe hookeriana x Papilionanthe teres, assembly GCA_022702705.1. NCBI lineage: Eukaryota > Viridiplantae > Streptophyta > Magnoliopsida > Asparagales > Orchidaceae > Papilionanthe > Papilionanthe hookeriana x Papilionanthe teres. Next base: position 12,738,929 of record CM040426.1, on the reverse strand, counting down.
GTAAACGACCAGAAGGTTACTTTTAATTTGTTAAAAACTATAAATTATTCTTCTGATGGAAATGAATATGTGTGCTTTCGGATGGATTGATCCCCGAATATTTATCCTTACTTTTTTCAATTTATATTATCTCTTTTTTTGCAACGGCGCCAAAAGTTTGACTCCGCCAAATATTTATGTTTACGATTTAGATATGAAAATATACTTTAAGTATTTATAATATGAGATACTATGCAAGTATACGTATCGTTTATCAACTAATATAGGACTTTTTAATTAAGCCTTGAGATATCGAACCCACAGGGAAATGTCTTAAAATTTAAAGAAAAAAAGAAAAATAACTTTTTACTTTTTTTTAATGATTTTGTAAAGTAAGTTTTAAGATATAAAGTTTTTTCAAATTTGTTTTTGATATTTTTTGAATAAAAAGTAAAGCAAACAACTAAAGTTAACACAACTTTAAAATAGTATGAAAGCAAATGAGAATAAATTTTTTTTCCTCTTTCAATGAATCAGTAATAATTATGGAATTTCATTGTGGAAGTATCTAAAATGTGTTGTGTCAAATAGAAGCAATTATAGTCTTTACTCTTACTTGGTTCTATAAAGAACATTGGTTAATTTAATGATTTAAAATCTTGTAGATGAATTAGGCAGGAAAGATACTAGCTCTCACTCTAGAGTTCCCTCGATTCCCTCCACACGGGGGCTAACATCTCATAACAAAATTTTTCAAATCGAACCAAATTAGGGGGCTTTAGCCTGTCACTCTAAAGTCCTCTAATTTTACTCCCCATTATAAGCATATCTTCCTATTTATTTGCACCCAATCATATGAACTACAATTCTCATCCATATAATTACATGTGATTCTTTCCAATTGTTGATTGAGATACCGCAATGGATCTTACATAATTTCCCAATAAATTTTAACATCTTAATTGACCAAATTAAGAAGTAAATGAAGTGCGAGGTAGTGAATCATCAGAACTTCTTCCAACATTGAAATACTATACTTCACACAATTTCCTTCCATAATTTAATTACTTCATCATTTAAAAGGAAAAGGATAAAAAAAGCTATTCACAATTCATGGAGAAAACACATTCACTACTTGATTTGAAAGTAGAAATCATAGTGAAAACACAATAAGTTTTGCTTAAAAACCAAATGTAAAACAAAGTTAAACACTTATCTAAAAATTATCTCCACGAGACTCTTGAAGTTCCTTTGAAACTTTGCTTTCCCTTTACAAGACTCAATAAAGGTTGTTGCCCAACTCTGTTGACTCCAAATATCTATTCTACTCTTAATAAAAACTATATACAATTGATAATAAAAGCGGTGAAGTGGAAAGGTGTAATCTCTCTAAGATAAACTTGACTCTTAACACTAATCACACCCTCCAACAACAACCATTTTTCTAATCTTCAAGTCTTCTTTTTAAAATTTTCCAAAAGGTGCCTTAGTGTATTTTAAAAAATGTCCAGATTCAATGTATCCACCAAGAATGCATCCATCCGTTCAAATTTTAAATGAGTTTTGGCGCTGATGGGAAGTTAGTGAAGTTTAAGCCAAAGGATGCTTCAAAAAACCCTTTAAATTTTGCATCAAAATAAAAAAATTTGTCCCTTTAACTATAACGCCTATGCGTCAGCCAGCCGGCGCTTAGGCGCTAGAGGCCAATTTTGCACATCTTTCAATTTTTGCTCCAAATTTGATCCTCTTTAACTCCTTTCATTATAATCACTCATTTTAATCATACCTGCAAGAAAAACACAAAAATACATTTCATTAAAATGCAATATCATCAAAAATAGGTATAAAAATGTGCTTAAAAACACTATATAGTTATGTATATCATGGATCTTATTGATTATTTTTGTAGTAGCCACTTTCAGAAAAATTATGAAGTCAAATTAGTAGAGTCTGATTTGGATGATGAGAAATTTACAAACTCTATGGATGTATCAACTCTATTGGTTAAAGATAAGTAAAAGATAATCAGTGAGAGTTCTGAAATTCTTGATACAACTGTAAAATTGTAAACCTCTAGTTTTTTTTTATTGAGGAACCACCTGAACTTTAATTAAAGGTGCTTCCCAAATATTTAAAGTATGCTTACTTGGGAAAGTCATCTATATTATCGGTTATTTATCCTTCAACTGGACTAATTCTCAAGAAGAAAAACTGATGAACATTCTGGGGACTTTTAAGAATGCTTTTGGATGCGCCATAACAGATATAAAAGGGATAAATTTTTAATATGTATGCATAAGATCTTGATGAAAGATAACCATAAAACCTAGGCAGATCCTTAAAGGAGATTAATCCCTGTTATGAAGGAATTCATCAAGAAGGAAATATTGAAGTAGCTTGGTGCACATAGTATTTATCCCATTTCAGATAATTCCTGGTTTAGCCTTATCCACCGTGTACCTAAGAAATAGGGAGTGATAGTTGTAGCAAGTGAACATAATGAATTGATCCTTTCTCGACATGTCACTAGATAATGTATATGCATTGATTATAGAAAATTAAATTATGCCACCAAGAAAGATCACTTTCCTTTACCCTTTCTGGATTAGATGTTGGATAGACTAGCTTAACATCTATATTTCTGCTTTCTAGATGAATATTTTGGGTATCATCAAATCCCTATAGCTCTCAAGAATCGGGATAAGACAACATTCACAAGTCTGTATGGGACTTTTGCTTTTCGAAGAATGCTCTTTGGGTTATGTAATGCATCTGATACATTTCAACAGGACATGATGTCAATTTTTTGTGGCATAATTAACAAGGGGATATATTTTTTATGGATGATTTTTCAGTGCTTAACCATTTATTTGATTTTTTTTGAATTATTTGGCCAATGTGTTGAGATGGTGTGAAGAGACTAATTTAGTACTTAATTTTGAAAAGTGTTAATTCATGGTTTTATGATGGAATTCTGTGGTGACACAAAATATTTGAAGGAGGAATGCAAGTTGATCCAACAAAAATCAGCTTATTGAAAAACTTTTGCCACCTACTACTGTGACGGTAGTTAGAAGCTTTCTAGAACATGCTGGATATTGTAGATGATAAATTAAGAATTTTTCTAAAATCGCTAAACCTCTATGTCTTATTGTAGAAAATGACATCCTATTTAATTTTAACCACGAATGCCTAAATGATTTTTAATACTTTGAAAGAAAAGTTAGTCACATCTCCTATAATTGTCTCACCTGATTGGGGAGACCATTTGAGTTATTGTTTAATACAAGTGACCCCGCTAATGGGGCAGTCTTAGGACAATGACAGGATAAGATGTTTAGAGCTATATAGTATGCCAACAAGACTCTTAATGAAGCTCAAATTAAATATACAAATACTAAGAAGGAGCTTCTAACTATAGTATATGCATATGATAAATTTAGAACCTATTTCATTAGAACTAAATGTATTGTTCACACCGATCATTCTTCAAATTGATATATGATGACAAAAAGGATGCCAAACCGAGATTGATTATATGGGTCTTGTTAAGGCAAGAATTTGATATCGAGGTTGCGGATAGTAAATGTAACTTAAATTAAATAGCAAACCATTTATTGAGACTAGATAAGGGGAATTCAAGTGTTTATGATGAGGAAATCAATGAGAATTTTCTTGATGATTGACTGTTTGCTATTACTGTAGCACTTCTGTGGTATGCTGAATAATAAATTATATAGTTAGTGATATTATGTCTTATGGTCTGATGTTACTTTTGTATACCCATTGAAGAAAATTATTAGGAAATGTCACGATTCTGAATTTAGTGGACATTTTGGAATATATAGAACTACTGCTACAATTTTTAATCTGAATTTTATTGGTCTACTTTATTTAGGGATGTGAATGAATATTTAAAAACATGATAGATGCTAATGCCCCTAAATTTTTCTCTGGAGATTAAATTTTTTATTTTTGGGGTTTAGATTTCATGGGACCATTTGCTTTTTCGTTAAGAAATTTATATATTATGATAGTTGTGGACTATGTCTTAAAGTGGATTAAGACAACAACTCTATCAAATTACGATGCTCAAATTGTACTAAAATTATTAAAGAAGAACACCTTTAGTAGATTTGATATATCTAGAGTGAACATTAATGACAAGGGGGAGCCACTTTAACAATAAAAACATTGAGGCATTAGTTGCAAAATATGGTATAAAACATAGAATTTCCAGTGGTTTAGTAGAGGTATTTAACATAAAAATTTTAAAATTACGGAGAAAACTGTCAATCCTAGCAAAAGGATTGGTTTTTAAGATTAGATGATGCACTGTGGGCATGTTTTCGATGCCTACTAGGTACATGAGTTAGAGAAGCTTAAACTCGCGAAGGCGACAAATGGAAGGAAATGATATAAAAATGAGATTTACTTTCCTCAATGTTTTAAGGTATGAGCGGGGTGGAAGGGCGAGAAAGATGGAGCTTCAATCTTTGTTCACCGCGATTTCGTTTTTGCCTTCTAGCCATTTTTAAAACTTCCACAACTTCATGAATTTCTACAACTTCATCAGAATCGAATAGTAGCGAACTTCACGAACCTTTTGGAGTTAAGGAAAAATATTACATCAAGACTACGCACATAGAGTTATGTGAAGAGTGCAATCTCTGGGAGCCACGTCGAATCTCGACCTCACTAAGAAAAAGACGAAAACTATACATGCGAACCCGGTCCAACCGAAACCCGACCAATATTCCCGGTTGCGCATAACACCAAGAATATTTTCGTAACACCGCGGAATAATACCTAAATAACACACAATAACGCATCAATACTACCACAATAACACTTGAATAATAGAGAATAACATAAGTTCTCGGTCGCGCATAATACCAAGAATATTTCCGTAACACCGCGGAATAACATCTAAATAACACACAATAACGCATCAATACTACCACAATAACACTTGAATAACTTAGAATAACATAAGGGAATATTCACGATGTTGTAGTAACACAATAACACATCAATACCACCACAATAACATATGAATAACACATAATAACACGAGAAATATTTCCGTAACGCCGTAGAATAATGTGGGGAATATTCCCTAACACCGTGGCATATAACTATGGGGGAATATTCCCGTAACACAATGGGGGAATACGTGGAATATTCCCCCGTGTTATTCCGCGTTATTAAAGTGTTATTATGGTGTTATTGATGTGTTATTGTGTTATTATATCACCAGAAATATTCCCTCCGTGTTATTCCGCGCCACCATAAATATTCCTCTATGTTATTCCGCGTTATTCAAGTGTTATTGTGGTGTTATTAATGTGTTATTGTGTTATTATAACACCGAGAATATTCCCAAGTGTTATTCCACGTTACTGAGAATATTTCCCCATGTTATTCCATGTTATTCAAATGTTATTGTGATGTTATTGATATGTTATTGTGTTATTGTAACACCGTGAGTATTCCCACATGTTATTTCACGTATTCGAGCGTTATTGTGGTGTTATTGATGTATTATTATGTGTTATTCAAGTGTTATTCCACGATGTTACGAAAATATTCCCGATTTTATGCGCGACCGAGAATATTACTCGGGTTTCGGTTGGGCCGGGTTCGCGTGTATAATTTTCTATCTTTTTCTTAGTGGGCCCGGAATTCCACGTGGCTACTATCTATTCGACTTCACACGTAACTCTACGTGTATAGTCCTGATGTAATATTTCTTCTGGAGTTAGAGTTTTACCACTGTGGTGTTTATTGTATTTATATTTGAATATTTTGGGAGCTAAGGATATGCATTAAAATTTAGGTGTAAGATATAAAATATTAATAAGTTTGAAAGCTATTCATGTAAATATCCCTAACTTTAATTAGAGAAGAATACACGAGAAGTGGAAATAAGTGAAAAATCTCAGGTATGCTGTGTATGTAATTGCCCGAAAAAGGGATAATTACAACGCGCTGCCCAAGGCGCCATAGGCCAGTGGCGCGAAAATGGAAGGAGACCGAGGGTTTTGTTATTGCTTATTTCTGCATCAGATCAGGGTTGAAGCTGCCTCACACTGGAGAGCGTGACTGTGGCTCCATCTCCGCGAACCTTGGCGTTGTCTACCGTCGATGCCTTCCTGGTGAAGAGCTTGATCCACAGTCCTCCGCTGTCCTTTATGTCCATTTTGTAAGATCGCGTTTACAACGCCATCACGTTGGAGATCTAAACTATTACTCCATTTCGTCGAGGATCTTAACTACCACTCCATCTCGCTGAACCCGTCTTCCTCAGCGGCGAAACCTTCCAGGTGAACAGCTCGGCCAACTTATTTCCTTGGTTCTTTTCGATGTTTCTGTAATAGTACACTTTCTCTAGTAATTTCTGCAATTATTTCTTCTTTGTGGGCACAGTAGTGGTGCTAGGAAAAAATGGTGTAGGTTATCTTATCACCTTGTGTTGCAACAGGAAGAACAGTCTCAATTTTCATTCAATCAAACAGGAAGAACAGTCTCACTGAATTTTTATTTCGCATGAGCTCCAACTAACGTCCCGTTCGGTTGAAAATTGGGTTGAGCTTATCTAAATTTAATAAATCTTGTTTTGTTTTAGGATTTAATAAGATTTAGTAAATCCTGACAGTCAAAGAATTTGGTTGTACGATTCTTAGGGCCTGTTTGGCTGCAAGTGGGAATTAATTTAAATAGACTATATTTAATCCTTCAAATTCGGATTTATCAAATCCTGAAGGTGTTAAATCCTGAAAACTATTTGGTATGTTAGTAAATTCTGAGAATCTTTTTTGTTGTTTTAAATAGGATTCAGTTAAAAATGTTTTGTTGCAAAAGAAAACAAATATTATATAAAATCAGTTACTATGCTCCTCGAATCATTGGTCTTCACCTGTATAACTAAATTTATATCATCACTATTAAGAGAGTTTGAAGTAATTAGAGGAATCTTAAATCAATTATTGCATCTAATTGAGTTCCATTAAAAGATAAATTAAAGAGACTGGAAAACATTTTTCATCACAGTGAACTAAATGCAAACTTATCTTTTCCATCAAGAGTAAAACCAAGATGCATTTACATACATGCCACTTAAATCTTATATATTTAAATGTCTGGCTTGTTAGAGACAAAACGCAAAACTAATATATCCGTGAATGGGTTGGTGTAGTTGTAGTGTCAGACAATATTAGAGAGAGTCATCTTAGATGGTTTGGTCTCATTAAACGTTGACCATCTAATGATCTGGTGTGAGAGTTATGTTTTAGATTTGACTTATGTTATGAAAGGTAGAGGTTGATTTAAAAAGACTTGAGTATGTTGTATAAAAGTTGATCTTAAATTATTAGAATTAAATGCAATATGACACTCAATAGAATACAATGGAGAAAAAAGATTCATGTAGCTGACTCCACTTAATGAGATTAAGGCTTGCTGTTGTTGTTGTAGATACAATTTACTCAAATTGAGCAACTTGTAGCTATTCATAACTAGGATAAGTTTATGAAAAAATAAGCCTTTTGTATAGATGGTATATGAGAAGGATCCATTTTTAACATATATTATAGCAACGCTTGAATTTCTTGCTCAACAAATAGATGTTTTCATCATAGATTACCATGATAAAAAATAAAAATATTATAAAATAATGCTGAGATTAGAGACTAATGAGTTTTAACAAGTTTTCAACTGTGATTGACAAACTAATTACCAAGGAAAGTTTTTGATGAAATAGGAATCTTCTTCACTTCTTTATAAAAAAAGTAAGCATTTTTTATAGATGATATTTGATAAGAATTGGTTTTTTGGCCTTTTAAATAGGAAGAAATTACCAAAGCTGTGGTGTAGGAAGGCGAAAAAATAAAAATAGATTCATTTAACTGAGATCAAAAGAAAATAATTTTTGGGGCATATAATTTTTTACTGGTCTTGAAATCAAAATAAAAAGAGAACAAATAAAAAAAAGACAAAAAATTAAAGTTTAAATTGTATTTTTTTATATATAGCTTGAAGTAGAAGTTTGATTGAGATTCGTTTGAGGATGCTTTATAACTAATTTTGTGACAATAAATGCAATCGATAAAAATACTATACTGTAATAAAAAAAATTTCAATCCACGACTAAGGTCTACATTTAGGCAATTGCAGACTTATTGAATAATCTGTGTCACTGCAATTTCATCCGGATAAATTCGAATGGTTTTTAGGGTAGTTGTTTCAAAAGCAATCGATTTGCGATTATTTGTGGATAAATGATCATTCTGTTCCTATTAAGTAATGTTGTTTTTAACAGAACTGACTTGACAATTTTTTCGATACTGTAAAAGCGGAAAATTAATATAGAAAGTAAAGAAAAATGATGAAATAGTCCACACCTAATAGTGAGTATAAAGATTGATAAAAAAGTAAAATGTTATTAAAATTACAATTAAAATTATGATGATATTAATTTTAAAATCGAGATAGAGTATGTAACGAGATACACTTGCCTCCAGGGATACCATTGAACCCCGATCACTATCGGTAGTAGGGTCTGGTGGACTATCTGCCCACCGGAAGAAAACTCACCTCTCTGTGATGCTTCTTGGGCAACTGTAGAACCGTCTTTTGTAACTGTGCGGCCCACGCGATGTTAATACTGAAGTATGTAGTCCACAGTGATAGAACACACGTTGGGAGATATCTGAAATCCTGGAGCTCATGATCCTTGAAAGATGCATGAGATAAACATCAGTCCGATCAGAAAATTAAATTAAAAAAAATATATATACAAGAAAATGGAAATTAACAAAAACAATGTCGAGTAAAAAAAGCATAAATTGGAAGAATAATGTTGGTGTGAGGTCTTAGAGAACTAACTACACCAACCAAAGAGTCTGTCACTACATGAAGACAACGGACCTCCTACAAAAATGAGTTCTTGGTTGCCTTTAACCCACGTTAATCAACGCCCTGTGCCACATGTGCATATCACCAAGAAAAGACCATCCAGTAGGTCTTTATAAACTGATGCACCAAAAATAAAAGAGGATCTCGGTTGTCTTCGTTAGAATTTCACATGCTACACCAACGAGAAACCAACGTCCTGTGCCACATGCATATCACAAAAAAAGCCATTCAGTAGGTCATCATAAATTGATGCATCGAAAAGAGGATCATGGTAGCATTCATTAAGATTTCGCATGTAACACTAATCAACAACGACCAACATGCTATCCAGAAGAATCTAAAAGGTCAGAAGTCTCATCATGGACCTCACAAGCCCACAAAAATGAAAACAAACAAATAAAACTCAAATGAAAATGAAACATTGACAAACAATTGAAAAATGCAAAACTATAAGATTTCATAATACAAGTAACATTAAACAAACATAGTGTTTATAAAATAGACAAGAGATGTCCAGTCAACATCAAACAATCTCGTCCCTTATCTGCTCTATCAATGCAACCATTTCCACGACACTATCACCATCTTGGATGTAATCTTCCTGAGATTCTACTTTTGTCTATGGTATAGACTGCCCTACATGAAATTCAAATGCTTCTGGCAGGACCTGCATGTGATCATCATCAGCCAGGGTGAAGTCCACATCCAACCTAGAATAATGCTGTCGAATGTACTTGTTGGTCGCCATCGTGGCCACCATAATCTGCACTTATTTCGGAAATGGATAAGTCTGCATATCACGTAGCATGACCCATCTTTTCTTTCACACCCCAAAAGTTCTTTCAATTACATCGCGTAAGAAGGAATGCCTTGTTAAACATTTTTTTTCTGCCGCGGGCAACACTGCTGGATCTTTTGAAATTAGGAATGTGGTACTTCATATCTGGATATGGCTTATGATATCCCTTCTTTAAAGGATATCCAACATTGACTAAACAATATTTATTTGCCGAAATACACTAATTAATAACAAACTTAAAAATCTGATTGTGGTTGATACATTTACAAACTTGGAGGTGGGTGCAGAAAGCCGTATTGTTGGTCTTGTGTCGCAAAAAAAAAAAAAAAAAAATACGACTGTTGTGTGCGCTGTTTTTCGAACCAGCCATCACAAAAAAGTGAAACACATGGTGAAGTCACAGACGACCATCACATTTTGTGTTAGCGCTCTACACTGCTCAATGTATGCGCATTATTCTCAGTACCTGATACTCGTGCATCCACATGAGTTCCGTTAATTGCTCCAATACAGTTCTGTCAGATTTATTAAAGACGTGAATGTCATGTAACTCATTTTGAAGCCTAAATGTCATGTGATATAAAAAATTACCTGAAAAATAACATGTACTGCGGGTCATTTATAATATTTGTCTGAGTCTCATCGAATGTTGAATCATCTGACTTAATTATCTCTGCTGCTAATTTGACAAGAGCTTTCAATCATATTGAGAAATACTTGCTGATTGTCTCCGATGAATGCTGAAATCGCTCCATCGCTCATCTAATTGATTCATTATGTGACAAAATGTAGAGTTATTGCTAACACCTCTCTTGTTGTCATTCTCGAGGAGCCATGCAGTCCATGATGTCTTTGTAGTTTATCAAGCAGATCGAGAAATATGACTTGTCATATGGAACATATTATGTGGGGTGTCCTTGTAATTGCTTGCAGACCCATTTATCACCAATATAACTCGATGTCATATAGGGAGTCCGATTGATGTAGGAGTTGTAATATTCGTACAACAGAGTCATAGCTGCTGCAACTTTTCTTCTTTAAGGCATTAAATGGGAATCAGACAATGTCAAAAAAAAATATATATATATGAACTGAAAATGGGTTATACTGACCAGAAAACAAGTAAACATCTACGAAACAAATGCGAAACGAAAAACCAATGCAAATAACAACCATGAAAGAAATGTGAAAAATACTAAACCAAATACATGATATCTCTACAACATCATTTGTCCATAGAAAAACGTAAATAGTCGACTCGCAGTTCAAGGTTTAGCTGCATGAATATCTGTCTGAGTGTCGGGTCTTTTAGTAACTTCAACGAGTTCAAATAGAATGACTTATGTGACTTAACTTCAAGATATGTATCAAGAACTCGAAGAAAGTTGCTTATGGAGGTGTCCTGTGAAGTTCTAGCTTGAATTTTACATGATCTAGCATTTCTTTTATTGAGATTCTAATGAAAGTAGCTCATTCATTTTGCTTTTCTCAACCCTAGGCCGTTTTAACTGGCATTTGGACTCCAACTCCATCTGGTTTAGGCTGCGGCCTTCACCTGAATCATCTAACTGCTCGGCCTCCAAGTCAGCTGGTATGCCTGTAAACCCATGCTCACTCGGGGTGAGCACAAGTTCCCATTGCAACAACCCTTCTGAATATATCCTCCAACTTCTCCTTGAGAACCAGATCAATGCTACTGAATTTGAATTTTTTGGCGGCTAGAACTACCTGCACCATATGACAACTTTATTAATTAGAACAACTTAATAGTATACAGAATGAAATAAGAAGTATTAATTTGATAGGTTATTATCTTTAATTTCTAAGTCCACCAACCCTCTGAAGCATCTATTGTCCGCTTTATCAGATCCCAACCTAATCCTGTGAATTCCTTTCTTATTTCTTTTCATAATTTCCAATCATTCTTTAGTTGATCTTGCTTGTTCTTAAATTTCATCATATTGTAATCTCTTTTTGTCATTTCCTTGAACTTTGTCATAAGATTTTGCCACTCTTCTTTGTTACAATAGTTGGTGGGTCTATTTCTCAGCTTGATTTCCCTTGGACAGAGGTCACAAAATATTATAGTGACCTTCTTATCCCACATGACTGTTGATCCGACCTCTTTGGTCTTATTCATTGCGTTGCTAACAAATAAAATAAATAAACTTTGCTTTACATTTATACTACCAAAATATTTCATTCAAATCACATAAAAGTGGTATAAACAACTTCATGCATAGATAAAGTAGCATTCATGTCAAAATAAGCATAAGTGTTAGATATGTAAATTCATAAGATTTGAGTGGCGTGTATGTTAGATAAGTGGAACAAACAACTAGAAGAAAACAAACATTAAAATGATATTGAGTCTAATTTCACCACCACATTCCACAACTGCAAATTTTCGACAATCAAAAGACAACTAAGCACACCAACCAATTCAGAGTAATCAGCATTAAGGGTACAATAAGGTACAACTAAGCACAACACACTCTTGGTACTCTGTAAAAATAGACACTTGTACATGCAAGATTTGAATGTCCCTTTTTTTTTTTTTGTATTTACACTAGCATGTGAGTGTATGTAATTTCAAATTATTCTTCTGTTCCACATCTGCTCATACCTATCCACATAAAATATAGTATGAGATAGAATATTTGCCATTTTAAAAACCCATAAAGTGGGATCATCATTTCAAAGTGGGGCTACAAACTTTTCACTCTTTTCATGGATGCAAAAGTGCTCCTTTTAAAGGCTAAAACCAAGAAGAGAAGCCCAGTTATGAGTGAGGTTTTTTTCTAAGGATCTCAAATGGTTTTCGGTGCCAGAACAAAGCCACAGTGTCCATGTTTCACAACATAGAGCACATCTTTGATTACAGAAAAATGTTGCCAACTTTGAATGACTTTACGCAACAGTGTGTATGAGATATATACTCCAAAGAAAGGAAGGATAGGGACATCAACTAATGGAGAAGATGCAAAATTCCTCCCGCAATTAAAGAATCTTTCACTGAAGAGTGGTAGAGCCTACTACTCAAATGAATTTGGAGAAGGAACATGCTCCATTGTTCCTTTTGCATAAAAGTAGATAAAAAAAGCGTCTATCTTAGCCCTAGCCATAATAAAATTCTTTCTCCATGAAGCCAAGAAGATATATGAAAACAAAATAAATAGGCTTTGGAGCAAATACACAATGTGTTACACCAGTCAATCAATTAATATCATCAAAAGATATATGAAAACAAAATAAATAGGCTTTGGAGCATCATCTACTAAATGGAATAATAAATAGCACGAGAATGCCATCTTTTTACATCTCTTTCTCAACTAGATTCATGAAGAAAAGATTGAAGCTTTGAAGTCTCAAAAGCTTCCTTTCCTTATAGTAAGCGTGATTATGATGAATTATTTTCCATCAAATCTCACATACGTGCATAAATCTCAAAAAAACCAAGCCCTCTTCTCAAGTTCATTTCTTTCTTGATCACGTGTTATTTCACATTGAAATTACCCATGCAGAAGAATGAAAAAAAAACATATAAGCGGAAGAGGTTAGTGATATTTAAAATTTAAGCAATTTTTCTACCTCTAATCACACCATCTGCTCTTCCAAATACAAATCAGGAAAAAGCTCTGATGTAAAACATTGATCATCCCTAGAAAGCAGCTTTAAATGACCCTTTGAAATGGAGAATCGGTCAAGGCCTCCAGCCTAATCAACCCCAATTTACTACAAAAGTTTCTAAAAAACGTAACATATTCTAAAGGAAGCCACCAAATTGGAAAATCGCAATCCACCAAATCATAAAAACCACAAAGAGATAGCTATTGTAGCCCTAAAACCCACCCGCAAATCATATATAGAAAAAAAAATTGCATTAGTGATGTTTCAACCATATGTGAGCCAGCTCACCAACAAGCAATCCAACGGGACACAAGACGAGCGAGGTGGTAGATGGACAGAGGGATAGAGGGCGATACCAGATGGAAGCCGAGCTTGGGATCTCTGAAGAGAGGGATCCGTCTATAGGAGCAACTGAGGGAGAGGCGAGGGAGATAGGCGCGAGAGAAACAACTTAGGGCAAGAGATGTCGAGCGAGGGAGGAGACACGGACAGGGGCTTGGGAGGAAAAAAAAGCGTGATGCAGATTGAAGACATGGGCCGCGAGTTTGATCCTGCAGCCGTGTTTATCAGAAAAAGCTGAACGACATTTCCCTATATGCTCCCCAATTGCACGAAGCAAATGCGATGGCTTTCAAAACGCCGACCGCGGTAATAAGCTGCCCCAAATGGGTGCTAATAAAACGAGATCTAAATTCTTAATTTTAAGCAAAAAAATAAACATTCCGAAATATTTCATTCCAACAAAATGACGCAAACATTTATTTTTATTCTCATTCATAATCCAGAATGAAGACAAGAATAGTTTAGGGGAATACGAGACCAACTTTTTTACGAAATACAAGGGACACGAAACTTATTCGGATCTGCAGGTACCGTGATGAAAAACCCTAGCCAGAGATGAGAGGAGTGGAGGAGACAAATTGTTGGCAACACTGATGAAGAAAAAAGTTCTGCGAGTGAGACATGGAATATGACAAGGATGCCGCGCGCGAGACTTCTTTCAGTTTTTTCTAAATCTTGCTAAAGCTTCCGAACTGCTGTATTTATTAGATCCTAGATTTACAGTGAATCGACATCATCTCGGGATTTACCGATTCTTAGGATTTAGGGAGGTGCATTTTGCTGTTCAATAGGATTTAGCCTAAATAATGTGTAAACCCTGCTTAAAGCCGGCTATCAAATATCCCCTTAATTCTAATCAAATATTTGGGCTATTTAATTGCAAATTAGAAGATTTGAAGATTTAAAGAGATTTAGTAATCTTGCTAAAACAAATGTCTAAAATTCAAGCTCTACCAAAATTTTAAAAATATTGAAGTTGAGCTAATATTTATCAAATCCTACAAAATTCAATTATTATTTTTTTTCTGAATGGGATACCAAAATTGGATTACATCAGGGATCGACTTTAAGACCATATCTTTTTGCTTTAGTTATGTATGCACTTACTGGATATTTATAAGAGGATGTACCTTGTTGTTTGCTTTTTGCTAATGATATCCTTCTTGTGAATGAAACTAGAGAAAGAGTTCACGATAAACTTGAATTATGGAGGTCCACATTAGAGTCTAAAAGCCTTTGTTTGAGTAGATCTAAAACTAAATACATGGAATGTAAACTTCAGTAGTAGCAAATTTAGTGTTAGAGTTGTAATAATAGGCGATCAAATCATTATAAAGGAGTAAATTTTATAGATATCTTTGGTCTATTGTTCAAAGTCATGGTGATGTAGATGGTGATGCTATTAATAGAATTCAAGTTTGGTGGTTGAAGTGGAGGAATACATCGGGCCTATTATGTGATAGAAAAGTACCACTTTGACTTGAAGGAAAATATTATAAGATGGTGGTGAAACTTGCAATGTTTTATGGTGCAGAACGTTGGCCTATAAAAGAGAAGCATAAACTAAGTTAAATGTTAATGAGATGAGAATGCTTAGATGGATGAGTGGCTTGACTTTTAGATACAATGCAAAATAAATGTATCCGTGAAAGTGTTGTTGCAGCTCTAGGGCATACAAGATTAGAGAGAGACGTCTTAGATGGTTTGATCAGATTAAACGTCGACCATCTGATGATCTGGTTAGGAGAGTAGATATTTTAGATTCGACATATGTTAAGAAAGGTAGGGGTAGACCTAATAAGACTCGGACATGTTGTATAAAAATTATCTTAATTTATTAGAATTAAATGAAAATATGACACTCAACAGAACTCTGCGGAGAAAAAAGATTCATGTGGCTGAGCCCACTTGTTGGGATAAAGGCTTTTTGTTGTTGTTGTTGGGATGTAGTCCTCCTATTTATTGTTTGATAGTATTTAACATAGCAGCTTTCTATTAAATCTTAATTAAAATGGATAACCAAATACCCTTAAATATAAAACAAAGCATTTGCATTGCAGTATAAAAATGCACACATTCTTAATAACTATAACCAAAATTGTCCAACGATTAGAGCATTCAAACATTGAATTTTCAGTTACTAATCTACATCAACTTGATGATTATGAAACTGTGAAGGCGACAGAAGGGAAAGGCTTACACTTGTAATTTCTCTAATTTTAGGGCACTATGGTACGACTTGTATATTTATATGCTGAATTTCTCCACATTGTCTTAACAGAAAACGTTAAGGATTTACTTCAACTGTATTGTTTCTCTGGGAGTGTCATTAAGTTACCTGTGAACAAGGAAGATGAAATCATCTACATTACCGAAATGGGCATCAAAGCCATGCATCATGGGCATCGATGAAGCAGGAAGAGGCCCGGTTTTAGGTTTCCTCTTTTTCCCTCTTTAGGGGGTTTCACTTTTTATTTTGACTGAATATTTTCTACTTCCTCTTGCGACATTAGCTTAATTGTGAGTTATATTTACATGATCTTCCATGGTGCAGGTCCAATGGTTTATGGATGTTTGTACTGTCCACTCTCTTACCAAAATACTTTGGTGACCCTCAATTTTGCAGGTTTTTAAATTAATTTTTCATCTATGAATCAGATTTAGCATGCTTTTCTCTTTCTTGCTGTATCTATCAAAATACCTTTTTCCATGCCTTGCCAGTAAAGATTGATTTATCTTCTAGACTTTAAAGCATTTCCTCTGTTATCTTGAAGCCAAATGAAATTTCTTTTCTTTTTTCATTTTGTTAACAGTAGAAATTATAGATTCTACTAGATCCAATCATAGGCGTTGTTTTTTGAAGGTTGCGGATGGCCAGTCATGTTTAGATTTTCCCTATCAAATTTATCAAGCCGCTTGCATTACTGTACTATAGTCACGTCTGGATTTCTCCACAAACCTAAGTCTTCGTATAGAGCATTAGATGACATCCACTATTATTTTGTAAATACTATGAAATCATTATGTAAGTTGAAAAAAATTATACATGGTGCAATAATGCTAGTTCAAATATTCATTTAGTCAATTATATCTGAAATTTTATCAATTGGTATAAAAGTTCTAATATTTGTTATCAATCATTTCTACAAGACATTGATTTCTTTTTTAACAATGAAGTTTAGAAAAGATAAAAGAGTCTTGATATCGATGTAGTTGTTCTCTAGACTTGAGAGATAATTTTCTATTATACCCATTGGCCAACATAAACATGTTAGATTAAGTCAAATAATTTATTTCATTAATTAAGTTGCCTATGTCGGTTGCCAATTATCTATTGTTGCATTGCAGATTCTAAAACATTGAAAGAGGAAAAGAGGGAAGAACTGTTTGAGAACTTAAAGGCTGATGCCTCTATTGGATGGGAAGTTGATGTGATTAGTCCAAAGGAATTATCAGCTAAGATGCTAAAAAAGTGAGCTCCATCTAACCATAAACCCTTAATAGGAAAATTTTATAATTTAGTTTCGTGATGGCTCAGGGAGAAGATTAATTTGAATGAAATATCACATAACTCAGCTATTGGCCTTGTCAAAAGGGTTCTTAGCATGGGAGTTCTTCTGAGGGAAGTAAATATCTATTCTCGTGTTATGCTCTTTTGGTTGGGTCCTATGTATCCTATCCAATGTTTTTTTTACTTGGTCTATAATTGCTTTAGATATTTTTCTATTGTTTGATGGAGTTATTATTAATATATTTTTATTTTTTTATAAAGGTATTTGTAGATACTGTTGGAGATGCGGAAAAGTACAACATTAAGTTGTCTGAATTATTCCCAGGTATAAAATTTCTTGTGGCGAAGAAAGCTGATAGTCTCTATCCAGTGGTTAGTGGAGCAAGCATAGTAGCAAAGGTGGAAATCTTTCTCGTATAATCATAATGTGATTTATCCATGTTGTAATTCAAAATAATACGGAATCATATTATGTATAAATAACCTTTTGCATGAATCTTAGAATAGGAAAAGCAATAAAAAATAAATAACAAGAAAGGAAAGATATAGCACCTATATCTCTAATTAATCAATTCATTTTAATTACTTGGAGATAAGGGAAATAACATAAAGCCTAAAATAGAAAAGAAAATAGTTTCAATTCAATAAAATAAATTTAATCCTCATAACTTCGAACATGAATAAATTATTTTCTAATATAACTTCTTACACTCCCCATCAAGTTTAAACATGGTTGAAAACCATATTCAACTTAGATTTGAAAACTTTAAACTATGGACGATGAAAATTCTTTATGAGGTAGAACTTTGAAGGGTGCACTTGGGGCGGCAGGGCACCATAGTTTTTTTCTGTTTGGTAAAATTGTTTTTTGTCTGTGTTCTCAATAAGCTGCAGCTAAAAGTTATATTTTTCCACCATACTTGGCTATCTCTAGTGGCTGCTAGAAAGGTACAACATGACTTTTTCAAAAAAAAAATTGTAATGGCCACCGCAGCTTTTTGAACTACTTCAGCATCTCCACAGTTGCTTCTTCAAACAGCTGCAGCTATCCCAAACAGACCCGACGTTTTCATTCCGTACTTGGCAATCAACTCCAACAGTATTTAGCTGTCTGTGGTTTTCTTTGTCTGTAGTTTCTGCAGTGTCTATAGGTAGGCGGAAAGTTTCCATAGGTAATACTGCAGGGAAGTTTTGCAGGGAAGTAGACAACCAACAAAAAAAACTTTAGAGTATGGCTTCTAGAAAAAAAGTAAAGGATTCGGAGGTAAGCCTTGCTGCAGGAAAAGGTTCCGGAGGAGGGCCTGCTGTATAAAGAATTCAGGTGGAGGCCTGCTGCAAGAAAAGCTCCAGAGGAGGGCCTGATACAGGAAAAAGCTCCTGAGGAGGGCGTACTGTAGGAAAAGCTCCAGAGAAGGGTGTGCTGCATGAATGATTTCGAAGGAGGGTCTGCTACATGAAAGATTCCGGAGGGTCTAATACTGGAGAAAGTTTGGGTGGAGGTCTTGATTCAGGAAAAGGCTCCAGAGGAGGGTCTGCTGCAGGAAAATCTTTGGAGGAGGGTCTGATGTAAGAAAAGCTCCAAAGGAAAGCCAGTTGCAAGAAAACGTTTTGGAGGGGCTGCTGCAAGAAAGATTCTGGAGGAGAGTTTGATGCAAGAAAAAAGCTCTAATGATAATGGAGAAAATAGAGGACCTGCATAGTTTCTCGGCAGCAGGGAAGAAACCGATGGAGAAGAGACATGTAGGCCAGCTTGTTTGGATTCCATTAAGAGATACATACAGTCTCACCTCTGTAATAACCTTCCTCTAGTCGTTTTGAAAGCAATCCAAAGAGGAACCTCTGTAAGAAACTTACCTTCGTTTCCAAAATTCATGCATGTGAAACGACGGAGAACACCACGGATGAGACTACCTAAATTTGTGGCATGTTGAAAGGTTCCGACAATGTCTGTAGGAAAGTTTTCCAGCCGATTGAGTTGATTTTGGCTATTAGGGACCTACAGGGAGAGATTTGACAATCTTGGGAAGAGGAGGTTCAGCCGGCAAGAGTAGGTCCGATGGCCAGTAGGTATGTAGGGAAGTGTTCCAGCTGCCTGAAATCTGCAGAGGTAGTTCTTGCGGCCGGAAAGATTGCAGGAGGGAGTGCCGGCAATGGAAAGGCTGCAGTAAGATGCTCAGGTGGTCCTGGATGGAGATCAAGTGGGAGGTTCGACTGCTGGAAAATCCTTCAGGAAGGATCAGCAGGTGAAACTTGTAGAGAGAACGGAGGCAGGAGAACCAACAGGGATGCCAGCGAAGGCAAGAGACCTAACGGGGATACAACCGAGAAAAGAGGTCCTCCTTTCTTTATTTCTGCTGGAAAGATGAGCTAAAATCTGCAAGCAAATTAGGATAAGTCATAGCTCTCGACTCGACAGATCGAGAAGGGAGAGAAACGTGCAAGATTGTAGCAAAAAAGAGGACAATGCTTCGGAGGGGTTGCAAGGATCTACTTCGGCGGCTAGGGTTTGTAGACAACCGATAGGGAGAGAAAGCATCCTTCCCTTCTTGCAAGGAGGATGACAGGAACAGAGTTCGACGACTCTGGAGGGAGGACCGACGACTAGGGTGGGAATTTGGCTCTGATACTATGTTGAAATTCAAAGTAATGCGGAATCATATTATTGAAATTAAGTGAGAGTATAAATAATTCTCACATGAATCCTAGAATAGGAAAGACAATAAAAAATAAATGACAGAAAACTAAAAGATATAACACCTATATCTCCAATTAATCAATTCATATTAATTACTTGGAAATAAAAGGAAATAATATAAAACATAAAATAAGAAAAGAAAAGAACTCCAAGGAAATAAATTTAATCCTTATAACATTTAACAAGAATAAATTATTTTCTAATATAACTTCTAATAGTCATTGTAATATGTTGTTTGCTAAAAAGACAGATCCCCTATGTTATCACCATCATCATTATTACATTATCACAACTATTGGTGCCAGTGTTCTTTATCCTCCTTTACTCATTCTGTGCTTTTCTTTAGATTTTGTAGGTTATCACGGAGCATAATGTTGTATAAGCCTGTTAAGAAGTGTATTAGCATTTAGCTTTTTAGTCCAATTTGAGAGTTCAAATGGCCTTATTGATGTTTGTGGTCTAAACTACAACAACTTTCTCTAGTCTTTTAAGAGAATGGCCATCAACTGCTTTTCTGACTGGTATTGTTTTTGACCTCCATTGTGTGGAGATGGAAGGTTTGACTCTGAGCAAGAATAGTCTTCTGAGAGAACATTATGTTACAGGAATTACTTGGTCCATAGCAGTGGTGTGTAAGAAAACATTTTTTTAATCTTTTATAAAGAATTATTTATCAAGAATAAATATAATGCTTAAACAAAGTAGTAACAAAGTGACTTGTCTCCACGAGATGGCGGCAATGTTTGTGTTGGTAACCAAAATAATAGCTTCCAACTTGAGGGAACGGAGGGCATCCAATTTTTTACTGAGGGGCTGGATGTATTAGAAGTTCACAAAACACCAAATGCAAGATTTTAAAAATTTAGATGTTATGTTGGAAGAGAACAAATTCAAAGCAATTTAATGAGTTTGTAATACACTCCTTAGCTTATAGGCAAAGAATTAAAAATTAACCCGAATTGGGCCAATTCCAAATGCACTCTATGCAACATCGCCTTCCATCTAGGAGACCATTGCGATTTCTCCACTTACTCTTGTGGCTTGTCAATGCCCTAACCAAGTGACCTTGCAACTCGACCCTGCCCTCCACAGAGCGACCTCACAAACTCAATTCCTTGAACATTTCTTATGTCATGTGCCTTCAAGAATCACCTTCCGCTGTGCGTCCATTTTCACTTCCACAGTTCCCAACCTCGCTGCCAATAGTTGCCAACCTCGCCTTCTGCCCTGACCTTGATAGGTAACTTGTTTTTAAATTTCATTAGAACAAATAGAATATTTCTTTTTATTATATTCAGAGTACATTCAACTAAACATCAATATTAAACTCAAAATATAGTAAATTTTGTTTTAATTTGTTTTTCATTTACTTTGTATTTTGAAGACATCAACCAAACAACTCCTACATACTCATTGCTCTACAAACAAGAGGGGCACAGGGAGCTCTCTTTGGTAAAGGCAAGTATAGTTACTCATTATTAAAGAGAAGTCTCACATATCCTAAAGCCAAATGTATATAAAACTTCATAATATAGATATTTTAAGAATACGATAGATAATAAATAAAGGATATCTAAATCTTAAAGAAAATGTCTATTTGGAAGCTTGACGAAGAAGCCTTTTTCTCTCTTGATCTTTTTTTCTTTGTTTATCACAAAAGCTGGTTGTAGCTGTGAAGCATATGCATAATATTTGTACCTTTATTCCTATATCATATCTACAAGATTTAAAGTAGGTGAAAATTCACAACAAATTTGGTTCGACTATTAGAATTTGTAACATTCTCTTAAACAAGTTCTTATTCGAGAAGATGATTTAGATAAATTTTTACTTATCCCTATATTATATATTTCTAATTTTGTACTTGTAGATAAACTTATTGTCAAACTTAACCAGGTTAAGGTCATCTGCTGACCTTGAAATTGGAACATTGTATGCGATGCATGCACAGTTTCTCAAGGATTTTACTTTTGAGATTGTATCTATAAACAGTTTGGCATTCTTCTTGGTATATTTTTGTTTACTTCTGCTCGCATGATATGCAGTTGGTCTGTAGTGATGCGACTACTATTTAGTCTTTGTTTTTTTTTTTTTTTTGTTTCACTTTCTGTGTGAAATTTGTAAGGCCTTATTCTAATCCTTCGATTACTTTCAATAAGAAGACTCTTATCAGTTAAGACTATTGTTTGTGGTTAGCTTTTTTACCGTCATCAATGCCTACAGAATGACAATTATTAAATAGTGGAAATGAACTAATTGCATTCTTATGAATTCTATCATTTCTGTTTTGCTCAAGAATCATCAAACATACATGAGTTAGTCTGGCAATGAAATTCTTAAACCAATGTAATGCTTCTAATGTAGGTTACAAGGGACAGAGTCCTTCGTGAGTGGATACTTGAAGAAACTGCTGAGAACATGCACAGGAATTTCGGTTCAGGATATCCAGGAGGTATGTGATATCTTGTCATAACATATCACTTTTCATTTATTATTATTAATTTATTATTATTATATTATTATTTTTTTTCTTTTTAATTAATTTATTTTTTTTAATTTTCTTAAAATATCACCGCTTATGCTCATATCTGGAATAATGTTCCATTGCTTGCTTGGCACACCACCAGATCCTGAAACAAAGGCCTGGCTGGACCATCACAAGCACTCAGTATTTGGGTTTCCTACATTGGTGCGCTTTAGTTGGGGAACGTGTGCTATGTATATGAAGGATGGTGTTGAGGTAGTATGGTAAGTTTCCCTTTAGCCAAGCAGTATAATTCTTGGTTTTAATTGATCTATAATATAAGATGGTTAATTGCTTTCCATTTGACTATCATTTTAATTACTTCCATCTCAATTTTATGAAAATTTGAAAAAGAAGGTATTTAGATTGCTCATGAAATATGAATTTTATAAAAATGCGAATGCTAAAAGTGGTGTGGCACAATTAAAGTAGGTCTGATCAACTATCATATTCTAGTAATTGTAATTTTCGCGAGCTTTTGAAAAATAGATTTAAGCAATTTGTGTATGTACATTAGAGAGCAAAAGATGCATTAAAAATGTGGATTAAATAATATTCTAAAATTAAGTCCATCTAGCAGTAGATCAAATGAAACATTCTAGAAGTGAAGCAAAAATTGGCTTGCACTTGAGGAGTCCGCTCCTTTATGTAACATTAAAAATGAATGAAAAGAGGATTCATTCTGTGGAATCGAATGTAATTAGGATAAAGTGAATGATTAAATTTAGTGAGTAATTGAATGTGACTTGATCATATTAAAAAATCAATTGGATAATACATATTGAGATAAAAGTAATCTATTTTGATTTTGCTAGTTTTACCACACAATTAAGAGTTGAAAATGTACTAATAAACTAACTAATTAAATTGACGTGAAAAATAGAAAGAAAAATGGTCAAACTAATAAAATGATGTCCAAATATTGTGGAAATGGATTTTATGTAATTTAGAGTTAATATTTTTAGTACTCGACAATGCGCTGCCATGCTTAGTTTAAATAGTCAGGCTAAGACTAATGATAATAATAGGACTAATTTTGGTGGTATTTGCATGCACAATTAAGAGTTGAAGATGTACTAACAAACCAGGCAGTTGAGAATCATAAATAATAAGACTACTACTAGAAGGGAGAATACTCACTAGAGAGGACTCATTCACACATTATATTATGGGCACACTCGAAAGAGAAATCAAAATAATGAGTCTTAATCTCTTAAAAAAACTTTTACGCAAGGAGTAGATATTCTTTATGAATCATAATAATAGTTTAGTAGGTAATGACTGTTTAATCATTTTACTTTACATTTAATAGATATTATTGCTTATTGGTTTTATTCATATGCTATTGCGGGACTCCAGGGAGTCGAACGAGGTTAATGAGAGTTCTGCAAACTATGGGAAGAGCAAACGACAACTAAAATTATCGAATCTCGGCCTTACTGGATGCAAGAGGAAGACCGAGGATATTGAATCTAATGGAAAAGGTCGTTCTAAATTTTTCCAAGCTCGCAAGCTTGAGTTAGTCTCTCATTTCCAATGATTTTATTTATATCCTCTAATTTTGAAGCTAAACTTGACCTCATTATAGTTTTCATTAATTCATTATTTATATGGTTATGGTGACCTCGATTGCAAAATTTGCCAAGTTATTTTTATTAAGCTAAACCTGTTCTTATTTCTGGCTGTCTTTTTTTTTTTTTAAGTACTTTATGATACTTGCATCAACTACACTTCCCAGTAAGGTATTTTCTTTTATTCCGTTTGTAGATACCTGATTTAATTACTCTAAATGGGTTTCAATTAAAGAATGAATAAATCAATTTTATTCAACATAAAATATTTCAAATGCTTCATAGCATTGAGTTTCAGTAGTCTTATTTTATGAAAAGGGAATTTACTTGAATACCAATGAACTCTTGTATTTTTATACGTGATGTTTATTAATGTATAAATGTTTTAATGTTATTTAGACTTGAGATTTCTAATCACGAGTCGTCCGAGCTTGTATCCTTGCGGGGTCCTATATTTAGGACGATAATCGTTTGTATTGGAAATTTGTGTTATAATATTGATTGAAATATTATTAATATTGCAAGAAATTATAATATAAGCATTACTTCTTTATAGATGTAATTTTCATTTGTTTAGCACCAAATATATATGGTCTTTTACTCGATTGTAAAAAGTTAAATCATTGTGTGCGTGCTCATTGATTGACAGTATGCTATATATATATATATATATATATATATATATATATATATATATATATATATATATATATATATATATATAGAGAGAGAGAGAGAGAGAGAGAGAGAGAGAGAGAGAGAGAGAGAGAGAGACATGCAAAGTGATTTCAATTGTTTATTAGCCTTCTCACATTAAATAATCTTCCTATCTATAAAGGAGAGGGGAGTATGTAGGTCTTTAGTTCGACTATGCTATCCATAGGTTGAGATCGGTTAGTCTTAGTTCAACAAGTCATGTTTGTTTGATCGCAATGACTTAAGGTTGTCAGTCAACATTTGATAGTCTTTGGTTTGGCAATACAACTCGATTGACTTGGCTCTAGCGTTTGACTATGTTAATCTGGTTGCTGACTACCGAACCCTGGATAAGGAATATGTAGAAAAAAAGACTTAAAATTGCCAACTATAAGATTTGGAGGACGCTTGCAGTTAACTTTGGCAACACAAAAAAAAAAAAATGGCAGAAGATGACTTTCTGCTACGTGATTCATCGTTGCTGGAGAGCTCACAATGCTTATTGTTATAACAAACCTTATGGAACTCCCTCATCATTGCAGCCATGGTTTTTGAAGTGCTCACGAGGGCTCACTCTTTCTCATTTCAGGAGCAATGGGGTGTTAGCCGACTTGTCCGGCCACTTCCTTCTACTTCCTTCTGGCACCCTCCCCCTCCTAGAAGGCTTTAGGTGAACTATGACGACACTCTCCTCCCTTCTAAGGTGGCTGGTACCGAGTTGATTCTTCTTGATGAGACTTGAGCCGCCCTTATTACTACCAGAAATCATTTCAAGCATTGGGACAACGCCAAAGTGAAGCTACAAGCTATCAAATCATTCCATGAAATTTGTCAACAATGGATGCTTGAGTGTAAGGGCATCATCATTGAAGGTGACAACTCTAATATTATGCAATTTTTGAAAGCTACTATAAAGAGAAATACATGGTATCACCGGTCGCAAGAAGCTCTAGATATAGTTTTTCTTTTAAGCTTTAAACAAGTTTTTTTTATATATACCAAAAGATTGTAATAGTTCCTCTCTTTTTTGTGCTAAGAGCAACCTTAATGGTTTTTTTATTTTGATGCATGTAGAGGAAGATAAAGAACTTTCTCTTTTTTGTAAACCATTGATACATACAAGCATAGTTTTTGTATTTTTTGATATAGTAATGAAAATGCACATTTTAATGGATAAGGAACCACTGTCAGTAGAGTAAGACTAGGCTATTGAGCAGAGAGTGAATCACTGTAATCTGACAGTTAGCTTACACTTCAATGAGGTGATCTTTTAGTGATGCTCTATGTGGTTATGTGATGCCTAATTCGTGGCTCTTTGTGAGAAATCTCAAGGGAGTTTGTGGAATAGCCGGTGATGTTGCATTCCTCCCTTGAATTAGAATATGAAGAGAGGCCAGTCGATGCCTTTGCTCAACTCAATTTGCTTTATATCTGGTTTGAACGACTGCACTCAGTTGGCCTCTAACCCCAGTTTAAAGGGGGATGCACTTGGTTAGGAAGATATTTCCTTATTTCACTGGTGAACACTTAGTTTTCTATTGATAGAGCTTTGGTCTTATGCTGATGGGCCTTTAGTCTTCTGCATGTGAGCCCTTGGTCTTTCGATTGTGGGCTCTTCTTAATCGTACCGTTTTATACTTTTTTTCAGTTGGAATTTCTCGAGATTTTTGCAGATGCGTAACTAATTTACATACTTTTGTTCCTCGATTCTCTTACTTCTTGAAAGCAACTGCTGCGATAAGAATAAGAGAATTAAATACAATAATAGATTCATTTATTTCATATTTAGAACTTTTAGTAACTTCACTCCTTGTATATTCATGACCCCGACTCATATAAATAGGGCATGATTGACACATTTGTTATCAATTTTACATTTGTGCCTTTATGCTTTATTTAGTTGATTTTTAGAATTTCTCCATTGCGATTGCTTAGAAGCCTTCAGACGATGCTCCAAATGTTGAGATGATGTGGAGGGCCTTTAGGCTGTCTTCATCGTGACCCTGAATTGATGAAAGGAAGAAATCAGATTAGAGAGACAAGGCTTAAGGGAAGAAGCTGCTAGAGGGGGCCTAAAGCCGAATGGAAGCCCAAGGGTGAGGTTTAGAAGAAGAAGAAGTTGGCCTCTCATAAAAGGAAGGTTGTCGAACCTACAGATAAAGTGGGGTCGATCGAATCACTTCAAGGTCTTCTTAGGGAGAAGGACCGAGTGGAGGCATGAGTAGGCTTTGGGACAAGAATGCAGGCACATTAACCCAAACTTCTCTAAAGGCCTGTGATTAGCTGGTTAATCTTCCTGCATGGAAAGCCACTAGAGCTTCTTTATCCAGAGGGCAAGAAGCTGCTAGTACTTTGTTTCCAGTTAAGGGACTAAGAAATGCAACCGCTCCACCACCGCTTGGTGAGTACAATTTTTCATTGCAATAGACTGAGATATGTAAGTTCCTTGGTATGAGGAGACTCAGCCTTCATGGATATGAAAATTTTCTTCATGTTTTTTGACATTTATATTTTTATGCAGAAGAGGCGATCCAGATTATTGACTTGATGCTGAGACGATGGTCATGGTTAGACATTTCTTTTTTGACATCACTTCGTTCACCCAGATAGATAGAGAGTCCATTTATGAGGCTTGGAAAAGGTTTAAAAAGTTACTTAGAAGGTGCCCACACCATGTCGTCCCCGACTGACTGATTATCCAAATCTTCTACTATGGGTTAGTATGCTCCCTGAGATCTATTATAGATGTTGTAGCTGGGGGATCACTGATGTCTAAAACTTATAAGGAAGCCCATCGATTGATATAGGAGATGACCATCAATTATTTTTAATGACTTGCTGATAGATTCACACCCCAAAAGATTGTCTGTGTGCATGAATATGATGTGTTAGCTATCTTAGCCACCTAAGTAACTACAATTTCTAGGAAGTTAGACAATATTAGGGTAATTCTATGCAAGTATTGCCATGAAGTGAATGGATGTTAGCTGACAACTTGTTAAGGTGTGCCAAAGCATTATATTCTTCCTTACTAGAAGGATTTTGGTCCTTTTATTTGAAATATCAGGATGATCATCAACATCTTACGTGACTATATCTTTCCTCTTCTCTTTTAAAATAAGCCTAGTCATGCTCGGAGGTAGAATTTTTCCACTGCTCAGTTTACTTGCTGAATATCCTCATTAAGAGACCTAGAGGGCTCATCCGTAATGGAAAACTCAAGTAGTTGCTCTACATCAATGCTCTCATGAGCAGAAAACTCACATATGTCATTTGATGAGTCAATTAAATCATTACATATGCAGTATGCAACGTTTAGGGAGGGAACAATAGGTATTGATACTCTCCCTCATCATCAATATCAATATCAAGCTCAAAAGAATCAACCATAAAAATGTGAGACACATCAAAGTAAGAAGAAAGATGTTCTTTCATTGCTTCATCGAAGTTACAAAGTGTGCTAGAAAGAGCACTACAAACATATCCTAAACTTACATCACCAAAAGTAAAAGAGGATACAACATTGTCAATACTAGTAATTAGGATGGTCGTAACAACTTTAGCTCATCCTCTTATACGAGGCTTTTCCAAGTACTACTTAGGGATCTCAATCTCTCCAACCTTGCGGTGCACCTCAAGCCAATACTTGAATGGGAATCATTCCTCAAGTATGTGCCCCAAATGACTATGGTAAGGGCAATAGTTGGCCTCTTTGGATTTCTCCAACTCTCCAGATCTCTTCGACAGAGGCAACTGCCTTCCATGTTTAATCAAGTTCTTAAAGATTTATTTAAGGCAATCTCTCTTAAAAGAGTATGCCTTAGAATTTCTTTACTCAATAGGTTGGGCTTTCCACTTATGAGAGAATGTGCTAGCTTGCTCTACAGACATTACGGGTTTTTTATGCTTTCCATCAGAGATCGACAAAGATAAACTCTCCTCTGTCCTCTTTGAAGGACCCATAAATGGCTTCTTCCCTTTAATCTTGTCATTCTCATTCTTAAAGACTAAGGATCCTGTTGTATTCTGCAGGACACCTTTTCAATCAAAGTCTCAAATTCTTGATAAATATGATCTTTAACAAGATTGAGATAGGGCCCTCAATCTTCCCATGAGAAATGCAATAATGTGTTGCTCCCGAAGTTATGTCTTGCATTTCATACTCAATTCGTGTTAGCTAATAACAAAGTCTAACAAAGACTCTTTAGGCTTCTATTGGGCTAGCATCAGATCACCCATGGTGATCTGATGGTGCATCCCATCAAAAAGCTTAAGAGATGCATCATCTAGCTCGAAAAATGTCTTGAAGGTGTTGTTAGGTAGATTGATATTCCACTCGAAAGCAAACTTCAACAAATTAGTGATAAATAGACAGAGCATCATCACATCAATATTTCCAATGTTGTAATAAAGGGCTCTATAATGAGCAACATATTGCTGGGGGTTACCAAGCCTGGAAAATCTCTTAAACTGTGGAGCTACAAGCCTTGGAGGATACAAAATATACTCATAAGCTTTAGGATAAGGTCTACCTCTTTGCATGGGGGCCTCGTCTTGTTGGGCTACAAAGGAGGCTTTGACCTTCACATCCACCAGGGATTGCAAGTGCATAGCAAAGACACAATGCTCGAATGGAGTAGTGTTAAAAGATGACATAGGAACATGCCCAACCGATATGGAAGGCATGATAGGTGGAGCTGAACATGCCTCAACTTGTGTGGGATGCAAGACCACATCAAACCCCGCTCTATCGACCTATAAGGCCGCTGTCTAGGGAAATAAGAAAGCATCCTTGATCTGTAACATAACAATGATTTCATCTTTACTGTGATCCTCTTGATCAATCGCAAATACCTCCTGGGCCTCAGTGGACTCATGATGATCATGGGGACGAGGGATCAGATCATCAAAAACAGACCTTTGAGTACGTGTGGTCATCATCATGACATGATGGGTGGTCATCTCCAAGTCATGTAGTTTCTTACCCATGAATTCATTGTTATCGAGGAAATCTTTTGGCTAATCAATAGGATCACCAGATGCATCATCCTTAGGATCTTTTCTAGTCCATACCTTGGGGTTAACATGAGAAGGACCTAAATTAAGATCAACTAGAGGAGTGACAACCTCCGGGACTATCTCAATAGCTTCTGAAATTGGAGTTGGAGTCTCAAGGGGCATAATGGTGATAGATTTTCTCACCCATCGCCTTTTTGTCAAAATGAGGTGATAATCTTTTCTTAGATATTTATTCTAAAATAAATAAGGTGAGTATCGATGAGGGTGTAGCCCAGATCTTCCTTCATTAGCATAGGGAACATTCATTCTATCTGTACTCAAAGAAGAGGAAAATAAGACACATTTTTTTCTTTTTTTTCTTTTAAAAATAAGTTACAATAGGTGCAGGTAGAGTCACAACAATAGTATCTAAAGCAGAATGTGATAGACCATTAAGTGCAATAACCTTAGGTGCCATGCTGAGCGACTCTTTGGTAGGCTCGATGGTTTGCACAACGGAGCGAAGATATCCAATTCTCAAAGCGAACTGACGTGCAAACCTCGGTCTCTACTGCAATGAATTTGGTCTCTACTGTAATGAACTTGAGGGTATATGCAATAGAGAAATTCCTGCAAGACCTTCTTGCATGTTTTAGATATCTTGGCCAAGAGCTACTTTGAAATTAAATCCTTTCCTCACGATGAGGAAATTGCTCCCACGATCTTCCCGGTCAGAAGGTTAATCGTAGAGTTATTAACATAGAAAGTGGGATTAAAGTGATCTGTAGCCCAAGGGGTAATGTCCTCCAGGCAATCCCAGTTGTGATGTGGTCCATGCAGCCGGACAACACAACAAAATGATTCTCATTCAAAAGAATCGAAAAATTATCTTAGATTGGAATTATAACATGTGAAGGAACCTTATATTGATCCTCTTGTTGATTCTACAACGACTTGTTTCTAGTCCTCTAGACCCTCTTGCCTAATACGGGGTCATGAGAAACCTCGGAAGTACCTAGAACAAAGGGATCCATCACAATAGTTGAGTTAACAATAGTAGCTTTAGAGATACGAGTTGATTCACCTACCATGGGAACATAAATCCTTCAAAACATGGAGGGGCCACTCGATAATCTAAACAAAATAGAAAGACATTGGGGTGCATCACCATTAAGCGCCAACCTCTTCCTCACAAAAGAAAGAACATTGACAAGAGCAATATCATTGATCACAAGATGCTAAAAGGAACTCCATGTAATGGTCCTCTTTTTTGCAGTGAAGAAATTAATAAAAAAGGAAACATTGTTCCCCTTGGAAGTCTCAATCATGAACACTCTTTAATTGTCCATCTCTGCCAATCAAAAAGGATATCAATCAACTTCAAGAACAGATCATAAATAAAAATCAAAGTATACATCAACACTAGCATATATGAAACACGATAATTTAGATCTTGAATAACACCAATTACTCATGATACACATTAACCAAAATGATGAGGGTACAACAATATGACCTGGGGTCGGGAGGCAGCAGGGTTTATATGATTGCGGAGCTTTATATTATATATTTTATAAATGATTATCAGAGTAAAATTAGCAATTGTGTCTCCCCTTTTATCAATGCAAGTATACGTATCGTTCAAGTAATAAAGGACTCTAATGGAGTTCTAGATATTGATCCCACAGGGAAGTTTAGAGATTAAAAACTAATTTCAGCAGATGTAATTACTATCTAGTGTACGGAAATAAAGAACGCTTATACTAAACTCTATTACTTAATTTTTAAATAGAAGATTGCAATTTAGAAAAAGTATCTTTCTCCTTGTTAAGAGAACTAAGTGAATGAATAATTAAATTAGTTAGAATTATATTGTGTCAAATAGGAGCATTCCTATTCTTTACCTTTTAGTCTGGGCATAAAGAACATTGACTAATCCTATGCTTGGTTACCGAATCCGTGGCTAGGTCCGGAGGATACCGGCTGCCACTTCGAGCTCCCACGTTTCCTCGCTCGAGGCTAACATTTACACTTCGACTCCGAACGATATGACCGAATTGAAGATTTTAGTCAGTCACACTAAAATATCCAATTCTACGCCCGATAAATAATATTTCCCTATTTATTTGCACCCTCCTTCCAAGGCTTTTGACTTCCCTGAATCTTAGATGTAATCTTTTCTATAGTTGATAATTCAACATATTTTAACAATTCAATTGGCCAAATGAAATTAAATTAAGATTTAAGTAAAAATATTATCACAATTTTTATTTATTATTTTTAGGTACAACTAATTCAATTCTTCATTTCACAAAATCTCAACAATAAGGAGAAAGACAGAAAACTACTCAGAATGCATAGGAAAAATAACACAAAACTTGGATTTCATTGAAAGTTATAAAACAATAAATAAAAACTTATCTCGAATCTTCTCCCCAGCGGTACTCCTCAAGTTCCTCTAACTCTTCCTTCTTGTACGAAGACACTTAATTATACTTACTAATATACTCTAAAACACACTAATGCACACACAATGGACTCAACACACACTACTGACTTCCACAAGACACACACTTTTCAGCCTAAATTTGTCTATATTTAAAGAAGAAGGAATATATCCAAAGGTTGCTTAAGCACCTCTTCAAAAAACGTCCAGATTCAATGTATTTGGCTTGAACCGACATTTTCCCCGTAGGCGGGCTTCTAGAACTTTGGCTAACCGATAAGGCTCACTGTCGGCGGGCTCTTTTATAATATATTCAAAACTTTCGGGAAAATCACGCCATCGACGACCTATTCCT
Organism: Papilionanthe hookeriana x Papilionanthe teres; assembly: GCA_022702705.1. Lineage (NCBI taxonomy): Eukaryota > Viridiplantae > Streptophyta > Magnoliopsida > Asparagales > Orchidaceae > Papilionanthe > Papilionanthe hookeriana x Papilionanthe teres. Next base: position 12,706,467 of record CM040426.1, on the reverse strand, counting down.
TGTCATCAGCGGGATGGTTCAATTTCCATCTCTTTTTAGTCCTTTTCGTTCCATATTTGCTTCTTTTCGATCTTTTTGCTTCCAATACCTATATATCTTCATACATACAATAAAACATAGAAAATACATTTCTTTAAAGTACAATTTCATATAAAATTGGTATGAATTTCTTAATACATTTTCCTGTGGTCAAAATCCCCCAAACTTAACTATTACTTGTCCTCAAGTAATTTTGATACTATATAAAAGTAATGATTCTTTGTAATAAAATTTTAATTCAGAAATACTATGAATTTGATTTAAATAAAATATTATAGTAAAGTTTATTAGAATATTTTTAGATAATTAAATTAACTCTATAGGTCTAAGACTATTTAGTCATCAAGTTTAAGATTTCTAGTCTTCTATTTATTTCAAGAATGACTATATTTTGCAATATTAAATTACTTAAGATATTCAAAGGATAAGAATTTCATGAAAGCACTACTTAGTAAAATACTAATCCATATATATAAGTTTAGAAATGTAACTGAGTTTACCCTTTAGGTTGATTCAAATGAAGCCAATTTTTTATAAGACATCTTCTCAAGCTTCTCCTCACTTACTTTTTCTTTTCTTTTCATTCGGATTGATTTTTCAATCTTTCTTTCCTTTTCAAGTGAGGATTACTGTATCTGGATAGCCTGTTAATAATTTTGAACTTCAACCTCCTCTTCCTAAATTTGAAACTTGAAACATTTACCTACCTTATATGTATTTCAAAGTTTTTACTTCATTGAGTTTCAATCTTTTCTTTCTCAATTAAATACTTAAGAATTTTATATTTTGAAATATAGTTTTCCTTACTTTAAATAGTTAACTATATTCTTATCCTCTTCTACCAAATATCTTAATCGACAAAATTAGTTTAATCACTAGAAATATTTCTTTTAATTTTCTATAATAATTAAATAAATTAATTCTAGTTTGCTGAATTGAATTCATTACAGAAAATCATTTTATAATAATTTTTGAAAATATAAATTGAGAACAATTTAATAATTAAATTTTTATTTTTTTTCTCCCCAAACTTAAATTTTTATATCTATTTATATAGGGTGAAAATAAAATAAACTGTAAATTTAAATCATACCTTCGTGCTTTAGGTATTTCTCCTTTTTGAAGTTCTGCAGGTTCTTTTCATCACTTAATTAACCTGTACTGTTAATAACTTTCTACACATATATAATATCAAAGAAATTGCTGGGTAAAGAAGTTTTGAAATAAGTACAACTATTAACACAATTTATACCACAACATAACACGACATCCACACATATTTCACAAATCCAGTTTCAGAGTTACAATTACAAATTAAAATATTGAAATTTAAAAGCCACACAAATTTAACTTATACAACAATATTAAAATGTCTTACATAACATAATAATTAAAGTTCATAAACTAAACATCAATACTGAATCTAAGAAAACAAACAAACAATCACATAACATAAATACCTAAGCATAGAATCTAATCATCAACATTAAAATCCCAAACTATATCCTCGTCTCCTTGTTCGGCGAGTGGAGTAGGTCTGGTAGTGAGTATAACGGGGGCACTCATGAAATATAACATCAGGCTCTCATCTCTGATAACGATTCTTAGCATCATAGTAGGTTTATCTCAAATTCAGAATGTCTCTGGAGATAATCGCTGTCATAATTATGCCTCAGTTCTAATCCTCTAATTCTCTGATCAATATGCTCCAATTTTTCTTCAATCTTTTCAAAACTTTTTTGCTGCAGGGTCATTTCATTCATCAAATCATAAAGGGTAGGAGAACTATAGGTAGGAGGGTCATAACTAGTGTAGGGAATATCCCTACTAGTTGAAGGTGCATAGCTCCTAGTCCCAGATCTCCATCATTCTTGGAATTCATAAGTTTTTATATTAGCCTGGGTAATGGGTTTCATAGGTTCAACCCATTCCTCATCATCTCTAGCCTCTACTCCAGACAATTGGCAGAGTGCATAAATTAGACCAGGATGTCCTAGTCCTCCTCCAATTTCACTTCTTGCAGTGGCTAATATATTTTTGTAAATAATACTTCACACATTAATACTTCTATGGTTCTGAATACAAAAATTCAGAACCGCTCTATCTCTTGTTACTTCACTATGGTGATAGGTAGGTAACAAAGTAGAACAAATAAAATAATGCCAAGCTTTAGAGGTTGCATTTAACATAGACAGAGGGAAGTTTACCCGTTCACGCTGCTTAATTTTCCAAGTCCCTTTCCCATCAGTGAGAAAGTTAATCACCTCCTCCAGCGGTCCTTCCATTGTTCCGAATGTATCGTACTCGCTGGTATACAGATCTTGTACTTCGTAGAAAGAATTTATTCTTGCAGCATTAATATCAACTAAAAATCCTCTAACCTTTATTGGTACATCTTCTATCTCAGTCAGGTTGGCATAAAATTCTTTCACGATTTCAACTGTCGCTCTATTTGTTGTATAACAGAAATTTTCCCATCTTCTCTCTTTTATCGTTCGTTCCACTTCTCCCGGATTCTTAAAAATTCTATCTTGAATGCATTTTCTTGCTTTGATATTAAAGTTGTATCTTAATTGAGCTCTACCATTAACGAATCGTGTCTCGTTATAATCTAGTCGCCTCTTCTGTCGTGGAGCCATTTCTCGATCTATCAAATTTACAAAAATCTTGAAACTTCAAAATAATACTAGAATGGCTTCCAAAGGTGACTTAAAATAATCTAAAATGAATTCCATGGATTTCTTCCAACTATTTTGTCTATATTTCAATTTTTTCCAAAATCCCCAAATGTGGAAGAAATACTTGGTGAAAATAAAAATTTTTTGCATGGGAGTGAAGCTCTTACCAAGGGAAGATAAAATCCGGTGTCAACATGTGTTGATATTGCTCTAAATCCACGATCTCTCAAGCCCTAGGTCGGTTTTTTGAAGTTTTGAGGAAAGGGACGATGAATAGTGACGGTTGGCCGGTCAAAATAAAGTGTTTTTCGAGATCTCGCCGTCAGCGGGAAAAATCTCGCCGTCGGCGGGCTAATTAATTCAAATAGGCTTATAGTTTATAGAAAATCTCGCCGTCGGCGGCATCGTTCTCGCTGTTGGCGGGATTTTTCGGGAATTAATATTTTTAATATTTATAATGTTTTCAATTTATTTTAAGCCTTGATAATGTTCGATCAATCAATTAAATACATTTTATTGTGATTAGATACTTTTTTAACTCACATAAATTCACACAACACAATAAACATAACAATTTTATATATGAAATCCAAGGTTTTACAATATGCATACACCACATTTACTTAACACATAAATTCAACGTCGCAATCCAAATCACAGTACTCAAAACGCTGAGACTAAACAAACAACACATAATCTCATCTATACTGAGATCAAATCTTAAAATCTAAAATATCAAAAGTGCAAATTTCATAAAAATTAAATTCAAACTAACTCAACACATAAACAAATACGAATGTCTTCTACTCGTCAGTGTTTGTACTAAATTTATCTCTGATATCTCCGATGGAACGTAGATGAATAAATAGATTGTAGAAAGGCCTGTAAGGAAATTCTTCTGTAGAATCTTCTTCAATCCATCATTTCTTTCTCAAAAACCGTATGAAACTAGCCTCAAGACGTCCATAATAATCGAAGTGTTCCTTCATCCTCCAATTAATATGATCAAATAAATCAGAGATAATATTAATGGAAGTCATCACATTTTGTACCTCTTTTTCCAATCCTTTGAGTTTTTGTAAGATCAGATTTGTTTTATCAGTAAAGGGCCTGATTGAAAGAGAGTTTTGAGATACTTGATCCGCAGTAATGGCTGTCTCATTATTGTTATCCAGAGTAGGAAACATATCAGTTGGATCTAATGGTTTATAAGGTAAAAGTACTTTTTCCAGGCTTCATAAGAAACTTGGTACTGACTACATAATGCAAAAATTGTTGAAGGATGTCCAAGCCCATAAATCGATCCATGCACAATCAGGCCTAAAGCAGGCTTCACAATAATTGAACCAACATCGATAGGTAATCCCGCTTGAATACAATAATTCAGAATTGCACACTCCTTAGAAACTTTGTTTACCCTCATAGTGGGTAATAATTTTGAAGAAATAAAGAAGTGCCAGTGTTTAGAGACGGGGTTTAGAAGTGATGCAGAAAAGCTAACATACCTGTCTTCTCTTGTTTCCCAATCTTCTGATTCATCAGTCGAATATTGATATATCTCATTCATATTATTTCTTGTAGGAACAAAATTGGAATAGTGGCAAACATGTGTATTTTCAATTGAATATAACTCATTGATTCTAGAAGGAGTGAAAGTTACCCATCTACCTCGCACATAAACGCTTCCGTTGTTGATTCCATGAAGATTGAAGTAGAATTCTTTTACTACGGGGATGACTACTGTAGAAGTTGTATAGCATAATACCTCCAACGTAGTCACATAATCATCTCCTCGATAGAAGTTGTCGAATTCTCCACTCCTCTATTCACGAATCTTCTTTCTTTGATTAATCTCTTCTTCATCATAACTTTGTTGAAGATTCGCTGGGTCTCATAACTGACAAACTTTCTTCGATTGAACACTCGGGATCTAGTGATTTCAAGTGGATTGGATGCCATAATGATGAGTTTTTGTGGAGTTTCAAATCGTTTTTAGGAAGTAAATGGTTTAGATTTTGAGTTTTAGGCGTTCTTAAAGAGTTAAAACACTTAGAATCGTCAGAAACCGTCAAAATAACTCCCTAAACCGCTCATTCACCGATCTCGCCGTCGGCAGGATTCTTTAAAAATATGAACTGAATTTGGCGGGCAAAACTCGCTGTCGGTGGCGTCGATCTCGCCTCGGCGGGCTAAGGCAAAATTGCCAGTTTCGCTCTGGTCCGAATGCTTTCTATTTTTTCTATGTATCCAATATCGTGATGATTAAATATAAATTTGAGTAGTAGAATTCATTTTATACCAAAAATAGTAATAAATCAAATAAATATACAATTATTATACCTAAATAAAGATCACTATGGGTTGCCTCCCATAAAGCGCTTGGTTTAACGTCGTCAGCTCGACCTATTCTGTTATTAATCAGGTTGACTGAGCATTAAAACCTCTTTAAAATTTGGTCTTTTTCTTTCAAAATATGGTTTTAATCTGTGTCCATTTACTTTAAATATGTATACAGTCTTTTGATCTTCAATTTATACAGCTCCGTATGTAAATATTTGAGTTATAGTGAAAGGTCCTAACCATCGAGATTTTAGTTTCCCAGGAAATAATTTCAATCTTGTATTATAAAGTAAACTTCTTGTCTTGGTTCAAAATTTTTTTGGTTAATCTTCGATTATGCCATAATTTCATTTTCTCTTTATAAATTCTATAGTTATTATAAGATTCGTTTCTTAATTCTTCTAATTCATTCATCTGCAACAATCTCTTCTCACCAGCATCTTTTAAATTATAATTGAATTCTTTAATCGCCCAATACGCTTTGTGCTCTAATTTAACTAGTAAGTGACAAGTTTTTCCATAAATAAGCCTGTAAGGAGTCATTCCAATTGGGGTTTTATAAGCGAGTCTCGTATGCCCATAATGCGATTGTCTAGTCTTGTAGACCAATCTAATCTACTAGGGTTTACAGCTTTTTCTAAAATTCGTTTAATTTCTCGATTAGAAACTTCGACTTAATCCATTAGTTTGTGGATGATAAGCGATCGATATTTTATGAATAATGTTAAATTTTTCTTCCAATTTCTGAATATATTTATTCCTAAAATGGGATCCTCTGTCAGTGTAATCACCCTCGGCATTCCATATCTTGTGAAAATATTTTTCATTAAAAATTTTGAAACACTCTTAGCATCACAACGAGATAAGGTTTGTGCTTCAATCCATTTAGAAACATAATCAACAACAACTAATATATATGAGTTTCAAAATGAATGAATAAATGGTCCATTGAAATCTAACCCCTAAACATCAAAAATTTCAACTTCTAATATAAAATTCAGAGGCATTTCATTTCTTTTAGACATATTACCTACTCGTTGGCATTTATCACAAGTTTTGATATATCTATAAACATCTTTAAAAATAGTAGACCAATAAAATCCAGATTGTAAAATTTTATAAGCAGTTTTATCAGTCCCAAAATGTCCTCAAAATTCAGAATCATGACATTTTTGAATAATCTGTTTAGTTTCTTCATAAGGCATGCATCTTTTAATAATTAGATCCTTACATTGTTTATATAAATATGGTTCATCCCAAAAATACGTTTTAGCATCGTAAATGAATTTTTTCTGTTGTTGCAGAGTTAGCATGAGTGGTAAAATATCACTTACAATATAATTAACTATATCGGCATACCATGGTATTTTCCACTCATTTATATTATAAAGTTATTCGTCAGGAAAACTGTTTATAATTTCATTGTCAGTGTTAGATAATTCACAATATTCTAATCTTGACAAATGATCTGCAATTTGATTATCAGTTCCCTTTCTATTAATTATTTCAAAATCAAATTCTTGCATCAGTAATATCTATCTGATTAATCTTGGTTTGGTATCTTTCTTTTGCATTAAATATTTAATAGCAGAGTGATCTGTCTGCACAATACATTTAGTTCCAATTAAATAAGGTCTAAATTTATTAAAAGCATTTACAATTGCTAATAATTTTTTTTTCTGTAACTATATAATTGATTTCAGCACTATTGAGAGTTTTACTAGCATAGTATATAACTTTAAAACTTTAACATACCTTTGTCCAAGAACAACTCCTATAACATAATCACTAGCATCACCAATAAGTTCAAATGGTTTCTCCCAATCAGGTGAAGCTATTATTGGTGCTGTGATTAATTTATCTTTTAATAATTCAAATGCATTTAAGCATTTTGTAGTAAATTCAAATTTCTTGTCTTTTTATAAAAAGTTGGCATAAAGGTTTATTAATTTTTGAAAAATCTTTTATATAGCGTCTGTAAAATCCGGCATGCAACTTCTTATCCCTCTCACTGTAGTAGGAGGTGGTAATTTAGCTATAACTTGAATTTTTGCAGGGTCTACTTCCATGCCATTTTCTGAAATTTTATGCCCTAATACAATTCCTCCTGCAACCATAAATTGACATTTCTCCCAATTTAGAACTAAGTTAATTTGTTCACACATCTCTAAGACTTTTTCAAGATGATCCAAACATGTGTCAAATGATGTTCAAAATACAGAAAAATCATCCATAAATACTTCTATTCCATTATCAATTAATTTACTAAATATAGACATCATACATCTCTGGAATGTTGCAGGTGCATTACATAATCCAAAAGACATCATTCTAAAAGAAAATGTTCAATAAGGACTAGTAAATGTAGTTTTCTATTGATCCTCAGGAGCAATATGTATTTGATGATAGTCGGTATATCCATCTAAAAAACAAAAATATTTGTGTCCGGCTAGTCTATCTAACATTTGGTCTAGAAATGGTAAAGGGAAGTGATCTTTCTTGGTGGCTGCATTTAATTTTCTATAATCAATACATATACGCCATCCAGTAACTTGTCTTATAGGTATTAAATCATTATTTTCATTAGCTTCAATAATCACTCCTCCTTTCTTAGGAACACAATCAATTGGGCTTACCCAAGCACTGTCCGAAATAGGATATATAATATCATTGTCTAACCATTTCAATATTTCTTTCTTGACTACATCTTTCATTATTGGTTTTAATCTCCTTTGGGGATCAACTCTTGGTTTATGTTCATTATCCAAAATAATTCTGTGCATACAGATCGAATGACTAATTCCCTTAATATCTGCTAAGGTCCAACCAAAACTTTCTTATACTTTTTTAATGTGTCCAGAAGTTTTTGCTCTTGTGATTCATTTAATTCTGCGGATATAATAACCGGTAAAGTTAAAAAATTTCCCAAAAATGCGTACTTCAAATGAGTAGGTAAAACTTTTAACTCAAGTTCAGGAGGTTTAATAATAGACAGAACTATATTCTTTTCAGCATTTTCAGTAATATCCAACATCTCAAATCTTTCTTGCATATAATCTAATTTTTCATTGTCTGTTTCTTCAATTAATTATGTATTTTCTATTTCTAGTTTATCTTCAAAGTATTCTTTATAATGTTCATTTCACAGATGTTCAAGAGTTTCCATTCGAAAACATTCATCTTCTTTTTCTATAGCATGATATTTCATTTATTTCACAATGTTAAAAGTTACTTCTTGATCATTTACTCTCATAGTTAGTTCTCCTTTTTGAACGTCAATCATAGCTCTTCCAGTAGCTAAGAAGGGTCTTCCTAAAATTATGGGTATTTCTTTATCTTCCTCCATATCTAAGATAATAAAATCCACTGAGAAGATAAATTTATCCACTTTTACTAACACAACTTCAATAACTCCTTTAATATATGTTCACTGAATGATTAGCTAACTGAAGAGTTACTAAAGTAGGTGAGATTTCTCCCAATCCTAATCTTTTAAAATTGATAGAGGCATAAGATTTATGCTGGCTCCCAAGTCACATAAAGCTTCTCCATAAAATTTTTCTCCAATAGTACACGATATAGTGAAACTACTAGGATCTTTTAATTTCTCAAGAAGCTTTTTCTGAATAATTGCACTACACTCTTCGCTTAGGCAACAATTTCATTATCTGTGAACTTTCTTTTCTTGTTTAAAATATCTTTCATAAACTTCACATAATTGGGCATTTGTTTTAATGCTTCTACAAAAGGAATGTTTACTGTTAATTTTTTCAAGATTTCAAGAAATTTAGAAAATTGCTTATCCTTTTTATGTTGCTTTAATCGCTGAGGAAATAGTGGTGGTGGTCTCTCTACAGAAATTTTCATAGGAATTAGTGGATATTCTAAATTTCGATCTTGTCGATCCTTTTCTTTTTCGGCTTCCATTTTCTCTTTTTCACTTTCAGTTTCTTTTTGTATTCTTGTTTCTAATTCTTTTCCACTTCGTAACTGTATCGCTTTGATTTGTTCTTTTCCTTGATCTTTAGGATTTATTTCCACATTACTAGGAAAAGTGTCAGGAATTCTATTATTAAGTGCAGTAGCGATATGTCTAAGCTGAGTTTCAATATTTTTAATTGCAGTTCCTTGATTTTGTAATTGTTCCCCTTGAATTTGTTGCTGATTTCCTTGATTCTGCAAATGCTGACCCATATTTAATATTAATTCTTCCATAGATAGCTTCTTTTCCTTAAATTGAGAGTTATTATTAAATCCAGGTGGATAAGAAGGTTTATAATTTGAAGTTCCTTGGTTAGATGAATTTCCTAATGGGTTTACTGAGTTGTTCATCTATTGTTGATTAGCAGAGTTGTTATTCCAATTAAAATTTGGATGGTTCTTCCAACCAGGGTTGTAATAATTTGCATAAGGATTATTGGGTCTATTATTAATAGCATTTAAAGTTTCATATGAAGATTGAGCTTCTAAGAGTTGTCCAGATGAATTTTCTTCTATTATATTAGGAGAATAATTCATTCTAAAATGATCTAATTTCTTGGATATAGCAGCAATCTGAGAAGCTAACATAGATATTGCATTAGAGTCATGTATACTAGCTATTTTCTTAGGATTCAACCTTTTAGAAGGCCATTGAAAATTGTTGGTAGCCATTTCTTCAATTAATGAATAAGCCACATCAAATGGTTTTGACATTAATGAACCTCCAGCAGCAACATCTATAATAGATCTAAGAGATCCTAATAATCCATTATAAAAAGTTTGTACAATTAACCAATTTGGTAATGTATGATGTGGATATTTCCTAAGAAGATATTTAAATCTCTCCCAAGCTTCGTATATCGATTCTCTATCAAATTGACTAAAAGATGTTATGTCATTTCTAAGCCTTGCAGTTTTTGAAGGAGGAAAATATTTGGATAGAAATTTTTGTGATAGTTCTCGCCAAGTTCTAATAGATCCAGGTGCTAACGAATTTAATCACATCTTAGCCTTATCCCTTAAAGAAAAAGAAAAAAGCCTAAGTCTAACAACATCATTAGATACTCCGTCATATTTAAAAGTAGCATAAAGTTCTAAAAAACTAGCAAGATGTAAATTAGGATCATTGTTTAGTGAACCACTAAATTGATTATTCTGTACCATTTGGATAATTGCAGGTTTAAGCTCAAATGAATTAGCCGCTACATCAGGATTTTGTATAGTTAAATGAATTTCATCTAATGTATGGTTAGCGTAATCTCTTAAAGGTCTGGGTTGATTTATATTTTCAATTGCTGGATTATTTTCCATTTGAGTTAAATTTATAGTTTCTTTTCTCTGTTTTCTAATTCTTTTAATAGTGCGCTCTAATTTCGAATCGTAAGTTATTAAACTTTCGGTTCCAAATTTACGCATATACAATTTAAGTAGATTTTTTTTTAAATAGTCCATTACTCTAGTAATTATCTTTAATAATTATTTAATTAATTACCTTTATAATTATTTTACTTCCCCAACAACAGCGCCAAAAACTTGACTTGGGGTCGGGAGGCAGCAGGGTTTATATGATTGCGGAGCTTTATATTATATATTTTATAAATGATTATCAGAGTAAAATTAGCAATTGTGTCCCCCCTTTTATCAACGCAAGTATACATATCGTTCAAGTAATAAAGGGCTCTAATGGAGTCCTAGATATCGATCCCACAGAGAAGTTTAGAGATTAAGAACTAATTTCGGGAAATGCAAACTATTTAGTACGGAAATAAAGAACGCTTATACTAAACTCTATTACTTAATTTTTAAATGGAAGATTGCAATTTACAAAAAAAGTATCTTTCTCCTTGTTAAGAGAATTAAGTGAATGAATAATTAAATTAGTTAGAATTATGTTGTGCCAAATAGAAGCATTCCTATTCTTTACCCTTTGGTTCAGGCATGAAGAACATTGACTAATCCTATGTTTGGTTACTGAATCTGCGGCTAGGCTGGGAGGATACCTGCTGCCACTTAGGAGCTCCTACGTTTCCCTCGCTTGTAGGCTAACATCTACACTTCAGCTCCCAAACGATAGGACCGAATTGAAGATTTTAGTCAGTCACACTAAAATATCCAATTCTACGCCCGATAAATAATATTTCCCTATTTATTTGCACCCTCCTTCCAAGGCTTTTGACTTCCCTGAATCTTAGATGTAATCTTTACTATAGTTGATAATTCAACATATTTTAACAATTCAATTGACCAAATTGAAAGTAAATTAAGATTTAAGTAAAAATATTATCACAATTTTTATTTATTATTTTTAGGCACAACTAATTCAATTCTTCATTTCACAAAATCTCAACAACAAGGAGAAAGACAGAGAAAACTACTCAGAATGCATAGGAAAAATAACACAAAACTTGGATTTCATTTAAAGTTATAAAACAATAAATAAAAATTTATCTCGAATCTTCTCCCCAAGCAGACTCCTTGAAGTTCCTCTAACTCTCCCTTCTTGTACAAGACACTTAATTATACTTACTAATATAATCTAAAACACACTAATGCACACACAATAGACTCACCACACACTACTGACTTCCACAAGACACACACTTTTCAGCCTAAATTCGTCTATATTTAAAGAAGAAGGAATATATCCAAAGGTTGCTTAAGCACCTCTTTAAAAAACATCCGGATTTAATGTATTTGGCTTGAACCGACATTTTCGCCATCGGCGGGCTCGATCTCCCCGTCGGCGGGCTTCTAGAACTTTGGCTAACCGTTAAGGCTTCTGTCGGCGGGCTCGATCTCGCCGTCGGCGGGCTCCTTTATAATATATTCAAAACTTTCGGGAAAATCATGCCGTCGGAGGCCTATTCCTTGCCGTCAGCGGGATAGTTCAATTTTAATCTCTTTTTAGTCCTTTTCGTTTCAGATTTGCTTCTTTTCAATCTTTTTGCTTCCAATACCTATAAATCTTCATACCTGCAATAAAATATAGAAAATACCTTTTTTTAAAGTACAATTTCATATAAAATTGGTATGAATTTATTAATACATTTTCCTGTGGTCACAATACCAGCACATGCAAACAGGTAGCGACTGGAGCGTTGAGTGCTAGAAAGAGATCACATATCAGTGACTTACTAACCAGAGCAACTGACACATGAACTAAAGTCCATGGTCTTGAGGCATCAAAAAGTAACTCAAAGAAGAAACTATGTTATAAAACGAAAGAACAGATTCCTAGAAATGAAGAGAGAGTATCTCCCTAGCGAAGTCGTTAGATTTATTTTGGTTATTTCTAAAAGTTGGAGTCTCTAGCTTGTTAGATTATTATGTTAAGATTCTTTTTTTCTAAATATCCCTCTTTCTTGAACCATCAAGATGATTCAAAGAAAGAAGAGAACTCGGAAGAGGAGAAAAAAAGATAAAATCAAGAAATTAAAAAAGATTAAAAAGAACATAGAGAACACATGTAAGTTCATCCTCATGCGATAGATCAAGAGTGTACATCTAAATAAGACCGGATCAAGACAATTTGAAGCACATATCCATGAGAAGTTCACGACATAAGCAAACCATATAACCCGAGAACCAAAATTAATATTTGTTATGGGTCAAGAGCACTCTCAAAGTAACACATTCCTTTGGTTAATGACATTATGGGGATACCCAAGAAAACTCACGATAATAGGAACCTTGATTATAATTTTTTGACAACTAGTGAAATAGTTATATCAAATGAATGCAGTTTTTTCAACTAGGAGCATCCCTCAATTCCTCAAATGGGTGGTGTTGACCTCACTTTTGGTTGAGGTCTAGTCTCTCTTTAGAATAGCTTAGGGTCTAGCCATAGGACTTTCTTGATGACTATCTTAGAAGACTAGTAATGGAACTCGTACCCTATAGAAATTCAAGACACTTATTTGCTTCACTTGAAGTTTTCAAATGTTTAAAATCTAACCTCTAAGTACTTAGGAGGATGATACCAAGCATTAGGAAGCTCGAAGAGAAGTTCCGTATAGGCTGGTCAAGCCTTAGGACTTACCCTGAGAGGTCTGAGGGAGGCTCACACACACACTTGCACATCACACTCTCACATACTACCTCACAACCCTAAACATACCAAACTTCTCCACACTTGATCCCCTGCTCCTTTGGAAACTCATGTGGGCGGTTTTCCCAAAGCTCTTAGCACTAGGCTAGAGTTTGACTAGTACCAGCACATGGAGGATCCAAATGGGAAGTTCCCTTGGTCCATGGCTCAAATGGGTTATCAATCTCACCCAACCCCAAATTTTACAAAAAAATTCCAATTTTTCCAAATACCCCAAAAATACCCCAAGAATACCCTGAATTCAAAAAATTCCTAATAACCATCACATTGACCCAGTTTGACCTATTTTGACCTATTTGACCCAATTTTTATAAATACCCACAAAATAATCCCAAAATACCCCAAGAATACCTTGAATTCCAAAAATTTTAAGAAATTCCCAAAAAACCTCCAAAAAATTCCAATTGCAATTTAAATCACTTTATTTGATCCAATTTGACCAATTTAACCCAAATTTAACCAAAAGCCCCAAATTGCCCTTTAAGGCCTAAAATGCCCAAATCACCCTAAATGTCCACCAAATTGACTTCAATTCCCCCCAATTTTAATTCCAAACCAAAATTCAGCATCCCCAGCCTCAATCTAAACCAAATCCAAACCCAATTTTGTACCACATTTGGACCCACTTTCAACCCTAACTCAAAATCCCCAATTTTGGTAAAGTAATCCATTTTACCCAAATTGGACCCAATGTTAATCAATTTCCCCTCAATTTGAATTTCAAACTTCTTAGACACTCCCCTAGGCCAAATACAACATTCAATTGCCTCCAATTTGAGTTCAAGTCTCACCCAAATCAACCCAAATCTAAAATCCATAATTTTGCCCTAAATTGGACACATGACCAAATCACACCAAATTGGAGGCCCCAACCATAAAATTGCCACCCAATTTATGTTGGGAACTCTTCACCACATCCCCCTAAACCTTTTTGAACAATCAATTGGGCGGCGCCACTCTAACCCAACCTAGACTCAAGCTAACTCAAATTGGCCAAATACCTAAATGTCCCCAAATCGACTTACTAAACCAATTCAAAATCACTCCAAACATTTTTCAAAAGCATTATGACAATTATTTAGACCATTTTGAACAATCAATTGGGTCTAACCCAAGCTCAAACCCAAGCTAGCCCAACTTGAACCCAAAGTAACCAAAATCAAGCTATAACCTAAATGTCACCAAATTTAGCCAAATTGGTCAAATTGACTCCACCACAACCAACCTTAGGACTCCAAGGACCATCCATGGCTAACCAAACCCAACCCAAATGAGCTATGGATCGATGGTCCTTTGGTTACTCAAGCAACCTCCATTAAACCAGCCACTTGATTGCACTGAATCCCTCTCTTACCTCCCATCAGCCTGCCAGCCACCTTCCCTGTTCTTGCCGGCCGACCTAGCCACCGGAATGGCTGAGCCCGAGCACCCACATACCACTTTAAACCAAAATTTGAGTCAAGCTCAGCTGTCCAACTTTAATTGGCCATTGGCACTTTTCAGCCCTCTCCATAAGAAACCTAAAGCACCCACATTGGCACCCCAAGTTCCACCCATTAGCCATGGCAATAAAAGACACCCTTCACGGCCAAAGGGGAGGTGCTGAAAATTTACTAAGGAGACTTTGCCAAATTGCTCCCAGAGCTTCCTTGAGACCTCTTGAGTTCAAGCACACCATCCTCATCCATTGAATCCCACTGTCCAGAGCCAATTTTCCCATTGGAATTCTAGACGAAACCAGGATAGTTTTCACCATAGCTCCACACTGCACCAAAGTTTAATTAGCTGTGCCCACACCTTCACAGAACTGAAAGAAGAAGTTCCCACATCAAAGCCCCATCATAGAGAGCCTTTATACCAGACTTTGATCAACACCTGAAATTGGCCTTGATCAAATTCAGGTCTAGGCACTTCACCAGAGCAAGTGGCTTCATCTGGAGGTTCGTTGGGACCAATCGAAGCTGCCACAACTCTTTGATTGAAGTTTTACTTCTCAGAGCAAGGTATTGAACTCTTTCTTCATCCTGAGTTTTTTTTGATCCTATATATGTGTAGACTGTATTTCATACCGTATAAACTGTATGGATAGGTTCGTCTAGGTCAGATGAGTATATAGAAACAAACCCCAAGTAATTTGGTTGAGTCTAAGCAGAGATATTAGGTTAGAAGGTGGACGGTTCACGGGATGAACCAATTGGGGATGAAGTCCAGGCACCGTTAGATTGCGCGTGTCAAATGAAGGGCTGAGATTGTGTCTGATTAGGGATCTAAACATAAAGCACACTGACTCAAAAAGCGGTGTCGAATGGGAAGACAACATGTAACGCTTCAACGCGCTGTAGGTTTGCGTGGTGTCGCGCTGGATAAGTAGGAAATTAGGGATTTAAATGATTTATTTAATCCAGTTAACTTCAAAAATCCATAACTTGGTATAGAAAAATCAGAAAAATAAAATAAAAATACCATATTGCTCAGTGAACAAAGGAGAACAATTTGGAAATGATTTGAAGTTTAGTTGATGCATGTTTGATTTTTAATGAATTAAATACAATATTGAGTCTTTTGATTCTTCATATGCATAGACAATTCACCATAACTTGATATTTTGGTATGTTGTTGCCTTTGTCTTAGGGAATCTTACCTGATTTTCCAAAGTCAGAGGAGATTTCTAGACAAAGATCTCTATTTTTCAAATTACCATGCCTATTTTGGTGTAAAAAATTGTAATAATTAAAATAATGATGAGAAAAACACAAAGTAAATTTTGTTAGGTTACTTATGACTAGAGGACCCTAGGAAAAATGGATACTTGGCTTAACTCATTAAACATAACCCTAAGGGTAATTATGACCTAAAACTCAAATAAAAATAAGTTGGACTAAATATAAATGTAATAACCAAAATATAACTCTCTACTGTAATTTAAGGTCAGAGGAACCCCCATAAAAATTTTTCAAGTCAATTGGAGTTGATTTGGTCACTCAAATAAAATTTCTAAGCTAAATGTTATTTTTGACACTAAAATGTTTTTTAATAATTAAAATATAAGTCAAAAAATTTTGAAATTGGTTTTGGGAGTTCTTGGTGCCCATAAGAATTTTCTATAAATAAAATTGAGATTAAAAGAAAATCTTCATTTTAAAGCCTAAAATTGAATTTTAAAATATTTTAAATATTAAAAAATTCACAAAAATCACAAAATTAATAAAATTGATGGAACTATTCTAAATTGTCTCCTAATCATTTAGGAATGATTGGAATAATTTTCCTAACTCCTTAAATAAAGATATTATATTTTAAAGGGTTAAAATTATTTTTAAAGGGCTAAAATGGAAAGTCCCTAATTTCTCACTAAAATAATTCTAATAATTCAAAAAAAAATATTTAAGAAAAATATGAAATTTGTTTCTCTGGGTTCCCAGATCTCAGAGAGATTTAAGAAAAATATAAAACTTAATTTTCAACTTAAATAATATTTATATTTAATTAATACTCTAAAAATTAAAATAATTATAATAAATAAATTAAAAATCCAAAAAAATCATGAAATATGGTCCAAGTGGTCCTCTGGTCTATGTGAACCTCCAATAATTTTCTCAAGGATAGAAACTTTATTTTGATTAAGTTATTCAATTTCCTTTGAAAATCCTATTTTTACATTAAAATAATTATATAAATCAAATTAAACTTGGAAAAATCACATTTTCTCTTTTAATATTTTATTTGACCAATAAGTGGAGTAATATGAAAATTTCAAAGTCATTTGAGTTAAATTTAATGAATTATGAAGTGATAAGGCCTTTAGGGGTAAAAGTGTAATTTTGAAGAATTTAGCCTTAATCAATATTCAGGCTTAATTAAAGTGGGAAGTGGGTAATGAATGATCTTAATTATTATGTTTGAATGATTGAACCATAAAGGGATAAATGGTAGAAACCCATCTCTTTTTTGTCATATTAAAAGAATAAGCTTATAATTTTATTAATCATTATAATTTGGATGAAAATTAAATTAAGTGACCTTTAAGGTTAGAGGTTGATTTTTGGAAGTTGATAATTCACTAATTAAATACCCATTTTTGTGATGCTTAAATCATAATTCATTAATTTGATAAGGATCATAATTATATAACTTAACTTTTCTGAGATCACAAAATATACCCACTAAAATTTTAAGGGCTTGGTAGTGAGGCTAAGCTTAATCAAATTTGATTAATAAGGCTTAGAATAGAAAACACAATTAATCTTAAACACTTTTGGAACACTACAAGCCCATCAAATTTGATTAAATTCTCTCATAAATCAAATTATCTCTAAAGGTCCCACTTACATAATTCCTAAGTAAAATATCAAGTGATATTCACCCCACCTTTTTGCGGTAATTAAAACTTTAGTTCACTAAGCATAAGAGTATAAAACCGATGAGTCATTTAATAATTATGATAAATCCAAAATGAACTCAGGGAGGCTCAGATGGATTGTGAAATGTCTAGGTATCTCGTAGGTCCTTCTCACAAATCTTCTGGACACCTTGTAGGACAACTCAACCTATTATATTTATTAAATGGAGAGATCTCTTAAATGGATGAATAGGACCCACCAAGTTATGACATGGAGTTTTGTAGGTCTGTGACGAACCTATCTATAGGTTTTACATTCTTGCAAATTATAAACGTTTATTGCAAAAAACACTAAAGTTTCAGGTGGAGGAAAGAGAAGACTCACCAGGTACACTTTTACAAGTTTACATTATCTTCTTTTCAGTGCTTCCTTTACTTATCTTGCTTACTAGCTTGCATGTTAAACAACAATGTCACCCTGCATAAAAACTAAAACTTTTATGATAGCCACAAAACCAAAACCAAAACCAAAATTAAAATTAAAATCAAAATAAGATAAAATTCAACGCTACAACAATCAAAATAGAAAATAACTCAAAATTTAATCACAAACTAAACAAAAATTACAATTGCAACTAAATTAAAACGTCTCTATCAAATGATCGGGAATACCTCAGAGGATGCAACCTATGGCTGCTAACGGGATTTCCCACAGTCTAAATGAAATTATGGAACTCATTAAGTTGAGTTTAGTAAATTCATCTGGACTGAGGGCCTGTTTGGGACATCTTAAAACTGCAACGACGTTTTTGAAAATGCCGCCGTAATGTTTGGATTTCACGTTTGAGGTGCTTATCTACAAACTCAGTTTTAATTTTGTGAAAGAAGCTTACCGCGGGATAACCCCTGTGGTCCCCATTTCGTTGAGATTATTACCCTTCTCACCTCACCTCGCTGCTTCTAGTTCGCTCTCGCTGCCCTCGACCCTCTTCCTTCTTCATTCACTCTAAATGCGCTTAGCTTCTTGTTCGCTCTCCTGTACCCTAAACTGCTCCAATTCCAATCACACGCTCTGATGGTAGACTGGGATGAAGGACTATCTCGAAAGGCTGCGATATGACAGCTACGAGATGCCATCGATGAGGTCAGTACTTTCCTTCATCTCATCGTGAACACAGAGTATAAGTAGTAGGAACTGGATCTTCAAGTTGTGCAAAGATCGTAAAACATGATGCTTGCCTAAAAATGATCTCATCGGTCAAGGCAAGGAGAAGGATTTTGTTATGTTGTGCTTGAGGAAGCCAACAAATGAAGAAACCAAAAAGTGCAATCCAAAAAGTTCTTGCTTGTTCTGGATGAAGTTTGGGAGGAAGATATGAGCAAATGGGAGAACGTGCTCTGCCTTCTAGTTTGCGCAGGTATGAATTTGAGCTAGCCTCCAGTTCAATATGAGATATGAATTTAGCGTCTAATTACCCTTTTTTAACTATTTATGTCTACTGATTTTAAATTGGATGCTCAAATTCATTTCTTCTTTTTGGGTGAAGTAGTTTATTTCATATTTGCAGTCTTTCTTATTATCTGAATAAAACTGAGCATTATGATTTTCATAACCTCTCAACTGTAGAGCATATTGGATGACCAAAACAGGGGCAAAATAGCACTTATCCAAAATCAACTATTTTCCAAACGTAGAAACCAAACAGCCAGACTGCTTATCCGGATCAGCTGCTTATCAGCAGATTAACAGGATAAGCTGGACAACCTCCAGCTGCCCCAAACAGACCCTAAGTGAATCCAAAGAAAATAGTAGTGCCGGAATGAGAGAACCGCGGGATCCTAACCGATGTCGTTATAAACAACTTTAATATTCCCCTAAATCAAGATATTAAGCACCACAATTTGATTATTTCCAAAACACAATACTTCTCTTTTCTTTTCAATTGACACTTCTTTAAACTAAACCTGCTACGACGAGGAGCTTGGAGCATGCACAGTGGGTAGCACGACCATCTTCAACAACAAAACTCCTTAGAATTAAACAACAAACCATATGATTTCGAGGTAGCTTGCTTAGTGCAGCATAAACCCTCACTTTATCTCTTTAGGCTTTTGCACCCTATGCAATATAAGACCTAACTCGTCTTAGGTTCCGAGGTTGTCATCGGGTATGAAATAAATCCTCCTATCTTCCAGGCTATTCACATGATCGATATCAAGTGAATGAAGCCTTAATTAAATAAAATTGGCAGGATGAAACACTAAATAACATCTCAAATTGAAGCCAAACTATGGGATAGTTTGGGAGAACACCAAGATCATTCTTGGATCTATGTCTTTCCCCTAGCTTTCTCTTCCTTTGGATTCTAATGATAAATGTTCCAAAATTTGAGCCATTCACCTATTGAATTTTCCTACTACCAAATTCACTTGAAGAACCTTACCTTTTGGAAGTCATGGATACAATATTTCCTAATTTATATCAAGTGTTTTCTTAGGTAACTTCGTTCTCTAAGATATATTTAACTATAGGGGCTTGCCCTTATAGGAAACTTAAAGACCCTAGAGTAATATAAACCCTATCTAATTCTCTCATATTAGATAAGGGAGATTGTTGGTTAACATAAATGATTTGCAGACCAAACGAATGTCATCGATTCTATAGTTTATTTGATCAAGCCATATCATCAAGAAGGGTGTTTATTCCTCGGGATAGATGTGTTGCTTGTGATATTGTGCTTGCTTATTTAAACAACTAAATGAATGAGATTCGTCCACTCTCATTTTTCAAAATTTAAAATATTATTTTCAAAAAATTAACGTACACCTATATATTAAATTAAATCAAAACCATATTTTATAAAACTACATTTTATATTTTCCAAAAAGTCACATGACACCTTTAACGACTGACAGGTGGCTGCCAGTTGGCAAATGGGGCCTAAGAAATAATCGAGTCATCTCAATAAGAACGACCCTGTGCTTGAAAGCCTGTTAGGCCATAAGGGTAGAGAGTGAATTACCATATCCCAAACGTGAGGTGGAATATCGACAATGGAAGCCGATGAGACAACTTCAATGAAGTAGCAAAGGGAAGACTGAACTCAAAGGGGTTTAACAACAGAAACTTAAAGAAATCCTAATAGGGTAGAGATAGCCAGGTCAGCACTCCATGAATATGTCATCCTAAGAACCCTAGGTATAGATGATGTGAACGTAGTTGACCCATCCTAATCTATGATCCCTTGTCAGCAATCCATGAATTACATCTTTGAAGGAATCCTGATAGCCTTAGAATAAAAGGAAAGAGACTTCTACAGCTCTATGATAATCTATAGGCATCACTCACTGAAATAAAAATTATACCCACCTTGAAAGTGGCAAGGATGCCAATGGAAAGAAGAGAAAAGAGAGGTCCGACTATAAGGTTGAAGCTGCCTCACAATGCAATTACACTTTATCTGGGTCAGGGACCATCTAATTCCCCGACTGTTCTTGATGACCACATAAGTAAAAAGATATGCTTGGCCTATCGGGTGAAAAAGCATGAGGGCGCCTTCTTGGGACATGCAGAATGATGTTGTTATCTAATCATTGTGGAGGTCTTATTAGGTAAAACTTAAGTGATATCCATTCAAGCAAGCCATTTTAAAACTGGGTCAAAGGCTATACAAAAATGTAAGTACAGCTTTTAAAAGGTTGTAATGTTTTAAACCTTAGTTTTGATTGATCTTAATCTTTTAATATTAGGTTTTTGTAGAAATGAAATTTTAATACTTCAAAGAGTATAAATTATATTTGAGGTGCTTCCCATTCAAATCACAAGCCAAGAAAGTGAAAATTTCAACACACAACATAAAATATACAAGCAACATAAATAAATAATAAAGTTCAGTGTTGCTGAGTTTGCAATTTATCTTGAAAAGTAGAAAAAGTTGTGAGGCTCTGCATATACGCACCTGGTCCTATTTCTATACAAGAATAAAGATTCATAATTAATGTATGGGACACAGACCACTGCTCCTGGTCCTCGCCACATGGTTCTGCATATAAAGCATCTCAAAATCCTTGCATGTACCTTATTTCTGATACAGACTCAGCCTAAGAAAACTAAAAAGAAATAACTATAAAAGTCTAAAAGAAAGAGTCAACCTACAATAAAAAAGGTTAGCACGAAATTACCTACATGCAACATATTGAGCCATGCCAACAAGAGAAGGACTAGGCAGCACCTTTAAAAAACATGTTAGCTTAAATCATTACAGCTCCTCCCCATTGAACATGGATCTCTGTTGCAAGACTACACTAACATATTACCGCGCATGTCTCAAACATGTTAAACACACAAAGGCATCAAGAAAAAATGCTTGGCTAAGTACAAACCAAAGAACATTAGCCGAACATATGAAAAACCTAACTACTCCATATTCTATTAGCAAACATCTAAAATAAGATGTCCTATAACATAAGCATACACGTGTGTGCAGAACGTGTGGCTATGGCTGGTGTATGTTTTTGATGGGGTCTTCGTCTCTGGCTCCATCCCAAGGATCTAAGAATTATAATACGTGCCACTAGAATGAAGATCTATGTAAAAAAAGGCTTTAAAAGGTTTTGCCTTGCATATGGCTTAAGCTATATGTTCCTTAATTTTCAAATAAGTTTTACATCATGTTGCATACTAATAGAAAAAAAAATATAATTTTTTAATATTTTTTAAAAATATATCTCGAGGAAAGAAAAGTTTAAGTGGCACATGTTTTAGACATCTTGAAACCTTAGCACAAACATACACATGCTGATTAATAAAGGGTCACTTATCTATAAGGTCGATTTGCCATCGAGACGGGCTAGGTAATACACATGCAAAATAAAAACTGAATGGATACATCATGGTTATTCGATCGAGGTGTGAATGATTACGAGTTGTACATCAAGAGACTAAACTCAACAAAACAGCTTTATTAAGGTGCGAGCGATCACTTCAGATGCTAAAGACTAAATTAGACATGAGTACTATATTAGTTGAGCATTCAAATATAATCATTTTGAATTCACTCCTTTGGTGTGATCATACAAGGTAAACATTCATATACGAACGAAGAAATATAAGGTTATAACGGAAATACAAGGCACACTAGGTGAAGTGATTGTGTCCATATTCTAATATGATTATAGCTACAAATACGTGAGATGGGCTAGTGCTATGTGAGCATATGGTGGCATAACACTCATCGTGAACATATGGTGGCATATGCACACATACGAGGGTGTTGGGTGTGTAAGTGTATATGCAAAATGCGGCACTTACATGAAATGCAATTTGTGTGCTTCGAGTACAGGACACCATAAAGAGATTACACCTTACTCGAGAGGCAACCCAGATGCTCATGCAGAATGAGAAATATTTGCCACATGATGAAACTAAAAATTCATGAGTGATATTGAGTTTGATTGCATAAGGTATATGACTCCCTAAGGGAAATTACACTTGCCCGAGAAGCGATCAAACGTGTACATCCAAATGGCATAACTAGGTGATGCATGACATGCTCATGTCAAGTGAAAAACACAAAAAAAATTATATGGAAGTGCCATTAAAACTAGGTGGTATGACTCAAACTAGGTATGAGTCGTACACCTATGTGAACAAGCACTGTGTGCTGAATAGGATCATAAAGAGGTGACATGATCCATACTAGAAAACACAATGCGACATACCTATGATGCTCTTAGGTGGTGCTCTAGGGGAGACGTAGCATAATCCTCATGAAGAGGAATTATGCATCGGGTAGGCCTTGCACGTTGGCCACCTCTTCAAATGAAATGCAGCTATCTCAACTTGCATATACATGGACATATGTTCATGGAGATCAGGTAAGTGTAGGTGCTCAAAGACACAACACATGTATGATAAATGCCAGACATCAACTAATGCCGAACATAAACTTAAACTTGATGATTTTAGCAAATTAAGCATTGAGTCAAAAAGATATTCACTCACATGAGAATATAAGCATCAAGCTAATTATATTTTCTCATGATCAAAAGTATGAGCATGAAGCCTTATACAATTTACTATGTTGTTTTATAAATTCATACATCACGCATAATTTTTGTATGCACATATATGACAAGTCAACAACATTGCAAACATATGATGTAATTTTTCAAATGTGAAGGTGGCCACTCAAAGGTGACTGATTGGTCAAGCTGACCGATAAAGCCGATCAAAGGTAGTCAACCGGATGATCAAGCCAATCCGCCGATCAAGCCGATCAGAGGTGGCCAGCTAGATGATCAAGCCAACTAAAGATGGTCGACCGACTAATCAAGCTGACCATACCGGCCAGCAGTAGCCGATCTAAAATACATGCGGAACTAACTTTGATGTATATTTTGAAATCATGTAATGCAGTCATGGTGAATGATACATACATACTCACTCTTGATGAAATGGCTTAAACCCACTTCACAACAAGTCAAAACCGCTCCTAAATGACCTTTTATGGGTTCTAGGCTCAAGAGATGAAGAGGTGTACCAATGCTGCGTGAGGCAACGAGACTCCTGCATGGCAAAACACAAAAAATTCCTCATGCAGAGAAATTTTCCCAACTTAGGAAGTGAAGATCAAGTTTTTCTTCACACATTAGAACCAAGACTACACTTATCCACCCAAGTGAAGCCATCATGACAAACGATGAGATTAGTAAAATATCATCTTTAAAATAGATTAGGGAATTAAGGCTTTTTGGATAAAATACTTAAGGATCCTAGGGGATCGCAAAGGAAAGCTTCCTATCCTCGGGGTGCTTCTCTAACATCAGTCTAATATTTATAAACCTAATACAAAGCTTATGACCATGTTATAACTCCCGACATGTAAAGGTGATTGAAATCTCTCTTATTCCGTTTGTAGATAACCTAACTTAATTACTATAAATGGGTTTCAATTAAAGAATGAATAAATCTTATTCTTCAACATAATATATTTCAACTGCTTCATAGCATTGAGTTTCAGTATTGTAATATTTTATAAAAAGTGAATTTACTTAAATACCATTGAACACTTGTATTTTTACTCCTAATGTTTATTAATGTAGCATTAAAAATTTAAATTTATTGTAGTTGGCATTAAAATTAATTTATTAAAAAAATATATTTTTATGTATAAATATTTTAATGTTATTTAGACTTGAGATTTCTAATAACCAGTCGCTCTGAGCTTGAATCCTAGGGGGTCCTTGTATTTAGGATGTTAATCGTTTGTACTGGAATTTGTGTTATAGTATTGATTGAAATATTATTACTATTACAAGAAATTATAAATAATTATCACCTATTTATAAAAATAATTTTATTGTTTAGCAGCAAATATATGGTCTTTTACTCGATTTTAAAAAAAAGTAACTTAATGTGTGCTTGCACATTGACAGTATGATATATATATCGACTGAATGTTCAGAGGGAGAGAGAGAGAGTGAGAGAGAGAGGGAGAGAGAGAGAGAGAGGGAAATGTAAAGGTGGGGTGAGCGGCGGTGATTAGGTTGGTGGTGACGGGGAGTGTATAATATATGAAATTATATGTCTACTTCAGCTTTAAAGGAGGCGTTACAAGATATTTTTGGTAGTTTACATGTATAGGTCTTTAATTTGACTATCCTATGCCTCCATAGGCTGAGATCGGCCGGTCCTTGTCCGACAAGTCATGTTTGTTTGACCGCAATGAGTTAAGGTTGTCAGTCAACTTTTGATAGTCTTCAGTTTGGCAATACGACTCGATCGGCTTGGCTCTATTGGTCGGCTATGCTAGTCTAGTTGCCGACTACTGATCCCTAGATAATGAACTACTGTAGAAAAAATAATAATAAAGAAGAAACTTATAATGGCTGAATATAAGATTTGGAGGACTCTTGCAGTCAACTTTGACAGCACCCAAAACAAAAATTGGCAGAAGATCACTATTTTTGTTACGTGATTCATCATTGCTAGAGAGTTCAAAACGCTTTTTGTCATAACAAGCCTTATGGAACTCCCCCATCACTGCAACCACGGTTCTTGAAGTGCTTAGAGGGCTCACTCTTTGCCATTTCAAGAGCAATGGGGTGTTAGCCGACCCATCCGACCGGTTCCATCTACTTCCTTCTGGCACCCTCCGCCTCTTAAATGGCTTAAGGTAAACTTTGATGGTGCTCTCCACCCATACAGGGTGGCTGACATTGGGTTGATTCTTTGCGATGAGACTTGAGTCACCCTTATTACTACCGGGCGTCATTTTGAGCATTGGGACACCGTTAAAGTGAAGCTACAAGCTATCAAATCATTCCAAGACATTTGTCAACCATGGATGCTCGAGTGTAAGGGCATCATCATTGAAGGTGACAACTCTAATACTAAGCAATTTTTGAAAGCTACTATGAAGAGGAACACTTGGTGTCACCGACCGCAAGAAGCTCTAGCTATAGCTTTTCTTTTGAGATTTAAGCAAGTTCTTTTTTTTTCATATACCAAAAGATTATACTAGTGCCGCTCATATTTGTGTTAAAAGTACCCTTAGCGGGTCTTTTGTTTGATGTAGGTAGAGAAAGATAGAGAACTTTCTACTGTACTTGTAGAGGATATGTCTCTTTTTTGTAAACTATTGATGCATATATGCATAGTTTTTGTATTTTTTTGATATATTAATGCAAATGCATATTTTAACGGATAAGGAACTCCTGCCAGTAGAGTAATACTAGGCTATTGAGCAGACAATGAATCACCGTAATCTGATAGTTATCTTACTCTTCAATGAGGTGATCCTTTGGTGATGCTTTGTGTGGTTATGTGATGACTAATTTTTGGGTCTTAGTGAGAAATCTCGAGGGTGTTTGTGGGATGGTCGGTGATGTTGCATTTCTCCCTTTATTTGGATTATGAAGAGAGGCAGGTCGATGCTTCTGCTCAACTCTATATGCTTTATTCTTTGGTTTGGACAACTTTATTCAATCGGCCTCCAACACCAGTTTTGGGGGGATACACTCGGTTAGGAAGATCATTCATTATTTCGCTGGTGAACACTTAGTTTTCTACTGATATACCTTTGATTTTATGTTGATAGGCTTTTAGTCTTCAACATGTGAGATTTGGGTCTTTCGTTCGTGGGCTCTCTTGACCCATACTATTTTATACTTTTTTGTCAGTTGGATTTTTTCAAGATTTGTATAGATGCGTAACTAATGTACATATTTTTTGTTCCTTTATTCTCTTACTTTTTGAAAGCAACTGTTGCGATAAAATAATAGAATTAAATGCAATAGTAGATTCATTTATTTCGTAATTAAAACTTTTAATAATTGCACTCCCTGTTTTTTAATGCTCTTGAACCCTATAAAAAGGGTGTGATTGAGACATTTGTTATCAATTTTACATTCGTGCTTCTATGCTTTGTTCACTCGATTTTTAGAATTTCTCCTTGGAGAGTGCTTGGAAGCCTTTAGTCGATGCTCCAAGTGTTGAGATGATGTGGAGGGCCTTTGGCTGTCTGCATCGTTGCCCTGTCTTAAAGAAAAAAAGAAGTCAGATGAAGAGACAAGGCTTGAGGGGAAGAAGGTGCCAGAGGGGAAGAAGGGGCCCAAAGTTGAAAAGAGGCCTAAGGGGGAGGTTTGGAAGAAGAAGTTGACTTCTCAAAAAAGGAAGGTGGTGGAACCTATAGACAAAGTGGGGTCGCCCGACTCACTTCAAGGTCTTCTTAAAGAGAAGGACCGATCGAAGGACGTGAGTAGGCTGGGCGACAAGACTGCAGACACATCAACCAAACCTTCTCTAAAGGCTTATGACTAGCTAGTTGATCCTCTTTATCCAGATGGCAAGATGCTGCTAGTGCTTTGTTGCCGGTTGAGGGACTAAGGAAAGCAACCACCCCACCACCGCTTGGTGAGTATAGTTTGTCACTTCAATAGACTGAGATACATAAGCTCCTTGGTACGAGGAGACTCAAGTTTCATGGCTATAAAAACTTTCTTCATGTTTCTTGAAATTTATTTTTTGATGCAGAAGAGGTGATCCAGATTATCGATTTGATGCTGAGATGATGGTCATTGTTAGACATTTATTTTTTTACATCATTTCATTCACCCACATAGATAGAGAATCCATTTATGAGGCGTGGGAAAGATTTAAGGCGTTACTTAAAAGGTGGCCGCACCATGCCTTACCTGACCGACTAATCATCCAAATCTTCTACTATGGGTTAATATGCTCCTTGAGATCCATTATGGATGTTGTAGCTGGGGGATCACTGATGTCTAAATTTTATGAGGAAGCCTATCAGTTGATATAAGAGTTGAAAATCAATAATTTTCAATGACTTGTTGATAGAGTCACACCCCAAAAGGTTGTCGATGTGCATGAATGTGACATCTTAGCTGTCCTAGCCACCGAGTAATTGCAATTTCTAGGAAGTTGGACAATTTAGGGGTGAATTCTATGCATGTATTGCCATTAAATGAAGGGACGTTAGCTGACGTCCTCTTAAGGTGTGCCAAGGCATTATAGTATTCCTTACTAGAAGGATTTTTGGTCCCTTTATTTGAAATATCAAGATGATCATCAACATCTTAAGTGACATTATCTTTCCCCTTCTCTCTTAATGTAAGCCTAGCCATGCTTGAAGGGGGAATTTTTCCATTGCTCAATTTACTTGCTGGACATCCTCATTAAGAGATCTAGAGGGCTTATCCCTAATGGAACACTCAGGTAGTTGCTCTATGTCAATGCTCTCATGAGCAGAAGACTCACATATGTCTTCCGATGAGTCAATTAAATCATTGCATATGCAATATGCAACATTTAGGGAGGGAAGACCAGGTATTTATGCTCTCCCTCATCATCAATATCAATATTGAGCTCAAAAGAATCAACCATAAAAACATGAGACACATCAAATTATGAATAAAAATCTTCTTGCATTGTTTCATCAAAGTTACAAAGTGTGCTAGAAAGAGCACCGCAAACATATCATAAACTTACATCACCACAAGTAAAAAGAAGATACAGCACTATCAATACTAGTAATCAAGATGGTCGTAACAAATTTAGCTGATGCTCTTCCAAGAGGCTTCTCCAAGTACTACTTTGAGATCTCAATCTCTCCAGCCTTGCAATGCACCTCAAGCCAATACTTGAATGGGAAGCATCCCTCAAGTATGTTCCCCAAATGCCTACGGTAAGGGAAATAGTTGGGCTTTTTGGATTTCTCCACCTCTTCAGATCTCTTCAACGGAGGCAGCTGCATTACCTATTTAATCAAGTTCTTAAAGATTTTTTAAGGCAGTCTCTCTTAAAAGAGTATACCTTGGACTTTCTCTACTCAATAGATTGGGCTTTCCACTTGTGAAAGAATGGGCTACCTTCCTCTACAGTCATGACAGGCTTTTTATGCTTTCCATTAGAGGTTTACAAAGATAAACTCTCTTCCTTCCTCTTCGAAGGACTCATAAATGGCTTCTTCCCTTTAATCTTGTCATTCTCATTCTTAAAGACTAGGGATCCTGCTGTATCCCGCAGGACACCTTTTCAATCAAAGTCTCAAATTCTTGATAAGTGTGATCTTTAAAATGACTGAGATAGGGCCCTCAATCTTGCCTATGAGAAATGCAATAATGTGTTGCTCTCGATGCTATGGCTTGCATTTCATACTCAAGTCGTGTTATCTAATAACAAAGTCTGATAAAGAGTCTTTGGCCTTCTATTGGGCTAACATCAGATCACTCATGGTGATTTGATGGTGCATCCCAGCAAAGCGCTTAATAGATGCATCCTCTAGCTTAGAAAATGTCTTGAAGGTGCCATGGAAAGTAGATTGGCATACCACTCGAAAGCAAAATCTGTCAAATTAGTAATAAATTGATAGAGCATCAACACATCAACACATCGACACATCAATATCATGAGTCTAAACTGAGCAACATATTGCAGGGGGTTAGCAAGCTTGGAAAATCTTTTAAAATGAGGAGGGACAAACCTCAGAGGATACAAAATATACTCATAAGCTTTGGGATAAGGTCTACCTCTTCACATGAGGTCCTTACCTTGTTGGATTACAAAAGAGGATTTGACCTTGACATCCACCACAGATTGCAAGTGCATATCAAAGGTAAAAAGCTCAGATGGAGTAGTGTCAAAAGACAACATATAGACATGCCCAACTAATATGGAGGGCATGAAAAGTGGAGCCGAACATGCCTCAACTTTTGTAGGATGCAAGACCACATCAAACCCCGCTCTATGGATTTATAAGGCCTTTATCTAGGTAGATAAGAGAGCAACTTGGCTCTGTAACATAGCAATGATCTCATCTTTACTAAGATCCACTTGATCAATCGCGGGGACCTCCTGAGCCTCTGTAGACTCATGATGATTAAGCTCATTGTGATTATCAACAATAGACCTCTGAGCACGGATCGTCATAATCATGACATTATGGGTGGCCATCTCAAAGTCATGTAGTTCCTCACCGATGAGTTCATATTTATCGAGGAAATCTTTTGACAAATCAAAAAGATCACCAGATGCATCATCCTTAGGATCTTTTCTAGTTCATACGTCGAGGTCTACATGATAAGAACTTGGAGTAAGATCAACTAGATGAGTGACAACCTCCGAGTCTATCTCAATAGCTTTCACAATTGGAGCTGGTCTCAAAGGGCATAGGGGTGATAGATTTTCTCACCCATCACCTTTTTGTCAAAATGAGGCGATAATCTTTTCTTAGATATTTAATCTAAAAAAAATGTGAGTATCGATGAGGGTGTATGCCGGATCTCCCTTCATCATCGTAGGAAACATTCAATCTATCTATACTGAAAGAAGAGGAATAATAAGAGAATTTTTTTTCTTTTTATTCTTTTAAAAATAAGTTATAATAGGTGTGGGCAGAGCCGCAACAATAATATCTGAATCAGTATATGTTAGAATATTTAGTGCGATAACCTTAGGCACCATGTTGAGCGACTCTTCGATAGGCTCGATGTCCTGCACAACTGAGGGAAGATATCCAAGTATCAAAGAGAACTGACATGCAAAACTCAGTCTTCTATTGTAATGACCTTGGGGTATATGAAATAGAGAAATTCCCACATGACCTTCTTGCATGTTTTAGATATCTTGGTGTTGACCTCAATTTTGGTGAGGTCTTTTGCTTCTCTCTTTAGTACTTAGGATTTAGCCTTAGACTTTTCCTTTGACTAATCTTAGAGGACTAGAAATGGAACCCACCATTTAGAAATTCAAACTACTTCTTAACTCCATGCAAACCCCACAAGCTTGATTGTAGACCCCTAATCACCTATAGGGTTGAAATCAAATGTGGAGGTTTAAAGGATGAGTTCCCTATAGGACTTTTTGGCCTTAAGGACACCCTGGATGGCCTGGTCTGGTGAAGGTTGACTTGCACATACACTACACTCTCACACACATTCCAAGTACTAAAACCAAACTCTCACCCAACTTGACTTCCTGACTCATGTAGGTAATTCATATGGATGGTTCTTTACCCCCAAGTCCCTGACTAAGAGGGTTAAGAACAACATAGTGAATGCCTCAAATGAGTCCTCTCATGGATCATAAGGGCTTAATATGGCTTCATGGATCAATCAAAATGATTCCATTTCACTCACACTTGATCAATCTTCATTTTTTCAAAATTTTAGTTTTTGACCCCCGAGGCCCCGGACCCACCAAACCTACCAAATACCTTTGAAATGACCTAAAATTTGCAAAATTACCTAAATTACCCAAGATCCCTCAAAATCAATCCTAAACACTTCCCACCACTCAAATTAACCATCTTTGGCCAAAAATACCAAAATTTCCAAAAATACCCCAACCCCCCCCCCGCCAAAAAAAAATACCAAAATACCCTTTTACCCCAAAAATTCAAAAATTCTAAAAATTCCCAAAAACTTCCAGAAAATCCCAAATATTCCCAATTTCATTTTGTTCAACTACACCATGGGTCAATTTTGCCAATTTACCCAACTTTTACCAAAACCCCTAATTTGACCCATTTAAACCCAAGTGAACCCAATTTCAAACCAAACCACCCCAATTGACCTCAATTTTGGTCCAATTCAATTCTAAACTTCAATTCAATATCCCCAATATCAATTTAGACCAAATACAAGTCTAATTTGATTGACATTTGGGCCCAATTTCAATTTGAAGCCTCAAGGCCCAATTTTGGCCCATGACCTAAACCTAGCCCAAACCAACCCAACTCAACTCCAATTGACCCCAAATCTCTTCTAAGGCCTTCCTAACTTCCCCACAAAGAAAACACTAACTTGATTTGCCTAAAATTTGAACATAAACTCCACCCAAACCTAACCCATAACCAAAATCCCTTAAATTGACCTAAGCCCAAACCTAACCCAAATGGGCCCAAATCCCAAAATTAGAGCCCAACCAAAGTTGAAAACTCTTTGTAACACTCCCATAAACATTTCCCAACATTAATTTTACATCAAATCTAACATTAGCCTAACCTTAGCCCAAGTTAGCCCAATTTGGCCCACCTTGGCCCCTTTACCAAAAAAGCCCAAATTAAACCCAATTTAATTCAAAATCACTTTAAACTTGTTCCAAACCACTCATGACACATGCCTAAACCAATTGCAACATTTATTTGACATGGTCCTTCACAAAATTTTCATCCAAAAGCCCATTTTAAAATCCAAAAGCCCACTTCCTTAAACCACTTTAAAAGCCCATCCAAAACCATTTCAAAAGCCTAAAATCTATCCTAAAGCCCACATGACATTTTCATTTGTCATTCTTTTTAATCAAAACCACCCCCTATGTCCAAAATCCATCATGTTGATCAAACCAAAATGGCATCATGACAAATCCCATTAAAAGAATTCAAAATTTTCAAAATTCCAAATAACCCGTTTCCATGAAATTGAGCCAAGCCATGAGCAAGCCATAGACAAGCCTTGGAGCCATGCTTAAGCCACATGGAAGCCATGAGAATCTTAGGATTTTCAACCCTCCCTAAATGGCAAAAGGAGGAGATCCTTTAAACACTCCCTAAAAGCCATTAGATGTTTGGGGATTAGATTTCATGGGTCTTTTTATTCCTTTATTTGTAAATTCATATATATTAGTAGATGTTGATTATGTTTCCAAATGGATTGAAGCACAAGCTTTACCTAGGTGTGATGCTAAAAGTGTTTCAATTTTTTTAATGAAAAATATTTTTACTAGATTTGGAATGTCGAGAGTGATTATCACTGACGGAGAAACTCATTTTAGAAACAAATATATTCACAAACTAGTAGAAAAATATAATATTATGCAAAATATCAATTGCGTATCATCCACAAACTAGTGGATTAGCTGAAGTTTCTATTCGAGAGATTAAGCATATATTAGAAAAATCAGTAAACCCTAATAAATTAGACTGGTCTATAAGACTAGACACTGCATTATTGGCATACATGACTGCTTATAATACTCTGATTGAAATTACTCCTTATAGGTTTATATATGGAAAAACTTGCCACTTACCAGTTGAATTAGAACATAAAGCATATTGGGCGATTAAAGAATTTAATTATAATATGAAAGAAGCTGGTGAGAAGAGATTGTTGCAATTAAATGAATTAGAAGAATTAAGAAACGAATCATATGATAATGATAGGATTTATAAAGAAAGAATGAAATTATGGCATGATCGGAAGATTAATCAGAGAAATTTTGAACCAGGACAAGAAATTTTGCTATATAATACTAGATTGAAATTATTTCCTGGGAAATTGAAATCTCGATGGTTAGGACCTTTCACCATAACTCAGATATTTTCATATGGAACTTTAGAAATTGAAGATCCAAAAATAGGACAGATTTAAGGTAAACTGACATTGATTAAAACCATATTTAGAAGGTAGAAGACCAAAATTTAAAGAGGTTTTAATACTTAGTCAACCTGATTACTAACTAAATTAGGTCGGGCTGACAACGTTAAACCAAGCGCTTTATGGGAGGCAACCCATAGTAGTCTTTTATTTTAATTATCTACAAATTATTGAGTCTATATTATTAAAACAAATCTTACTACTCAAAATTTTTATTAGAATCATCACAAAGTTGAACCTATATGATGAGATCAGAAAATATTCGGACCAGAGCAAAATTGGGCGACTTTTACGAATCTCGCCGACAGCGAGCCCGAGACCGCTGACAGTGAGATCGTGTGCCATGACTTAAGTCAGTTTTATAACTAGCTCGCCGACGGCGAGAAACTTCCCGCCGACGGTGAGGCAGTTGAAATTTTGGTTTCTTAAGATTTTTCGTACGGTTTTGGACGGATCTAAGCCATTTCTTCATAGGAAATTATTCCAAATCCAAATTTTCACTGTTTTCTTCCTTAAGAATGACTAGAGACCAATCCTTTCGATCCGAAATGGCCACCAAACTCTTAGAAACTACAAAATCGAAGTTTTCAACTCGAAGAAAATTCGTCGGTTCGGAGAGCGCAGCCGTATCTTCAACAAAGGTTCGATGAAGAAAAGACTTATTAAAGAAAGAGGATTTGTCAACAAGGAGTAGAGAATTCCACTACACAAATCGAAGAAATGATCGCACGAACAGCATTGAGAGGTATTTTGTTATACGACATCCGCCGCAGCTTATTCCAAAGTAGTTAAAGAGTTTTACTCTAATTTACATGCGATCAACAATGGAAATGTCTACGTCGGAGGAAGATGGGTGACATTTACTCCTTCAAGGGTAAATGAATTATTTTCTATAGAGAATACCTCTCGTTTGTCATTATTCCAACTTTGTGCCTTCAAGATACAATATGAACGAGATCTATAGATACCGACCGATGAACCCGATGATCGGGAGTTACGCGAAGACGAGTATGTCGAGCTTTTCCGCATCACTTCTTAACCCCGTCTCGAAGCATCGACATTTCTTTATATCATCAAAATTATTACCTACTATGAGGGTAAATAAAGTTTCAAAGGAATGCACTATTTTAAACTACCGTATTCAAATCGGATTACCTATCGATGTTGGATCAATAATAGTAAAGTCTGCATTGGGATTGATTGTGCATGGGTCAGTGCATGGACTTGGACACCCATCAACTATATTTGCTTTATGCAGTCAGTACCAAGTTTCTTGTGAGGCTTGGGAAAACGTACTTTTACCATGGAAATCACTGGATCCTACTGATATGTTTCTAACTTTGGATAACAATGATGAGATTACCATTATTTCTGATAGAGCATCACAAAACAATCCTTTAGCAAGGCCCCTTACTGATAAAACTAATTTCATTCTGAAGAAAATTAAAGGATTGAAGAAAGAATTGCAAAATGTGATGAATTCCATTGACAATATCTCTGATATGTTTGATCACATTGACTGGAGAATGAAGAAGCACTTTGATTATACTAGACATCTGGAGGCCGCTTTATTCATCTACTAAGACAAGAAAGGATGGATTAATGAAGAATCTACCGTGAATTCCCTTTCAAGCCTTTCTACAATTTATTTGTGCACCTGCGTCACATCGGGAATATCAGAGAAGATGTTAGTTCAGACACTGAAGAGTAGGAAAGATTTCTATGTTTATGTCATATATTGTGTATATATGTGTTAATTTGAATTTAGGTTTTATTATGAGTCGAACATTGATTTGATCATCTCAGAATTGATGAGATTTTATGTAATTGTTATGTCTCAGCATTTAGAGTGTTGTGGTGTGGATTGCGATGTCGAGTATTATAGATTTGAACATTTAAGTTAAGTATGTGTTAAGTTGTTAGTGTGAAGTTTGTAAGTCTCATGGATTTCATATATAAAGTTATATTGTTGTGTTGTGTGAACTTTTTATGAGTTTAAGTATCTAATCTTCATACTATTATTAAATTAAGTGATCGGAAGATTGATTAAAGGCAAATCGAGGTTGAAAATGATTGACGAATTTCAGAATTTCAAAAATTTTGGGATCTCACCGACAGCGAGAAAACCCGCTGACAGCGAGACCGAGCTCGCCGACGGCAGATTTTTCCCGAAACTTTTGCCTTATCAAATTAATTAGCTTGCCGACGGCGAGAAAAATCTAGCTGACAGCGAGATCGCGAAAATACCTATATCTGACCGGTCATCAGACACTATTCATCATCTCTTTCCTCAAATTTTCAAAAAAACCGACCTAGGGCTTGAGAGATCTCGGATTTGAAGTGATTTCATGACTTTTTAACGCCGAATTTCATCTTCTCTCGGTAAGAGCTTCACTCCTATGCAAAAATTTTTGATTTTTACCATGGATTTCTTTTACATTGGGAAATTTTGGAAAAATTCGAAATGAGGAGAAATTACTTGGAAGAAATCCATGGAGATTGATTTAAATCGATTTTAGATGTTGTAGGAAGCCATCTTATTAATATTTGGAAGTTTAGTTAGAATATTTTGTGATTTTTATAGATCGAACGAATGGCTCCTCGACAAAAATGAAGAGTGGATTACGACACTGACCGATTCATCAATGCAAGAGCGCAAAATCGATATTTTGAAAATATTCAAGGAAGGAAGTGCATTGCGGATCGAGTTTTCAAGAATCCAGGAGGAGAAGTGGAGCGAATCATAAAGGAATGAGGATGGGAAAACTTCTGTTATGTTTCATATTGAGCAGCTGTGGAAGTAGTGAAGGAATTCTATGCAAATTTGACGGCAATACAGGATGCACCGGTAAAGGTACGAGGATTTATGGTTGAATTCAGCGTTGCAAGAATAAACTTGTTCTATGAAGTTCGTGATCTGCATACTAGCGAGTATGATACTTTTGATCATCGCGGAAGGACCTCCGGAAGAAGTTATAGACTTTCTCACCGACGGGAAAGGAGTTTGGAAGATTAAGCGACGGAAAGGGTAAATTTCCCTCTTTCATGTTAAATGCAATCTCTAAAGCTCGTCATTATTTTATTTGCTCTACATTGTTACCCACTTATCACCATAGTGAGGTAACAAGAGATGAAAGCAATTCTAAATTTTTGTATTCGTAACAATAGGAGCATCAACATAGGTAACATTATTTATAGAAATATCTTAGCCACTGCTCGAAGTGAGAGTGGAGGAGGATTGGGACATCCTGGTTTGGTTTTTGCACTTTGCCAACTCTCTGGAGTTGAGGCAAGAGAAGATGAGGAATGGATAGAGCCCATGAAACCTATCACTCCCGCCAATATTAAGACTTATGAATCCCATGAGGGATGGAGATCAGGAACGAGGAGTTACATGCCTTCATCAAGTAGAGATATCCCCTCTATCGCTTATGATCCTCCTCAGCCCACCACCCCTACCCTTCAAGATCTGATGAATGAGTTAACCTTGAGTAGAAAGAGTTTTGAACAGTTTGGAGAGACTATGGAGAGAAGATTTGATCATCTGGATCACAGGATTGATGGATTGGAAAGAATACATGATTACGATAGTGAATATCTCCAACGTCATTCAGAATATGAATTTGCCTACTACGAAGCTGAACGTCGCTATAGGAGTGGTGATTTAGATGTTGTCTTTCCTGAGTGCCCCCGCTATTCACAGTACCAACCTGCTCAGCCTTCTCAGCTTCGGAGATCAGGGAGATGACATAGTTTGGGATTTTAATGCAGAAGATTAGAGCCTTTGTTTAGTTTATTTAGTTTGTTTAGATTTGTTGTTTTGGAAACTTTATTATTCTGTGTGTAATATTTTAGTAATTTCTGTGGACTATGGACTTGGTATGTTTGTTTGTTTGCTTATGCTATGATATTAGACTTCTTATGTGTGTTAAATTAGTTTGCAATTTTTCATATATATAGGATGTTAGTTTAAGTTTTTATAAGTTATGAATGTTAACATGGTTAAGATTGATTTTATATATTTAAGTAGGTTAGTTGATTGTATGTGTAGAAATAGGTTAAGTTTTCATTTTGTTATGTTTTATGTTTATTAAAAATTTCTTACCCCAGCATTTCTTTTAAATATAATATATGTGTGGAAGAATACTAATAGTACATGTTCTGTAAGTAATGAAAAAGCCTGCAAAAATTTTAAAGAAAAGAAATACCTAAAGCTCAAAGGTATGATGAATTTTACTATATACTTTCCCTTTTTCACTATTTAGTATAGATAAAAAAATTTAAGTTTGGGGGAATGTAAAAATAGAAATTTAATTATTAAATTTGTTCTCAATTTCTATTTTCAAAAATTATTATTAAATGATTTTCTATAAGTAGTTTTTCAATTCAATAAACATGAATTACTTTATTTAATTATTATAGAAAGTTAAATAAAATGTTTCTAGTAATTCAATAAATTAAATGGAATAAGATATTTGGTTAAAAGGAATAAGAATATAGTAAACTATTTAAAGTAAGGAAAACTATATTCAAAAAATTAAAATTCTTAAGTATTTAAATGAAAAGAAAGGATTGAAACTCAATGAAGTAAAGGCTATGAAATATATATAAGCAATGAAATATTTTAAGTTTCAAAATTAGGAAGAAAAATTGAAGTTCAAAATTATTAACAGGCTATCTAGATATAGTAATCCTCACTTGAAAACAGAAAAAGAAAAAAAAAAGAAGAAAATAAAAGAAAAGAAAAGAAAAACATAAGTGATGAGAAGCTTGAGGAGATGCCTTATCAAAAATTGGCTTCAATGGAATCAACCTAAAAGGTAGAACTTAATTATATTTCTAAACTTATATATATAGATTAGTATTTTACTAAATAGTGTTTTCTTGAACTTCCTCTCATCTAAATATCTTAAGTAATTTACTCTTTTAAATATAGTCATTCCCGAAATAAATAGAAAACTAGAAATCTTAGACCTGATAACTAGATAATCTTATGTCTATAAAGTTAATTTAATTACTTAGAAATATTTCTATTCAACTTTACTATAATATTATTTAAATTAAATTCATAGTTTATCTGAATTGAAAAATTCTATTACATAAATCATTATTTTTATTTAGTATTAAAATTACTTGAGGACAAGTAATAATTAAGTTTGGGGATTTTGATCACAGAAAAATACATTAAGAAATTCATATCTATTTTTGATGAAATTGCACTTTAAAGAAAGGTATTTTCTTTATTTTACTGCAGGAATGAAGATTTATAAGTGATGGAAGCAAAAAGCATGAAATGGAGCGAATTTGGATCAAAAAGGAAGAAATTCATGAAAATTAAACTAAGTCCCCGACGATAAGATTATTAAGAAAATTTCTGAAGGATTTAAAACTACCTCGCCGACAGCGAGCCCGAGCCCTCCGACAGTGAGATCGCGCGGTTTGAAGACCTTCTAGAAGCCCCGCTGACGGCGAGATCGTTTCCCGCCGACGGCACGACAGTTCAAAATGCAAATACTTTGAACCTGGAAACTTTTTGAAGAGTTGTTTAAGCACCCCTTTGACCTTTGCATACCTCCATAAATAGAGGCCGAATTCTAGTGTCTAAGAGTGTCTCTAGAGTCTTCAGTGTGTCTGTTGTTTATCATTAGTGAGTTTCTTTAGTTTATTTGAGTGCTATTTACTTAGAAGTTTGCTGTACTATAAGGAAAAGTTAAAGGAACTCCAAGGAGTCTCGCTCAGGAGGAAATTAAGATAAGTATCTTTGTTTATTGTTGTTGTTAACTTTAAATGAAATCCATGCTTTGTTTTATTCCCATGCATTCTGAGTACTTTTCTTAGTCTTTCTCCTTGTTTATGAAATTATGCGAATTGATGAAATTAAATAGAAGTACATAATATATTAAAATAAATTGTAATAATTTTTTACTTAAAACTTAATTTACTTTCAATCTGGCCAATTGAGTTGTTAAAATATGTTGAATTATCAACTATAGTAAAAATTACATCCAATATTCGGGGAAGTCAAAAACCTTGGAAGGAGGGTGCAAATAAATAGGAAATATTAATTATCGGACGTAGAATCGGACATTTTAGTGTGACGGACAAAAATATTCAATTTGGTCCTACTGCTTCGAGAGCTACAAGCGTAGATGTTAGCCCTCGAGTGAGGGGAACGTGGGAGCTCGAAGTGGCAACTAGTATCCTCCCGACCTAGCCGCAGATTCGCAATCAAACATAGGATTAGTCAATGTTCTTTGCACCTGGACCAAAGGGTAAAGAATAGGAATGCTCCTATTTGTCACAATACAATTCAAAGATCTTATTTAAATTCGTCATTCACTTAATTTTCTAAAAAAAATAAGGAGAAGGATACTTTTTCTAAATTATTTAAATCAACTTTTTTTAAGCATTAGTTTACTTTAGTTTGCTTTAGTTACTTTAAAATTCTGTTTACTTTATTAGTAAGTAATTCGTTTAAATTTAGCTGATACAAATCTGTTAAAAACTTCCCTGTGTGATCGATAACTAGGACTCCACTAGAGCCCTGTATTACGTGATACGATATGTATACTTGCGTAGAATCCACATTATACATTCCATCATAAAATCATATATATATATATATATATATATATATATATATATTAAAGCGGGATCAAGTTTTTGGTACCGTTACTATAAACTTAATTTGCAAAAATATTAAAAGTGGGTCATATCACGATGTTCATCTACTGTAGGGTTAACATAATCTCTTAAAGGTCTTAATTCTTGATGGATGCCAACATTTTGATCTTGATGATTTGCCATTTCTTGAATATTTTTTTCTTTTTCTGTATTTTTAATTTTTTTTTATTTTTCTGATTGTTCTTTCTAATTTAGAATTGTAAGACACAAGTCCTTCAGAACCTGAACTACGCATACAACAATAAAATAAAACAAAACACAACACACTAACAAAAACAAAGAAAAGTAAAAATTTTAAATTTCTTAATTCTTTTTAAAATGCAATTTAATTAATTTTCCCCGGCAACGGCGCCAAAAACTTGGGCTGTGAGGAATATAAATGCAACGGTTGCCAAAAACTTGACTCCGTTGGATATAAGTGCGTTGATGATTTAAGATATAAAAATTATGATTTTATAATATGGGATACTACGCAAGTATATGTATCGTCTATCAAGTAATATAAAACTTTCAGATTAAGCCCCGATATATCGAACCCACAGGGAAAAGTTGAAAATCTTTAAAGGAATTTAGAAAATTATCTTTTTACTTTCTTTAATTGTTTTTAAAATAGTATGTCTTGATTTTGAAAATTTTTAGAAAGTTGATTTGTCTTTTGAAATTTTCTTAATAAAATGCTAAGCAATGAAAGTAAAGGTTTCAATAACTAATAACACTGGATGTAAAAATACTATTAACTAAAATATCTTTTTTTTTTCCTTTCATGAAGTAGTAATAATTCTTAAAGTATTGTTATGGAAGTATTTTAATTTTGTTGTGACAGATAGAAGCAAATGTGTTCTTTACCCTTACTTGGTTCTATAAAGAACATAGGTTAATTTGAAATTTATATTATTTTGAACATGGTTAGGCAGGGAAGATACCAGTCTCTCACTCTAGAGTTCCCTCTATTCCCACCACCTGGGGCTAACTTCTCATAACAAAACTCAAAACTTCAAACCAAATTAGGGGGTTTTAGCCTGTCACTCTAAAATCCTCTAATTTTACTCCCTTCTATAAAAATATCTTCTAATATTACATTCACTTATATGGACTACACTTCTAACCCATATAATTACATGTGATTCCTACTAACTTTAATGAGATAATACCGCATTGGATCTTACATAATCTCAAGAAAGTTTACAACTTAACAGGTGTTGACCTCATTTTTGATGAGGTCTTTTCTCTTCTCTCTCCTTAGTACTTAGGATCTAGCCATAGGGCTTCTCCTTGACTATCTTAGAGGACTAGAAATGGGACCCATCACTTAGAAATTCAAACACTTCTTGGCTCCCTTCAAACCCCACAAGTTTGATTGTAAACCACTAAGCCACTTGGAGGGTTAAAATCAAATGTGGAGGTTTAAAGGATGAGTTTCCTATGTGACTCTTCGGCCTTAGGATTACCCCGGGTGGCCCGGTCCGGTGAGGGTAAGCTTGCACACACCACACTCCTACACACACATTCCAAATGCTAAAGCTACCTTTAACCACTCTGACTCCCCGACTCATGTAGGTAACTCATATGGATGGACCTTGACCCCTAGGCCCCTGGCTAAGAGGGTTAGGAACAACATATTGAGTGCCTAAAATGAGTCCTCTCATGGCTTTTGTGAGTTTAATATGGCTTTATGGATAAACCAAAATGATTTCATTTCACTCACACTTGATCAATCTTCACTTTTCCAAAATTTCAATTTTTGACCCCCGGGACCCTAAACCCACCAAGCCTACAAAATGCCCTTGAAATTGCCCAAAATTTGCAAAATTGCCTAAATTACTCAAAACTCCTCAAAAACAATCATAAAAACTTCCTCCCACTCAAATTGATCATCCATGGCCAAATACACCAAAAGTTTCAAAAAATACCCCTCAATACCCTCCAAATACCCAAAAATACCCTTTTAACCCAAAAATTCAAAAAATCAGAAAATTCCCAGAAAATTCTAAAAAATCCCAAATATTCCCAATTTCATTTTGTTTAACTACACCATAAGCCAATTTTGTCAATTTGGCCCACTTTTACCAAAATCCCTAATTTGACCTATTTTTAACCTAAGTGGACCCAATGTCCCACCAAACCAACCCAATTGACCTCAATTTTGATCCAATTCAATTCTAAGCTTCAATTCAATATCCCCAATATCAATTTAGACCAAATCAAAACCCAATTTTATCAACATGTGGATCCAATTTCAATTTGAAGCTTAAAGCCTAATTTTGGCCCATGACCTAAACTTAGCCCAAACCAACCCAACTTAACTCCAATTAACTCCAAATCTTTTCCTAAACCTTCCTAACATCCCCATAAACAAAAAACTAACATGATTTGCCCCAAATTTGAAACCAAACTCCACCTAAACTTAACCCAAACCAAAAATCCCCAATTTGGCCTAAACCCATCATGAACCAAAATGAGCCCAAATCCCAAAATCAAAGCCCAACCAAAGTTAAAAAAATCCTTGTCACACCCCCATAAACATTTCGCAACATTAATTTTACATCAAACCCAACATTAACCCAACCTTAGCCCAAGTTAGCGCAATTTGGCCCATTTTAACCCCATTAATAAAAAAGCCTAAATTGAACCCATTTCAACTCCAAATGGCAACAAATATCTTCTAAAATTCTTATGATACATTCCTAAAGCAATCCTAACATTTATTTGACACAACCCCTCACCAATTTTCATCCATCAATTTATTTCAAAACCTAAAAGCCCACTTCCTTAAACCATTTTAAAAGCACATCCAAAATGATTTCAAAAAGCCCAAAATTGATTCTAAAGCCCATATGACAAATCTCCCTTCATCCATTTGATCTAAATCAATCCCTAAGTTCCAAACCAATGATCAAATCAACCTAAATCAAGCTTCACCCAATATTTTCACCAAATGACCAAAATTCCTAAGATCCATTTCTATGAAAACAAGCCAACTTTTTCCAAGCCATAAACAAGCTAAATGAAGCCATTCACAAGCCATATGAAGCCATGAGAGCTTTGCCTTGTCATC
The DNA here is from genome assembly GCA_022702705.1 of Papilionanthe hookeriana x Papilionanthe teres. Lineage (NCBI taxonomy): Eukaryota > Viridiplantae > Streptophyta > Magnoliopsida > Asparagales > Orchidaceae > Papilionanthe > Papilionanthe hookeriana x Papilionanthe teres. Next base: position 12,663,346 of record CM040426.1, on the reverse strand, counting down.
AATCCATTTATGGAAAAGGAGGGAATCCCTTTCTAAGCTCTCCCTTAAGCCTTTTTTACCCCTTTAATGTCACACCCTAACCCAAAATTAACTTAAACAATTTTGATGGGGACTTCACCACACATGCGAGGCCGACCCAAGTGATTCTTTTCAGCCCAAAACCAGGCCTCGGGTGGTGCACCAAGCCTAAAACCATGGGTCGACCAAATTGAACCCAAAATAAGCCTCCCCCATTCCATTTCAATTCAACCCCTTTACACTCGCCAACTCCACCGACTTCACCAAATTCAAGCCCCGACCCTCCCGATCGGATGGTGACTCGACCCCGGCCGCCGTACACCATACCGCCGGAAAACACTAGGCCGAACACACCCATGTGAGCCAAATTTCAAATTCTTCTCTGCTGAACTGTCTCATGGCCAGTGGACACCATGGCTGTTCTTCTCCTCACCAGAGCAGTTGATCCAAGCCATCAAACCCCTTGGGAAGCCCTCCAGCCACCTCTATTTAAACACCACCTCCTCTCGACCAAAAGAGGTGCAAAAACCAAACCTTACCAAAACTCTGCCAAAATCACTCCACACTCTTCTCTTAGCATAAAGCACTTGATCCCCACTGAAATCCAACCCTAATTTCTCCTCTGTGAGCTCAATTTCAGAGTTGAATTTCAAGCCTAAAATTAGGACACTTCACCACAGTGAGTCAATCCTTAAATTGACTGACCCTACACCTTCACCAGACCAAGAGGAGAAGTTTTCCAACGAAAGCCCCCTCACCAGGCCAGCCATTTCTTCTATAGACCAAAGCTTGAAATCGGGTTTGGTGGAAGTTGTACCTAGAAAATGCCCCAGAGCCAGAGACTTCATCTGGAGCTTCCCTAGGTTCAATCGAAGGTACCACAACTCTCTGATTGAAGCTTCACTTTTCAGAGCACAGGTATGGATCACCTCCTTCCCGAGAGCTTCCGGCGATTTTTTATTTCATTTGAGTCAATTTCATAGCATGTTATCAGTATGGATATGTTCGTCTTATAGAGACGAGCCCATAGAGCATAAGAACGTGAAGATTTGTTAAGTATCGAGCGAGATCTTAATGTTTTTGGGTGGACGGCTCTCGAGTTAAACCAGACGGAGACGATAACCAGGAACTGTCGGATCGTGCGTGTATCGAACGGGCGATCCAGATCGCGTCGGATGAGTGAACGAGACATGAACCGCGGGTCTTTAGAGCGCTGAGTCAGATGGCGGCGTTGAATAGGGAGGTGACACATGGCTTTTCGGAGCTACCGAGGTTGAGTCAGCGCCACGTGGATAAGTAGGAAATTAGGGATATTTTTGATTTATTTAAATACCTAAAACTTCAAAAATCCATATCTTTGTGTAGAAAAATCACAAAAATAAGATAAAATACCCTCTTGCTCAGTGAATAGAGGAGAACAATGTTAAAAAAAGAATTAAGTTATTTTGATGAGTATTTTATTTTTAATTAATTATTTACTGATTTCAATATTTTAATTCTCCATGCATCCATACAATTCATCATGGTATGAGACCATAGGGATTTTGTAGCCTCTGTTCTTGGGAACATTCCCTGAATTTTCCAAGGCTAGAGGCCATCTCTATAGTCAGTTATTGATTTTTCAAATTTAAGAGTCTGTTTTGGCCTTTTAATTCCAATAATTAGCATATTGTTCAATAAATTCTAAGAAAATTAGGAGAAGTATCTTAGGACCAGAGGACCCTAGGAAAAATATAGTTTGAGTTAACTCATTAAGAATAACCCTAATTGGCCTAAACACTCAAAACTGAACCCTAATAAATTAAGAGTAACCACACATCAAAATTGCTTGAAACCAATTCTCCACTATTACTTAGGGTATAGAGAACCTCACATAAAAATTTGAAGCTCATTGGAAATGATTTGACCCACTAAATGGATCATTTAATTTGCATGGTCACTTTTAAACTTTAAAAATTCATAAAACACAAAATACATTTCAAAAATTCACAAAAATGCTTTTGGAGCTTCTCTGATGTTAGGGGAGTCTAAGAAAATTAAAATTAAAATTTTCTAAAATTTTTCATTTTTAACCATATTTTCAATATTTTAATAATTAAAAAATAATAAACATCATAAAAATATTAAAAATCATAAAAATGTCATATTTTGCTTTCTAGTCACTTAGAAATAAACCAAATATTTTTCCTAAGTCTATAAGTTAAGATATTGAATTTTAAAGGCTTAAAACAATTTTTAATATTAAAAAATGAATTTCCTTACATTTTCACTAAATTAATTCTAATAAATCAAAGAAAAATCAGAAAAATATAAAATTTGTTTCTCTCTGAACTCCTTGAGGTCGGAGAAATTTATGAAAAATATAAAATTCATTTTTCAGCTTTAATTTTATTTTATAATTAATTAACACTCCAAAACACAAAATAATTATAATAAATAAAATATAATTAAAAAACACAAAAATTGGTATAAATGGTTCTATGGTCAATAGAAACATCTCATAATTTTCCTAAGGACAGAAACCTTACCTTGGCCATGTTGTTGAATTTTCATTGAAAACCCATATTTTTCACAAAAATAAATATATAAATTAAATTAAATTCAGAAAAATCACATTTTCTTCTCTAGTGTCTTAATTGACATATGAGTGAACTAACATAAAAATTTTAAGTTCATTTGAGCTTACTTTGATGAGTTATGAAATAAATAAGCCTAAAGGGGCATAAAGATAATTAAAGGATTTTAACCTTAATTAATATTTAGGTTTAATCAAAGGTAGGGTGAAATCTCTGATCTTAAATTTCTCTTAGATGATTAAAACTTTGGGAAATAAAGGGGTAGAAACCCATTAACCACTTTGAAAGTATCAAAATGGAACCTTAATTAATTAAATAACTTAAATTTTGGAAGATTAATTGAAATTTGGATTATTAAAATGGGGAGTATAGCTAGTGGAGATTATAACCCTTTAATTTAAGATCCCTAAATAAATCACTTTAATAATATTTAAATCTTAATCAAACTTAAGGATGGTACTTAATAAATTAATAATTAAATGAAAGTAACCATTAATTAGATTAAAACTTAAAACATTAAGTAATTTAACAATCAAATTAAAATAAGTTTGAAACATTAAGATTAATTTGAAATCACTTAAAAAACAAATCTAAAATGAATTTGAAACATTAAAAAAATCAACCTTAAGACAATTCATAATTAAAAACATAAAAAATTAAACCAATTAAAATTGACCCAAAGTGTTACAATTAAGTCAAATTAAATTTAAATCATTAAAAGTTTAATTAAATTGAATAATCTAAACACCTCTTTCAAATCAAACAATTTAAAACACTTAAGAGAAAATCAACTTGTATTTTGAAACTAAATCATCCTAAATCATCAATTCGACTTTAATCAAAGCGGTTAAATTCTTCAACAAACTGATTTGTCCCCTAAAAGCTTTCATTATTATAACTCTTAAGTAGAGCATAAAGTGAAATGTCTCGTTACTCATAGAATAATCAAACATCTTAATTCACTGAGCAAAAAACAAACTGAACTAAATTTCTGGATGATCAATTCACCGATACAATAAAACTCATTTAGACTCAAAATAATCCCAAAAATATTGAACAGATGTTTAGGACTTGTCATAAACACTTCCTCAATATGATGGAGTGTTTTAGAAGAACAATCGAACTTAATTGTTCTTTGGTGAAGAAAATCATCCACAAAAACAAAAGAACCTAGACGTCATAGGGATTGACTAGCAATATGATTAGGATTTTGGTAGACAACCAGAATCTTTCCTTAGCTTTACCTAGGTACTTGTTGCAAATATATAAATGCCTTAACGTGTGTTTTAAGTGCAGTTTGGGAATGACGAGAAGACCCTCTAGGTACGCTTTTATTGTAATTTATTTACTTACATGTACTGCACTTTACTTTTCTTGCATGTTAAACAAGATTGACACCCTGCATGAAAACTGAAACCTTTAGGATATCCACAAAACTGAAACCCAAAACTAAATTAAAAGTCACAATAAGATAAAATTCACCGCCACAACATTTCAAAATATAAAACAACTCAAAATTTAATCACAAACATAACACAAAACTACAACTACAACTAAATTAAAATGTCTCATTGGATGATCGGGAATACCTCGGATGATGTAACCCACGTATTGCTAACGGGATTTCCCACAGTTTAAATGAAAGTGTGGAACTCATTTAGTTGAGTTTAACAAATTCATCTGGACTAAGTGAATCTGATGAAAATAACGGTGCTGGGATGACGGAACCGTGGGATCTTAATCGGTTCTGTTTACCAACTTTAAGATTTGTTTTAATTAAAACATTAAAGACATTTGGACTTTAAGACTTTTCTAAACCAAAACACTTTTCTCATCTCCTGATTTTCACTTTCTAAAACTAAATCTCTGCAACAACAAGGAGCTTGGAGCATAGTGGGCAACACGGTCATCGTCGTCAGCAAAACTTGTGTCTACTTCAACTAAACCCTTCTTTAGCATTAAATAACCAAGCCATAGGATTTCGAGGTAGTTTGCCTAGTGCAACATAAATCCTCAACTTTTCGTTAGACATTTGCATAATGATGTTATGCAAATTAAGCTCTAACCAGTCTTAGGACTCCGAGGTAGTCGTTTGGTACGACACAAACCCTCACATCTTCCAGGCTATTTGTATGATCATGTCATACGAATATAAGTCCTAATTAATTAAAATTGGCAAGATTGAAACGTTAAATAAATTCTTAAAATTGAAACCAAATGATAGGATAGTTTGGGAAGTTGCTAAGATTCTTCTTGGATCCTCAGCGTCTCCTACCTCTCTTCCATTGGACTCTTAAAATAAACTGTTCCAAATTTGAGCTAATGCCTTTTGAAATTTCCAAAATCTAATCCTTTGAAAACCTTAAACTTTGAAATTCTTGAGAGAAAAACCACTGATCATTATCGAGAGTTTTCTTAAATGATTCCCGTCATTTAAGATGTAATTAACTATAGAGCTCGCCTTTATGGGGAACTTTAAGAATCCATGTAATATAAACCCCGTTTAATTCTCTTTTGTATTAAGCACGGGAACTTGTCGGCTTATAAAATTGGTTCGCAGACCAAACAGATGTCACAAATCTTCTAGTCTATTTAATCGAGCCCCATCACCAAGTAGTGTGTCTATTCCTCGGGATAGATACACTGTTTGTGATGTGGTGCTCGTTTATACAAACTAATCGGGATGTGAGATTAGTTTGATTTCATATCTTAAAATTTTCAAACTTAAAATTATTTTCAAAATCAAATGTTATCTTTTAAATTATATATATATATATTTAAATTAAATTTAAAATCTAAAATTCGCCGACAACAGGCCAAATTAAGAAGTAAACAAAGTTCTCAGAATCAATCTTCACAACTTCTTCCAACTTTTAAACACTGATACTTTCCACAACAACTCTCTTTAAATTAATTACTTCTCCATTTTAAGAAAGAAAAAGATAAACTAAACTACTCAGAATGCATTGTGAAAATATAAAAACACATTGATTTGAAATTAAAAACGATAAGAAAAATAATAAACGAAAGCAAGTATTGATAAACAAAAAAAAGTAAACACTTATCTGAAAATCCTTTCCACAAGACTAAAGAAGTTCCTCTAAAACTTTGACTCTTCACTAAACTATTCCTCAGAGAAAGTCTCAAAACTCCGATGACTCAGAATACAGACTTCAAACTTCAATAAAAACTAAACTAAAAGAAAGAAAAGAAGTGGGAGAAGAACTCTTAACTCTGACCCATTTCTCCTTTCTACTCTCTACTCCTACTCTAAATAAAAACTTAAAATGCAGTGGAAGAATCTCCTAAATTCCTCTCTTCGAAATACAGTGAAGAGCCTCTTCAATTCTTCACTTCTTCACTTCTAAGACTCTCTTTAAATAGTGAACCAAAATGTTCCTTGTTGTCTCTTCAAAATATGTCCAGATTCGATGTATCTACCAAGGAACGCACCCCTTGCCGCCCAAAGGAAGTTATGGAAGTTACCACCGAGAGTTTCATCTATTCCCTTTTGAATTTGGCGCCAAATCTAATTAAAGTTCGATTTATACCTATGGTGGCTAAGCGCCGGCCCAGCGACGCTTAGCCGCCAATGCCAAATTTTTTATTTTTCATTTTTTTGCTCCAAATTTGATCCAATTTTGCTTCTTTCATCATGACCATCTATTTTCATCATACCTGCAAGAAAAACACAAAATATCTTCCATTAAAGTGCAATATCATTAAAAATAGGTATAAAAATGTGCATACAAATACTATATATTTTAGGTGTATCATTTGCCTAGTGCAACATAAATCCTCAACTTTTCGTTAGGCATTTGCATAATCATGTTATGTAAATTAAGCCCTAATCGATCTTAGGACTCCAAGGTAGTCGTTTGGTATGACATAAACCCTCACATCTTCGAGGCTATTTGTGTGATTATATCATAGAAGCATAAGTCCTAATTACTAAAATTGGCAGGATTGAAACATTAAATAATTCTCTCTAAATTGAAGCCAAATCATAGGATAGTTTGGGAAGTTGCCAAGATTCCTCTTGGATCTTCTGCTTCTCCTACTTCTCTTCCTTTGGACTCTCAAAATAACTGTTCCAAATTTGAGCTATTCCCTATTGAAATCTCCAAAGTCCAATTGTTTGAAAACATTAAACTTTGAAATTCTTGAAAGCAAAACAACTGATCATTATCGAGAGTTTTCTTAAATGATTCCCGTCTTTTAAGATGTAATTAACTATAGGGGCTTGTCCTTATAAGGAACTTTAAGAACCCAGGTAATATAAACCCTGCTTAATTTCTTTATATTAAGCACTGGAACTTGTCAGCTTATAAAATTGGTTCGCAGACCAAACAGATGTCATAAATCTTTTAGTTTATTTAATCGAGTCCCATCATCAAGCAGTGTGTCTATTCCTCGGAATAAATACACGGTTTATGATGCGGCGCTCGTCTGTATAAACTATTTGGGATGTGAGATCAGTTTAATTTCACATCTTAAAATTTTCAAACATAAAATTATTTTCAAAAATCAAATGCTACTTTCCAAATTATATATATATATTTAAATTAGATTTAAAAATTAAAAATTTGCCGACAGCTTCTGGCTACTCCGCTGGGGATTAGTTTCTCTCCATTTTTGATCAGATGGTTTTGCTTTCATAAATCAGTAGTAAGTCCATGCCCCTAGTGGATCAAACTATCATTCTTCCTTTGACGTATCTTGTTCATTTCTATCTTGAACAGGTATGATCAACTCTTTTTAGATTTTGGAGCCATTGTTTAGACAGCCCTAAACAGAGAGGTTCTGAAATCCTCCTTTTTCACCTCTCCAAAGAGGAGGTGAGACCCCCAATAGGTGTGGTTTAAGACCAATCTGTCGAATCGAGATTCCTGCGGGGTTCTACCTTTCCTAAATTCAGGATAAGAGTCGTGCGACTTCCTACTCTTAATCGAATCTTCATCCACTTTCTATTTCCCGATTTCCTCTAATTAACTATGAACGAAATAAAACCACATAATCTAAAAAGCTTTACGAAATAAACAAATGAAATCAAATGAAATTAATAAAAAGTCATTTAGACTTTGCCTTAAGTTTTCTTTGTTTCGTCCAAAAGATTGTTGCGATGATCAGGCAAGTATAGGGTAGCTCTGACGTCCCGAATCTTTTCTGCAGAAGATGTCTGCACTGAAGCTGATGTTTTCCTTCGCTACTGAAACTGATTTGGCAATCAACCAAGATGGACTGCCTGACAACGTAGTCATCCGCTTTGGATATGGGCTCGACCAGACAGACATTAAGTTTGGGGACGTCACTGTCGCCTTACTGAAGTCCAAGACACTTAAATCTGTGGAACCCATAGTGGAGTTCGGGTTGAAGTTAACTCGAGTTTTCTCCCCTGAAGAGGGTCCCAACTGGAGGGAACACCGTTGCCCGTAAGAGATTGGCCGTCAAAGCTGACAGGACTACCTCCCGAACTGTTGTCTCTACCCTCGCTGGTCTAGTCATCACTGCACCTACCCCTGCTAAATGGAAGAGCAAGGAAATCTAGACCAATGATGAGCCTGTTACCGTGGAGGGTACAAACTTTGCTGCGATACCACCCATCTTCAAGATAGGGTCCAGCTCAAGGATGGCACCCTTGACTAAGTATCAGAGAAGGAATAAGAACATAAGAACGGCTAAAGCTAAAGCCACTGAGGTTGCCATTCTTAAGGAAATTCCAGAGGAAGAAGAGGAATTGCCAGAACTTTCACCCCTGTTGGAAGGGAACAGACTTTACCAGCTCTCTGCCGCTCCTGAGGAAGAAAGTGCTCAGAAGATAGCTGCCGCGTTAGCCCAACCAGCATATTACAATGAGCATAAAGGGAAAAGAATAAGAAATACACCGCTCACTCGATTACGGACGATAATCGAGAAGTTGACAAGGAAAGTTAATTGCTCTGTGCCTGAGATCTTGAGAAGGATGGGGAGAATACCTGCCAAGGCACGTCTCGGACCAAGGGTACTTCCCTCTACCATTCAAAAGGAACTTCGGCCAAAGAAGAGGAAGCTGAGTAGCAGAAGGTTACCTGCTGTGGTATTTGGCCCGCATCTTAGTAGGCACACCACCTTTCAACCTACCACCAATGAGCCATCTGGCTCTATGCACCCAATTGCAAAAAGGATGGTTTGACGACCTAAAGTCACTGAGCCAATACCGACAGAGCAGCCAGAAGTGAGAAGTTTTGATGCCGAGTCCAGAGTTAAGAGGAGTACTACCGTCTCAGAGACAACTCCAAAAAATGAAGTTCACCAACTGCAGTCTACCAGATGTAGGACCGTTAGAGGAAAGTCACTCACTCTCGAAATGTTGAGATCAGATATTCAACAGTTGGCTAAAGAACGGAAAGAAAGATTATAAAATGAAAAAGACTTATTAGGATACATGGATGAGGATACTGCTGAAATCAACATGGTCGAGACTCAAGCGTCGTTAGCCCTACTGGGAGCCACAACAGCTACAGAAGGAGACGAACCGGAGGTAATGAGGCTCCGTCTTCGAGAAAAGGAAGATATAATTCATCGAATGGAAAAGAAGATGGAAGAGATGGCGACTGCTTTAGCCACGCTTCAGAGTCAGCCTCAGCCCCCAAAGGAAACACCCCCGGAGGTTATTCACATTGCCGACGGAGGAAAGGAAGTCACATTCATCAATGGAGATGAGCAACCAAAGAAGGATTCCACTCAAAGTCTAATACCAGAAAAGGACATTAAGAATATGGTAGAACAGCAGGTGCGAGAAGCCTTAGCCTAATCCAAAGGTGGGGCGTTGATTCTAAAGGGTAGACCATACCCCAAAGAATTTGATGTCGTGCAATACCCTAAAGGCTTCGTACCACCTCTGTTCAAGACTTTTGATGGAACGGGGAACCCTCAACAGCATGTTGCACACTTCCGTGCAATTTGCTGCAACGTGGGGGATAGCGACGCTTTGTTGTTCCGCCAGTTTTTCAGCAGCCTTTCAGGAATTGTCTTTGTCTAGTATGCGGAGCTGCCCAATGGCTCAGTAAAGACATTCGTCGAACTGAAAAAACCTATTCGTGAAATGGTTCACTGGAGCTCAACATGACATCACCATTGGTGATCTTGTGGTCTAGCAATAGAAACCAAATGAAACTTTGGTGGACTACATCCTGCGATGGAGGAATTTAAGCATGAAATGCGAGCCGCAGCTCCAGGAACAGCTTGCCATTGGAATTCTGCTGAAGAGTTGTCATGATCCAATAGCGTTTCTCCTTAAAGGATTTACAATTAAGACATTCAAGTAATTGCTCAGCAAGGCCGTGAGTCTATAGGAGGAAGCGAAACAACTCAGCTTCACCGATAAGAACAATAAGCATAAACCAGTTAGAGCCTTCGAGAAGAAGTCCGGGACCATCGCAGTGGTAGACAAGGGCAAACAACCGATGCAAATACGGACGGAAAGACCTCAGAAGAGCTATCAACAACCTCTGCCGAGTTACCAACCGCCTCAGCAGAGCTATCAGCCGTCGCAGCAGTATGGCCAGCAGTCATCTGAATAATACAACCAGCAACCATTTTAGCAAAAGTGCAGCCTGGCAGAACTTATGAAAAAGGAGTACCCTTTCAAGAATGAAGCAGTTGGCAAGATGTTCCATAATCTGGTCAAGAAAGATGGATTCCAATTGCCAGAGCCCAGGAGACCGGAAGAAGTTGATAAGAAAGATCACCTGTTGTACTGCCCTTGTCACCGGATGATTGGACACAAGATTGAGGACTGCTTCAATTTCAAGAACTGGCTCGAGAACAACCTATGACAGGGGAACATAACGATCCCGAAAGAATACATGAAGGATCCCCAGAAAGGAGGTTCCGTTAATTTTATTTTGGCAGATCCTATTGTCCCGATAGACCTGTACACAACCAACGATGGATGGAGTACAATTTGGACGAAGTCTTCAAAGAAAATTTTGGATCACATCCAAACCGCTTCAGTGCACGCTTCGATTCAGAGTTTGAAACCTGTCAAGACGGCACTATCAATTGTAATCGAGGAACCATCCCAAAAGGAGGAGAAGATCGCAGAAGAAGAGAAAACCGAGGCTCCGAAGAGTAGAGTAGGGGCTGCTTTTCCTAGGATGGTTGTTTCTAATTTGGGGGAGAAATCCCTCGAACCTCTGACTCTGTATGATTATTTGCTCACCCCGGCGGGATCTTATAATGATAATAGTTATGGTGTTGGTTACGTTTTGACTGTTTCTAACGATTACTTAACTGACGACAACCGACCTAATCCGAATATCGATTTCGAAATGAATAACGATTCTCAAATCATACAAAACCTCGACGGTAACTATTTTGATGGTCTGGAAGATAACAAACCTGTCTATGAATTCCAAGGATCTCCTATCGCGATTGAGCTGGAGTTCTCAGATGCCGAAGTGACTCCAGAAGAATCTGCTGCTCCGACTCAGAAAGGGGAGGCGCCAGCTAATCCAGAATCAAACTTAGAGGAAGAGATAACAGAGGTCAACTTAAGGAGCGGAAAAGACTTACCCCCGAGAATAGGTCTAAAAGATAAAGGAAAGCAGGTGGTTGTTCAAGAAGAGCCAACCCCAACAGAAGAATTACCCGTTCGGGAAGAAGTTGAAAGACCTGACAATAAAGTGGAGTATCATGTGCTAGCCCATCTTCGGAAGTTGCCCGCCAAACTGAGCATCTACGATGCTTTAATCCTTTCAAAATAGATGAGAGAAACTCTAATCAAGGCCTTACTTGATCCAGAGATTTGCTTAGCTCAAATGGCTGGCAACTCCTTGGACGAGGTTTGCTCGTTAAGAGAACAATATGGTGTTACTTTTACAGACAGTGACTTACTACTTGGGACAGCCGATCACAACTGACCCTTATACATTTCAGTCTCCATTGGAAAGTTCATGCTCTCTAGGGTGTTAGTTGATCTGGAAGCATCAATCAATATAATGAACCTTTGGACGTTAGCCTTCTTGAAAATTGACGCCCGCGAGCTTCAAGCAGACAAAGAGTTACTAAGAGGCTTCAACTAGAAAGAAGAAAGAGCACTTGGATCAATAACAGTGTCAATGAAGATCGGTTACTTAGCAAAGACAACCGCAAAATTCTACATAATTGAATCTGAAACGTCGTTCAACGCTCTATTGGGCCGACCGTGGATCCATGAAAACCAGATGGTACCGTCATCTCTACAACAGTGTATAAAGTATTATGAAGGAGGACAAGAACAGTGCATCAAAGGTGACTTGCAATCGTTTTCCATGCATGAAATTGGAATACATGAAGGTGCTGCCTACTGCGCACCTCTGAAGAAAACAATTTTCTCCAGAAATTTCACGTCAAATAAAGTAAAAGAAACTCAAGACGACGAAGAACTTGAAATTCTAGTTCAACAATTAGTCACCACTCCCTTACGGCGAGATGGTGAAAGTTTCTCCAGAGCCCGCATCCAAGGTCGAGGCCGGGGACGAGGTCGAGGTAGAAACAGTGGAATAGTTGAACAAAAGAATCTGGTTATTAAAATTGATTGGGAAGAAAATTCCAAAGAAGAAGAAAAAGAAATCAAGAAAGAAGCGGCAACAATAAGCCATAAGAAACCTCAGTTCAAGATCTCACTAGAAGATGAAAAGAATGAAGAATACAGAGAAATGTACAACAAGATAAACCACTATGTACAGACTATGACCCTAACCCCGATCTACCCTAGTAAGGTTGAGGGTATGGTGGTCAAGGAAGTACATGGTGGAGGTGCTAAGCCAATCAAATTCTATCGAGGTGCTTCTTCTTCCAAAACTGAGAATGATGTAAAATTTGAAGATGTTGCTTCATCCGAATTAATGGAATTGCCTTTTGAGTGGTATTCTCCCTGTGTTCAAAATTTGATTCAACGTGGTGTCTTACCTAAGTAGTGGTCAAAAGATCAATCACACGGCTTTAAAAAGTTATGGAGTAATCCAACCGACCTCCCAACTCAAAACATGGTCTTGGATTTGGCACGGTAGGGCCAGCTAATGATTCAGAATTTTGCTTAGTTGTCACTTGCGAGTCTAATGAAGAATAACCGGAAGCTTCAGATGATTTAGAGGACTTGCTAATCGGAGATGCTCTGTCAAAATTTGAAAAAGAAATTAAATCTGTAATAGACGAGTTAATGGAAGTTAACTTAGGTACTAGCGATGAGCCTAGGCCGACCTTTGTTAGCTCCTTACTCAACAAAGAAGACTCTGAAAATATGATCAAGCTATTAATGGAATTCAAGGATTGTTTTGCTTGGAGTTACGATGAAATGTCGGGATTAGCTCCAGAAGTTGCAGTTCACAAATTAGGAGTGGATCACACGCCGTTCCAGTCAGACAAGCTCCGAGAAGAATGCGTCTGAAAATCGAACAAGTTATAGCTGAAGTTAAGAAGGTAATCGACGCTAAATTTGTCCATGAAGAAAAATACCCGACTTGGTTAGCAAACGTGGTACCAGTTAGAGAGAAGAATGGTAAAATCAGAATCTGCATGGATTTCAGAGATTTGAACAAAGCATGCCCAAAGGACGAATTACGGCTACCAATTCCAGAATTAATGATCGACATCGCTTCGACACACGAAATCTTCTCTTTCATGGATGGATCGTCAGGATACAACCAGATAAAGATGGCACCAGAAGACGAAAAGCTCATAACATTCAGAACTCCAATCGGAGTGTACTGCTACACAGTAGTGCCTTTCGGATTGAAGAATGCAGGAACAACCTACCAAAGAGCAATGATAAGGATATTTGATGATCTCATCTACAATAAAGTTGAGTGCTACGTGGATGATGTGGTCATAAAAAACAAACTGAAGGAAAATCATCTGTATAATTTGAGAATTATTTTCAAATGATTAAGACAATTTAACCTTAAGATGAATCCCCTGAAATGTGCCTTCGGTGTCACCTCTGAGAAATTCTTAGGATTTTTTGTCTGACATCGCGGAATTGAAATCGATTCGGAGAAGATTAAAGTTATCTTAGAAATGCTGCCTCCTAAAACTTTGAAACAACTACGATCCTTTCAAGGGAAGTTGGCATATCTTCGACGCTTTATTTCGAATTTGTCAGGAAGGTGTCAGCCTTTTTCTGCTTTAGTTAAGAAGGATGCCAAGTTTACTTAGGACTCCAAATGTCAACATGCATTCGATGACATCAAACAATATTTATTGACACCTCCTGTCTTAGCAGCCCAGGTCAATGATAAGGGTAAAGAAAACGCTCTCTACTACTTAAGTCGTCGTCTAATTCCGACGGAAGTAAAGTATCATTCGATTGAGAAGCATTGTTTGGCCCTGGTCTTTGCAACCCAAAAGCTCAAGCATTACATGTTTTCTCATAAGGTCAACCTTGGTTCGAGAGTTAATCCATTGCAATATTTGATGACCTGACCGACGCTTTCCGGCAGACTTGCCAGGTGGTCGATGATACTATTGCAATTCGATATAACTTTCATTCCTCTTCGTGCCGTGAAGGGACAAGTCCTAGCAGACTTTCTCGCAACACACCCTTTACCGGCAGAATTGCCTCTCAATGAAGACTTACCAGACGAGCAGATAATGAGCTTAGAAGACCCCGATGATCGACGTTAGGAATTGTACTTCGACGGAGCATCATTAGCACAACGAGACGAAGAATTGCAAACGATAGTGCTCGGTAAAGCAGGAATAACACTAATATTTATAACACCGGAGCGGAGAATATTAAGGTACTCCTACAATTTAACAGAACCGTGTACGAACAACGAAGCAGAATATGAAGCCCTTATAACCGGACTAGAGCTAACCATTCCGATGGGTATAACAGATATCAACATCTATGGTGACTCGCAATTGATCATACAACAGGTTACAGGACAATACAAGATCCTGAAACCAAGACTCGAGCAGTATTTTCAGTATACGATGAAGTTGCTAGAGCAAATTCTGAATGTGACAACATACAAAATTCCTAGAAAAGAAAATGCACTTGCAGACACTTTGGCTTGACTTGCAAAAGAATTCACGTGTCTACAGGAAGAATCAGTTGCAGTGACAGTACAGGGGCGACAGGTCCTATCGCAGATTGACATAGACACTTTGTGGAGACTGAGAAATGAAGAAACAATTGCCACAGTGGCTGAAACTACAGAAGATTTGCGGCATCCATTAATAGACTACCTGCAAACAGAAAACTTGCCAGACGATAGGTCATTAGCTCACCAAATTAAGAAAAGAACTCTGTCATACGCATTAATAAACAATACGTTATACATAAGGTCTTTCGACCAGATGTGGCTAAGGTGCCTGAGCGGGTCCGATGCTCGTGAAATTGTTAAAGAAGTGCACTCAGAACTTTGTGGCACTCACCAGTCAGGTCCGAAGATGAAAATGAAAATTAAGAGACTAGAGTACTACTGGCCCTTAATGCTGACTGACTGCATGAAAGTTGCCAAAAGTTGTCATCAGTGCTAAGTGCATGGAGTGGTTCTACATCAACCTCCAAATGTGCTACATCCGACAATCGTGTCGTGGCCATTTGAGTGTTGGGGCACAGATATTGTGGGTCCGATAGAACCTCCTTCTTTAAGAGGACATCACTTCATCTTTGCAGCGACAAATTACTTTTCAAAATGGGCAGAAGTAGTACCGCCCAGGGAAGTGAAAGCACATCATGTGTTACAGTTCTTAAAGAATCAAGTCGTCTATTATTTTGGGGTACCACACAGAATTATCTCAGATAACAGGTCTGCTTTCAAGAGCACAAAGATCAATAATTTCGTCAAAAGACACGGGATAGACTGGTGTTATTTGACGATCTACTACCCAAGAGCAAACGGCTTGGCCGAGACTTTTAGTAAAACTCTCATCCAAATCCTAAAGAAAACTTTGGACGACAATAAGAGAAATTGACACGAGAAGTTATTAGAAGCCTTATGGGCCTACAAGACAACTTTCAGAACGCCTACTCAGTCTACACCTTACGCTCTAGTGTACAGGTCTGAGGTCGTCTTACCCTTGGAAGTCCAGCTTCCGTCACTCAGAATTGTAGTCGCGAAGGGAATCACTACAGAAGAGAATGCTAGATTAAGACTGGAAGAATTGGAAAGCTTGGAAGGGAAACAACTTTCAACAGAATCTCAAACTGTATCAGGCCAAGATGATTTAAGCCCATGACAAACTAGTCCACCCAAGAACTTTCAGAGTTGGTGAATCAGTTCTCGTTCTCAGAAGACCTATTCTTACACACCGCAAGATAGGAGGTAAATTCGAACCTACTTGGGAGGGAGCGTTTGTAGTCGAGAAAGTCTACTTGGGAGGCTCCTACCAACTCATGGATTTCCGTGGAGAGCGACTAATGCTTCCCATGAACGGACGATGTCTAAAGAAGTATTACGCGACCTGATGTTTCAAGGAGTGGACCTTTCGGTCGTAGAAGCACCAGCGTGATAATTGTGTGCAACTGGGTCCGAACCCAAAATAATAATAATAAAAATAAATTTCAAAACCAAAATCCAAAAGAAATTTTCTAAAATAAAATAAAAATTGAAACTTGTTCCAATTTCAAAATCCAAATCAAATCTTTCCCTCTCCTAATGAACTTACCAAATAAAATAAATTGCAATGAATTTAATATTCTTATTGTTCTAGTTCTTCTTTGGCTTGGCCCCTAAACCCTTCCTTGTTTTTGCAGGAAGATGTTGAGCGGGTGGCTGGTCCTTTCTTTTAAAGATGGCTTAAGTCTTGCACTTAACGAAGAAGAGCTGAAAGCTGGTGCTGTGATCGAGGTTGACTCAGACTTTGCATAGCTAAAGCTAGAATATGAAGAGACTGTTTGAACTACTGTAGACCTCAGGGAGTCCCATGGAAAGACAGTGATGAAATTCAACGAGAAAGTTCAACATACTGCAAACCAGAAAAGGAAGATCAACTCGATCGACGACCACAAAATGAAATCAGTGATAACTGCCGCAGGAGGGAAGCTTGTTAGTGCCATCCCTACTGAAATCCAGGGGGAGAGAAGAGCTACTTTGAGCCCAACTCAAAGAAGAAACAAGAACCGTCATATTCACAAAATGCTAAATAAATTGATGGAAGAACAGAACAAGGAAGAAATTTCGACGACCGCAGCAGTCAACTCAAGGAGGCTAGTCCTCAGGAGCACCATAGCAGAGGTTGTTCCAGAGGAGGTTACTACAGAGTCTGCACCTGGGACAGTGATGATTCTAGAAGAACATGCTGGCGTGGAGCCGTACATCCCACAGTACGTCACTAAACCCCTACAGTTCTAGATAATTTCAAAGCACGAGTTGGAGATGATCCAGAGGGTGCGGAAATAGAATCTTGAATACTTTCAGAGAATCTGAGGCAGATATGTCAACATCCTGGAAGGACTGGAGTTGCATACGGATGTCTTCTCTCACTAAGAGTAGAGTGAGATCGTGGACTATGTCTTTGAGCTGAAGAAGCAAGGTCGTGTAGGAAGACTACGAAGCAAGACCTACTCTGAGCTGAAGAAATGGAAACGAGGTAAGGGGAGGATTACGATCCAATTCGGATGCTGCTAAAACTTTGCTGATGACAAGAAAGGAAATCCTCCAGGGATACTTCGCTACGATGAAGTGGATCCACTGTCAGTTCTGATTAAGAAAATGATAAAGAGGATGGTCACTTGGCGTGTCTTACCCGCTGACTGCATACCAAACAATTGTATAATTAACATTAATGCTAAAGGAGACTGCATTCCACCTCACGTGGACCATCATGATTTTGTGAGACCCTTTTTGCACCGTTTCTTTGATTAACCAATGCAACATTATGTTCAGGACAGAACTCTGGATACTCGGCCCAGGAGAATTCTGAGGGCCAGTAGAGATACCTCTACCGGTAGGCTCTATCCTCGTACTACAAGGAAATGGTGCAGATGTGGCTAAGCACTGCATTCCAGGAGTCCCCTACGAGCGGATCTCCATCACTTTCAGGAGGATGGATAAGAGCAAGATTCCGGTCTACTTCGACCGCATCCGTAATTAAAAATTTGCTGACTCTACGAGCCGTAAGCTACATAGTAGTAGCACACCTCTAAAGCACACTTACGCGGGATTCTCCTCCGGAAAGTGGCTTAGAAGGTGATATTATTACCTATGCAGTTTACTTTTCAGACATGGATGAATCAAACAGACAGTTTTGTCAAAATACACGAAGATATCAGTACAATCTGTGTTCAAACATACATGGATTTTGTAAAAGTCTGTTTTCATAAAGATGTCATTGTTGACCTCATTTTTGATGAGGTCTTCTCTTCTTCTCTTTAGTACTTAGGATTTAGCCTTAGGCTTTTCCTTTGACTATCCTAGAGGATTAGAATTGGGACCCACCACTTAGAAGTTCAACCACTTCTTAACACCCTGCAAACTCCACAAACTTCGACCGTAGACCCCTAATCACCTAGTAGGGTTGAAATCAAATGTGGAAGTTTAAAGGATGAGTTCCTATAGAGACTCTTCGGCCTTAGGACGCGCCCGGGTGGCCCTGGTCCGGTGAAGGGCCGACTTACACACACAAGTACACCTATACACTACACTTTCACACACATCCTAAAAACACACCCATACCTAACTTGACCTCCCGACTCATGAAGGTGATTCACATGGATGGTCCTTAACCCCTAAGCCCTCAGGCTAAGAGGGTTAGTGAACAACATAGTTGAATGCCTCAAATGAGTCCCTTCATGGCTCATGTGGGCTTGATATGGCTTCATGGCTCAACCAAAATGATTTCATTCCACTTACAATTACTCAATCTTCAATTTTGCAAATTTTCAATTTTCGACCCCCAGACCCTACACCCGCCTAACTCTACCCAAAGCCCTCGAAATTACCTAAATTTTTCAAAATTTCCAAATCACCCAAAATTCCCCAAAATTAACCTTGAATATTTCCCCTCCACTCAAATTGATCATTCATAGCCAAAAATACCAAAAATGCCAAAAATACCTCCCAATACCCTCCAAATACCCAAAAATATCCCTCTTGACCCAAAAATCCAAAATTTCAGAAAATTCCCAGAAAATTCCAAAAAATCCCAAATATTCCAAATTTCATTTTGTTCAACTACACCATGGGCCAATTTTGTCAATTTACCCCACTTTTATCAAAACCCCCAATTTGACCTATTTTAACCCTAAGTGAACCCAATGTCAAGCCAAACCTACCCAATTGACCCAAATTCTGGTCCAATTCAATTCTAAACTTCAATTTAACATTCCCAACACCAATCTGGACCATATCCAAGTCCAATTTGATTGACATTTGAATCCAATTTCACTTTTGACCTTAAAGCCCAATTTGGACCCATGACCCAAACTTAACCCAAACTAACCCAATTCAACTCCAATTAACCCCAAACCTTTTCTAAACCTTCCCTAACATCCCCACAAACAAAACACTAACATGATTTACCCAAAATTTAGACCCAAACCCCACTCAAATTCAACCCAAAGCCAAAAAGCCCAATTTTGACATAAAGCCAAACCTAACCCAAATAAGTCCAAACCCCAAAATCAAAACCCAAACAAAGTCAAAACCTCTTTGAAACACTCCCATAAACATTTCCCAACATTTATTTTACATCAATTTCAACCCTAGCCCAACATTGGCCCAAGTTAGCCCAATTTGGCCTACATTAGCCCACTTACCAAAAAGGTCCAAATCCAATCCAATTCAAGCTCAAACCACTTCAAATTTATTCCAAATCATTCATGAAACATTCAAAAATTAAATTCAACACTTATTGGATCCAATCCTTTGCAAAATTCTCATCCTAAAATTCATTTTAAAATCCAAAAGCCCACTTCCCTAAACCATTTTAAAAGCCCATCTTCACTAAATTTCAAAAGGCCCAAAGCCCACATGACAACCCTATATCATCATCCATTGGATGAAGCCATCTCCTAAGTTCTAAACCCATGATAAAATAAATCCAAATCAAGCCATATGCCAAATCCCATCAAATCACCCTTAAATTACCAAAAATTTTAAAATCCATTTTCATGAAATTGACCAAGCTTTTTCCCAAGCCAAATGCAAGCCATGAAGCCACTCTTAAGCCACATGCAAGCCATGTGAGTTGCTCACATGTGACCTTACCACATTGGGCAAAAGGAGGAGATCCTTTCCACATTCCCTTAAGGTGATTAACCACTCCTATGATTCCCCTTAACCATGCTTATGCCTAATCGTGCTTGGATGGTGACTTGACCCTACCGATTATGCCGAACCAAATCACTTTCCCTTCAGCCTAAACCAAGCATCGGGTGGTGCACCTAGCCCAAAGGGATGGGTTGACCCATTTGGAACCAAAATGACCTCTCCCCCATACCATTTTAGTCCAAGCCTTTTACACATGGCATTTGCCAATCGCCTACACTAAACCCCAACCCCGACCCACCCGAACAAGATGGTGACCGTGCTCGGCCGGCCAGCCACCAGGCCGCCGAAAAACGCCATGGCCGAGACACTGGGCAGAAGCCAAGCATTGAAATTCCACCTCGCCGAGCCGCCCCATGCCCAATGGCCACCATGGCCGTTCTTCTCCTCGACCTGAAGCACCGATCCCAAGCCTTAAGCTCCCTCGGGAGGCCCTCCACCCTCTCCTATTTAAACACCACCTCTCTCGGCCATCGGAGAGGTGCCGAACCAACCTTAAGGAAACTCGCCAAAATCATTCCGTACCACTCTCTACACATAGAGCACTTGATTCCCACCGGATTCCAACCCCAATTCCTCTACACGAGCTCAATTTCGAGTTCAAACTTCAAAGCACAAAACCAGACACTTCTTCACAAGGGACCAATCCCCAAATCGATCGATCCTACACCTTCACCGTACCAAGGAAGAAGTCCACCAAGAAAGCCCCCTCTCCGTGCCACCCATCCGTTCCGTACTCCAAGCTTTGTAATCTGCCGTGGTCGAAATCCTACCTAGTACAATTCACTGCACTCAGAGACTTCATCCGGAGCTTCACGGACGCAATCGAAGGTGACACAACCCTCGATCGAAGCCACACTTCTCCGAGCAAAGGTATGAGCTAACTCTTTATCCCGAGCTTCCGGAGATTCTCCATTTCAAATGCCTTAATTTCAATGCATGATCACCGTATGTATGTATTCGTCTCTTCAAGACGAATCCATAGAGCACAAGAACACGAAAATCCGTTAAGTATCGAGTGAGATATTAAGGATTTAGTGTGGACGGCTCTCTGCCAGAGGCTTGGGGACGATGAACGGATGCCGTTCATTTAATACACGCGCGGACGGACGACCAGATCGCGCCGGATGAGGAGACGGAACGATACAGCCGGCCCCCGGAGCGCCGAGTCGGATGGCGGCGCCGAATCGAAGACGACACGCGGCGCTTCGGAGATGCCTAGGTCGAGTCGGCGCCGCGTGGTTAAGTAGAAAAATAGGTTATTTTTCTATTTATTTAATTCCCTAAACTTCAAAAATGCATAACTTTGTGTAGGAAAATCAGAAAAATAAAATAAAAATACCCTCTCGCTCGATGAACAGAGGAGAATAATGTGGAAAAGAAATCATTTAATTTCATCAAGTATTTTATTTTTAATAATTTATTTACTCTCTCGCACATTTTCAATTCTCCATGCATGTATACAATTCACCATGGCACGAGACCATAGGGCTTTTAAGCCTCCGAATTCGGGAACATTCCCCGAATTTTCCAAAGTCAGAGGCCATCCCTATGAGAAGTTATTGATTTTTTAAATTCACGTTGCTGTTTTGAGTATTTTAATTCCAATAATTACCATGTTGTGAAATAAATTCTAGGAAAATTTGGTGATGTTTATTATGACTAGGGGAACCTAGGAAAAATAGTTTTTGAATTAATCCACTTTGAATAACCCTAATTGGCTTAAACACCCAAAATAGGTCCTTAATTAATTAGAGCTAATCATACATCAAATTGACTTGAAATCAATTCTCCACTGACCTTTAGGATCAGAGGAACCCACCATAAAAATCTGAAGTCAATTGGACTTGGTTAGCCCTACTAAATGGGTTGATTAAGCCAATTAGCCAATTAAAACTTTAAAAATTCATAACTTTCAAAATACTTTTCAAAAATTCACTAAATTGGTTTTGGAGCCTCTCTGATATCAGGGAAATTTAAAAAAAATAAAATTGCAATTTTCTAAAAAAGTTAGTTTTTTGCATTATTTTAATATTTTTAATAATTAAAAAATAATAAAAATCACAAAAATAATAAAATTCACCAAAATGTCACATTTTTAATTTTAATCACTTAGGAACAAACCTCATATTTTTCTTAAGTCTATATGATGAGATATTAAATTTTAAAGCCCTAAGGTAATTTTAAAATTAAAAAAAATGTATATTTTTAGCATTCCCACTAAAATAATTCTAATATATCAAAGAAAATCAGAAAATTGTAAAAATTGATTCTTTGATTTCCTTGATATCAGAGAGATTTTTGAAAAATATAAAATTCATTTTTCAACCTTTATTTTATTTTTAAATTAATTAATACTCCAAAACTCAAAATAATTATAATAAAAAGAATATAATTCAAAAAATCACCAAAATTCGGTCCAAGTGGTCCTCTGACATTAGGAATGTCCCATAATTTTCTTATGGACTGAAACTTTCCTTGGTCATATTATTAAATTTTCCTTGAAATCCCTATTTTCCACCAAAAATAATTACATAAATAAATTAAATACAGTAAAAATCACATTTTCTCCTCTCATGCCTTTATTGACATATGAGTGAAGTCACATAAGAATTTCAAGTTCATTTAAGCTCAATTTAGTGAGTTATGAAATTATTAAGCTTCAAGGGCAAAATGATAATTAAAATTTTAACCTTTAATTAAAACTTTAGGCTTAATAAAATTAAAGAGTAAAATATTTGATCCTAATCTGATTTGGATGATTGAAATTTATATAATTAAAGGGTAGAAACCTACTAAACAATTTAAAAATAATTAAAATAAACCTTAATCAAATAATTAATTAAATTTGGAAGAATAATAAAATTGGAATTATTAAAATAGGGATATTATTAGGAAGAGATTTGTTCTTTAATTTAAGAACCCCTAAATTAATCATCTCAATAATATTTAATTCCTAATTAAAATGATAATCCAAATTCAAAACTTAAAATGCTTAATCATTAAATTAAATTAAAATTAAAACATTTAAATTAAATCCTTTTAAAATTTCAATTAAATTAATACTTTAACAATTAAAATTAAATCATCCCTAAAGCATAAAAAATAAAATATTAAATTAAAATTAAAAAAATTAAATTAAATTTAAATTTAAATTTAAATTTAAATTAAAAATAAAAACCAAATTAAAATTTAAATTAAATTAAAATTTAAATTAAAATAAAATAAATTAAATTAAAATTTAAATTAAATTAAAGTTAAATTAAATTAAATTAAATTGAAACATATTAAATTAAATTAAATTAAATAAAAAATAAAAATCAAGTTAAAATAAAATTAAAATTAAATTAAAATCAAATTAAATTAAATTAAAATTAAAACTAAACCAAATTAAATTAAATTAAAGTTAAATTAAATTGAATTAAAATAACATCACCTAAGACATAAAACAATTCAAAAATAAATCTAAAACAACTTGAACATTATTCCAAACTTAAACCCATTAATTGAAATTAAATTAAATCGAAATCACTTGAACGTTAATTTGCCCTCGAAAGCTTTTGTTGTCATAACTCCTAAACTGAACGTTAAATGAAATGTTACTTCCTCATAGGATATTCAAATGTCCTAGTTCACCGAGTAAGATAACAACAAAACTGGAATTCCTGGACGATTAATTCATTTGTATGATTAAATTCATTCTGGACTTAAAACAATCCTAGAGGTATTGAAAAGATGTTTAAGACTCGTCTTAAGCACTTCCTCAATATGATAGGATATTTATAAGAACAATTGAATTTAATTCTTTTTTGATGAAGAAAATCGTCCTTAAACCAAAACACAAGAACCTAGACGTCATAGGAGATGACTAGCTATAGGATTAGGAACTTGGTAGAAAACCATAACCCTTCCATTAGCTTTACCTAGGAACTTGCTTTAAATGCTTAAATATTCTAAATTGTGTTTAAGTGCAGCTTGGGATGACGGGAAGACCCTCCAGGTACGCTTTTATTTTGTTGCAATTTACTTAATCGCATCACACTTACTTTTCTTCCATGATAAACAACTGTTGCATGAAAACCCACACTTTTAGGATAGTCCCTAAACTGAAACCAAAACTAAATTAAAAGTCATTACAAGATAAAATTCACCGCTACAACATTTCAAAATATAAAACAACTCAAAATTTAATCACAAACAGAACACAAAACTACAACTAAATTAAAACGTCTTGTTGGATGATCGGGAATACCTCGGATGATGTAACCTACGTGTTGCTAACGGGATTTCCACGGTCTAAATGAAAGTGTGGAACTCATTTAGTTGAGTTTAGCAAATTCATCTGGACTAAGTGAATCCGATAAAAATAACGATGCCGGAAGGATGGAACCGTGGGATCTTAACCGGTGTTGTTATAATCAACTTTAAGATTTATTTTAATTAAAATATAAAAAACACTTGGAAATTAAGAATTTCTCTAAACCAAAACACTTTTCTCATATCCTGATTTATGACTTCTAAAACTAAACCTCTGCAACAACAAAGAGCTCTGAGCATGGCAAGGCAAGACGACAATCTTCATCAAGCAAAACTCGGATTTACTTCGAAGAAACTTTCTTAGAATTAAATAACTAAGCCATAGGACTTCGAGGTAGTTCACTTAGTGCAACATAAATCCTCAACCTTTTGTTAGGCATTTTCATTGCAAATTAAGCCCTAACCGGTTTTAGGATTCCGAGGTAGTCGTCCGATACGACATAAACCCTCACATCTTCCAGGCTATTTGTATGATTTTATCATGCAAATATAAGTCCAAATTAATTAAAATTGGCAAGATCAAAACATTAAACAAACATTAGGACTTTCCTAAATCCAAGCCAAACAATAGGATAGTCGGAAATTACGAAGTTCGCTTCGAATCTATGATTTCTCCTACCTTTCTTCCTTTGAATTCCCCAAACAAAATGTTCCAAATTTGATCCATTCCCTATCGAAATTCTAAAATTCAATCCCTCGAAAACTTAAACTTCGAGATTCTCGAGAGCGAACTACCGATTATTATCGAGAGTTTTCTTAGGTGATTCCCGTCACTTAAGATGTAATTAACTATAGGGGCTTGCCCTTATAGGAAATTTTAAGAACCCATGTAATATAAACCCTGCTTAATTCATTTATATTAAGCAAGGGAATTTGTCGGCTTATAAAATTGGTTCGCAGACCAAACGGATGTCACAAATCTTCTAGTTTATTTAATCGAGCTCCATCGTCAAGTAGTGTGTCTATTCTTCGGGATAGATACACAGTTTGGGATGCGGTGCTCGTTTATATAAACTATTCGGGATGTGAGATCAGTTTGATTTCATATCTTAAAATTTTCAAATTTAAAATTATTTTCAAAATCAAATACTACTTTTCAAATTATTTATTTAAATTAAATTAAAAATTCGCCGACAATTTCTGTTAGGCGACCCCCTTTTTAAAATAATACACACAACCTAAAAATAAGCCGTACAATCATCAAGAAATGTTTTGATGGGATCATCTGATGCACTTCCGACATTTTTAATGAAGACGACTATGTCGTGTTTTGCCTTCAGTTGTGTGCAATTGACTGCAAGAACCACTAAATTCTGAGTTTGACTCGATTTAAAGAAAAGTTGAACGAAGAATGATTTGAATGAAATAATAACAAAAAAATAAAAATTCATATTCAAAATCCAAATAAAACACAAAACCGAAACTCAAAGCGAACCAACTTAAAATCTCAAATTCTAAACCAAAATAAATGAATGAAAACCCGAATCAAAATGAAATTTTCAAATGAAACTTAACAAATCAAAACAAAATCAAATCACTTAAAAACTAATCAAATAATGAAAATGAAACTCCGAATTTGAAACCGCAGCCTCAGGCTGTTCTCAAATCTTTTCGACTCCCCGCGATTCCTTCCCTGTTTTGAGAAGGTCGACTGAGTCTATTGACACAGAACCACAAAATTTTTGATTTGGTTCTGATGGCATGGATTAATATCCTTCACCAAACAATCAAACTTTGATCAACTTTCTCGTGATGTGAAACACCTTCATGTCTCATTCCAATCTTCTAGTACACTAAATTCTCCGCAGAATCCTCAAAACCCAAATCAAATACCAACTTTTGGGATTGGTACCTAAATTCCAGTTCCCATCCTTCTGAGACTGGTACCCAAATTCCAGTTCTCATTTCGAGATTGATACTCAAATTTCGATTCTCTTCTCTGAATTTCCGCTAACCTCGCATTCTATCCGAGAAACATTTCTACATTCTGATCTCTGTGCTAGGTGTGAGACCAACAAGGCATCCTATTCTCCATGCTGCCAATCTCTCATTCTATCCGAGAAACTTTTCCACATTCTAATCCTCTGAGCTAGCTGTGAGACCAACAAGGCATCCTATTCTCCGAGCCGCCAACCACACATTCTATTTGAGAAACTTTCCCGCATTCTAATCCTTCGACGTAGGTATGAGGCCAACAAGGCATCCTAACTTCGGTGACTGCAAATCTCGTACTCTTTCCAAGAAATTTTTTGCACTCCCGAAATCTTGGGGTCAGTACCTAAATTCTGTTTCCCATCCTGAGGGTTGACGTAATGTCCTAAATGGTAGTCATTTCCTCGACAAGATCCAGATCGGACATAATGTCCTGAACAGTAGCCCAAGCTGGTATAGTCTTTTCTTGAGGTCAGTACCTAAATTCTGACTCTCTTTCCGAGGCTGGTACCTAAATTCCAGTTCTAATTCTTGAGATCAATACCTAAATTTTGATTCTCATCGCTTTCGAGACTGATACCTAAATTCCAGTTGTCTCATTTCGAGGTCGGTACCTAAATTTTGATTCTCTTTCCGAGACTGGTACCTAAATTCTAGTTCTCTCCTTTCTGAGATCAGTATCTAAATTGTGATTCTCATCCTTTTCGATCGGTACCTAAATTCTGATCCTTACTTCGAGGTTGGTACTTAAATTCTAGTCCTCATCCCCTTTCTAGTTTAAACTCTATTTTTGTCAATTCCAGATTCCCTTTCGATTCCAATCTCAAATCAATTTCAATCAAAAATTCAAAATCCAAAATCAAATTTCAACCAACTCCAAAATTAATCATAAACCAAAATTTAATCAAACTCCAAAATCAATTTAAACCAATCAAAGATCAAAATCAAAATCAAAGTTTGAAACTTTAACTTTATTCAATCTCGAAGTCAATCAGCTTGAAAATTCACCTCTTCCTCCCCAACGAGAGTGCGGGGATCTTCAGCTTCAGAGATTTAACAGATAATCCCCAACGGGAACCTTCTCTTTTTTCTGTTTTGCTCCAAGTGTGTGGGCTTGGAATGTTTGTGTTGGTCGGTTGATCTCTTTGGTCAACGCCAATACGCACGGTGTGCTTGGTCAGTACACCACACCTATTGGGGGTCCATTTGTTGACCTCATTTTTGGTGGGGTCTTTTCTTTTAGTGCTTAGGATCTAGCCATAGGACTTCTCCTTGACTATCCTAGAGGACTAGAATTGGGACCCACCCTTTAACAATTCAGCTGCTTCTTGACTCCTCTTGGGACCCCACTTGGATGGTTACAAACCTCTAAATCACCTTGAAGGTTAAAACCACCATGTGGACAACCAATAGTGAGTTCCTATAGGATTGCTTGGACTTAGGGTGACCTTGGTTGACTTTGGCTTCTCTTGCACACACACACCCCTAAGCCACTTAACCTAAACCTTGGACCCTTACCTTCTACCCTTTATGAAGCTCACATTGTTGAACCTAAGTCACTAATCTTTGATTAAGATGGCTAAGGTCAATATGTGAAGGATCATAAAGTGGTTACCATTTGGCTAGACTTGGTCCCAAAGTGGTTGGACTTGGCTCTGTCCATGGCTCATGCTTCCAAACCCTAATTCCATTCCAAATCAATTTTTACTCAACCTTGACCCCACTAAAATGATCCATTTCTTCCTTATTTGAAACTCCATTCATTTTGCCAAAATTTCTGGTTTTGACATTGGGTCCCCTAAACCTACCTAAAAGTACCTAAATTGCTCTCACAACTATCAAATCATACAAAAAATTCCAAAAGTTACCTAAAATTCCTATGAATTATTTTGAAACAATTCCCACATTTTAAATCCACCAAAATACCCCAATACCCTCTAAATAACCTCCAAACACACTAAAATACTCTTTTAGCCCAAAATTCCAAAAATTCCAAAAAATCCCAAAAAATTTCCGAAAATTCCAAATATTCCCATTTTCATTTTGTTCAACTACACCATAACCTAATTTTGCCAATTTAATTCAATTTTATCAAAACCCTCAATTTGACCCATCTTTAACTCAAATGGACCCAATGTCAGACCAAATCAACTCAATTGACCTTAATGTTGCCCAAATCCAATTCTAAACTTCAATTAGACATCTCCAGTACCAATCTAAACCAAATCCAAGCCCAATTTGATTCACATTTGAATTTAATTTCAACCCAAAACCAAAAAGCCCCAATTTTAACCTATGACCCAAACCTACCCAAATCCAACCCAATTCAATCCAATTTCTCCCCAAATCAACTCTAAACCCTTCCTAGTACATCCCTACACCAAATACAACATCAATTGGCTCTCAATTTAAACCCAAACCCAATTCAAAATCCCTTTGAAATCAAAATCCCCAAATTTGCCCTAAAGTTGTCACCTACCCCTAATTCTCCAAATTGAATCTCCTAAACCCAAAATCTCCACCAAATTTCAATCCTAAACCTTTCCTAACAATCATTTTGAAACATTTTGAACCATCGATTGGCCTTGAACCAAACTCTAGCCAAACCTAAACCCAACCTAACCCATAGTGACCAAAATTGACCAAAACTCCAAAATCCTCCAAATTGAAACTCCAAATGAACTCCAATCCACTTCATGTCTTCATGAAAAATCTTCCTTACAATCATTTACACAATGTTGATCAATTAATTTGATCCAATTCAAACCCAAACTCAAGTTAGCCCAACTCAAACCCATATGAACCCAATTGAACCTATGTTCCAAATTAAATCAAACTAAATCAAATTTGACCAAACCAACCTCTTGGATGCCAACCCTAGACCTCCTAGGGTGGGTTTAACCTGATCCAACCCAAGCCCCATGAGCCATGAACCAATGGTCCATCACTTTGGACCAAGGGGGACCAAGCCACATGGCTAAAGGCTAAGTCCCATCTCCAAATCCCCCTTAAGCAACCTCCCTGCCAGGTTTAATGTCACTGAACCTCTCCTCCACTCCTCCTCAGCTTGCCCAGCTGCCTGACTATCCTGGCCAGCCATACCAGCCACCGGAAGAGGCACGCCCGAGCAGCCCATTTATCCTTAAAACCCAAAATTTGGCCTGGGCAGTGGCTAATCCTTTCAGCAGCCACCTGCCCTGCTCTGCCCTCACCCTAAGCGGCCCAAGGCACTCATTGTCTAGCTTTGAGCTCCCTTCTCCGACAAGCTCTATAAAATCCCCTCCTCTCGGCCAAATTCATGATGCTAAAATTTCTTTCAACAAACTCCCCGAAATTGCTCTTAAGCCTTCTCCCAGCCTAGAGAAGAAGAGCCCCACTATTTTCCTGCCATAATTCCCACTGGTTGAGCTCAATTTCAGAGCTCAATCTCAGGCCAGAAAATAGGACATCTCTTGAACCACCACCAAAATCAAATTAAACTCACCCACACCTTCACAACACCAAGAGAAGGAGTTCCCCAGTGAAAGCCCCCTCTCTTAGCCTCCTAGTTGCTCTATCGGCTGGAGCTTGAAATCGGGCTTGGTTTAAGTCATACCTACGCAGCTCACCAGGACCAGAGACTTCATCCGGAGGCTCCTCTAGCTCCAATGAACGTGTCGAGCATCTCTGATTGAGGATTCACCTCTCAGAGCCAAGGTATTGACCTCTCCTCCCTCCCGAGCTTCCAGCAATTCTCCATTTTGTTCTGTGCAATTTCAATGCATGTTAGCTATATAGATGGCTTCGTCTAGGCTAGACGCATCGATAGAGACCAACCGCGCATGATTTGGTTGAGTCTGGAGCAAGATCTTAGGTCTAGAAGGTGGACGGATCTCGGGTTAAGTCAGTTGGGGACGATGACCAGCCACCATCAGATCGAGCGTGTATCAAATGAACGACCGAGATCGAGCAGGGCAAAGCCGTGGAACGGAAAGCGTGAGCCACGTGGCGCTGACTTAGATGGCGGCGTCAAATGGAGAAGCGCTGTGTGGGACTTCAGATCTCCCGAGGATGACACAGC
This sequence comes from Papilionanthe hookeriana x Papilionanthe teres, assembly GCA_022702705.1. Lineage (NCBI taxonomy): Eukaryota > Viridiplantae > Streptophyta > Magnoliopsida > Asparagales > Orchidaceae > Papilionanthe > Papilionanthe hookeriana x Papilionanthe teres. The sequence continues at coordinate 12,633,203 of CM040426.1, read as the reverse complement.
GCCGCATCGGATAAGTAGGAAATTAGGATATTTTCTATTTATTTAAATACCAGAACCTTTAAAAATGCATATCTTTGCATAGAAAAATCCTATAAATAAACTAAAAATATCATCTTGCTCAGTGAACAGAGGAGATTAATGTGGAAAAAGAATTAAGTTATTTTGTTAAGTATTTTATTTTTAATTAATTTAATACTGTTTTGAATATTTTAATTCTCCATTCATGCATACAATTCACCATGGCATGAGACCATAGGGCTTTTGTAGCCTTTGATCTTGGGAACATTCCCTGAATTTTCCAAGGCCAGAGGCTATCTCTGTCGCAAGTTATCTATTTTTCAAGTTTATTTGTTTGTTTTGGTTTTTTAATTCCAATAATTAGCATGTTGGTTAATAAAATTTAGAAAAATTATGGGAAGTATCTCTGGACCAGAGGACCCTAGGAAAATTATGGTTTGGTTTAACTCATTCAAATGAACCCTAATTTGGCCAAAACCCTAAAATTAAGATTGAATGAATTTGAAACAACCACCCATTAAAATAGCACAAAATCAATTCTCCACTGATCTTTAGGCTCAGAGGAGTCTCACAAAAAAATTTGAAATCAATTAAAAATGATTTGACCCACTAAATGAATTATTTAAATCAAATGACCACTTTTAAACTTTAAAAATTCATAAAACTCAAAAAATATATAAAAAATTCACCAAATTCATTTTGAGGCCTCTGTGGGATCAGAGAAGTCTAAAAAAATTAAAATTGGAATTTTTCTAAAATTTTCATTTTTAACTTATTTTTGAATATTTTAAAAATTAAAAAATAATAAAAAGCACAAAATAATAAAATTCACAAAAATGTCATATTTAGTCTCCTAATCACTTAGGAACAAACCAAATATTATTCTTAAGTCCCTAAGAAAAGATATTGAATTTTAAAGGCTTAATGTAATTTTTAATATTAAAAATAGATTTTCAACCCTTCCCACTAAAATAATTCTAAAAATTCAAAGTAAAATCAGAAAAATATAAAATTAATTTCTCTGAGTTTTTTGAGGTCAGAGAGATTTAAGAAAAATATAAAATTTAATTTTCAATTTTAATTCTATTTTATAATTAATTAATGCTCCAAAATTGAAAATAATTATAATAAATAAAATATAACTACAAAAATCACCAAAATTGGTCCAAGTGGTCCTCAACTCAGTAGAAACATCCTATAATTTTCCTAAGGATAGAAACTTTATCTTGGCCATGTTGTTGAATTTTCATTGAAAAATCCATATTTCTCATTAAATAATTATATAAATTAAATTAAAAATATAAAAAAATCACATTTTCTCCTCTAATGTCTTAATTGACATGTGAGTGGAATGACATAAAAATTTCAAGTTCATTTGAGCTCAATTTAACGAGTTATGAAGTGAATATGCTTAAGAGGGCATAAAGGTAATTAAGGGATTTTAACCCTAAATAATATTTTAGGCTTAATCAAAGGGAGGGATGAACATTTGATCCTAAATTTTCTCTTGGATGATTGAAACTTAGGGAATTAAGGAGTAGAAACCCATTGATCACCTACAACATAAAAATGAAACTTTAATTATATAAATCATTTAAATTTTGGAAGAATAATTCCAAAATTTTGGATTATTAAAATAAGGGACATGACTTAAGAAGATACCAACTCTTTAATTTACAGTCCCTAATTGGATTAATTCAACTCTTAATTAATTCTAATAATGATGATTGAAATTAATTAAAAAGAAAGCAATCCTTAATTAAATCAAAGTTTAAAACATTAACTGATTTAAATTAAAATAAACCCAAAACATTAAAGTTAATTTGAAATCACTTAAAACTTAACCTAAAGCAAATTTGAAATGTTAAAAAATTAATCTCAAACAATTTACAATTAAGATGTAATAATCAAATCAGTTTAAGATATTTAAAACAAACTTTAACCATCAAAACTCAATGGAATTAAATAATTTAAACACCTCTTTAACTTAAACAATTTTAAAACTCTTAAAAAAAATCAATTTGAAATTTTATAACTAAACTAAACTGTCTTGAAATAACAATTCAACCTTAATGGTTAAATCCCTTAACAAACTGATTTGCCCCTGAAGGCTCTCACACTTATAACCCTTAGGTGGAGTATCAAGTAAAATGCTACTTTACTCACCGGATAATCAAATGTCCAAGTTTAATGAGCAAGAAACAAAACTTAGCTAAATTCTTGGATGATCAATTCACCTGTACAATGAAATTCATTTGGACTCGAGATAATTCCAGAAGCATTGAAAAGATGTTTAGGACTAATCCTAAGCATTTTCTCAATATGATGGGATGTTTTAGAAGAACAATTGAACTTAATTGTTCTTTGGTGAAGAAAATCATCATTAACAAAACACAAAAACCTAGACGTCAGGAATTGACTAGCAATAGGATTAAGATTTCGGTAGACAACCAAGACATTCCCTTAGCTTTACCTAGGTATTTCTTGCAAATATTTAAATGCCCTGACATGTGTTTCGAGTGCAGCTTGGAATGACATGAAGACCCGCCAGGTACGCTTTAATTTTATTGTAATTTATTTACTTGCGCAGTACTTTCTTTCTTGCAAAACTTGCATGTTAAATAAGAATGTCACCCTGTATGAAAATTGAAACCTTTTAGGATAGCCACAAAACTGAAACCCAAAACTAAATTAAAAGTCATAACAAGATAAAATTCACCGCCACAACATTCAAAAGATAAAATAACTCAAAATTTAATCACAAACAGAACAACAAAACTACAACTACAACTAAATTAAAACGTCTCGTTGGATGATCGGGAATCATTCAGATGATGTAATCCATGTGTTGTTAACGAGATTTCCCACGGTCTAAATGAAAGTGTGGAACTCATTCAGTTGAGTTTAGCAAATTCATTTGGATTAAGTGAATCCAATGAAAATAGCGGTGCCGGGATGACGGAACCGTGGGATCTTAATTAGTTTTGCTTAATCAACTTTAAGAGTTATTTTAATTAAAACAATAAGACATCTGAACCTTAAGACTTTTCTAAACCAAAACACTTCTCTCATCTCTTGATTGCCACCTTCTAAAACTGAATCTCTGCAACAACAAGGAGCTTGGAGCACAGTGGGCAGCACGACCATCTTCGTCAGCAAAACTTGTGTCTACTTCAGCAAAACCTTTCTTAGAATTAAATAACCAAGCCATAGAATTTCGAGGTAGTTTCCTAGTGCAACATAAACCCTCAACTTTTCGTTAGGCATTTGTATAATCATGTTATGCAAATTAAGCCCTAATCGGTCTTAGGACTCCGAGGTAGTCGTTTGGTACGATATAAACCCTCACATCTTCAAGGCTATTTGTGTGATTAAATCATACAAGCATAAGTCCTAATTAACTAAAATTGGCAGGATTGAAACATTAAATAATTATCTCTAAATTGAAGCCAAATCATAGGATGGTTTGGGAAGTTGCCAAGATTCCTCTTGGAACTTCAGCTTCTCCTACTTCTCTTCCTTTGGACTCTCAAAATAACTGTTCCAAATTTTAGCTATTTCTTATTGAAATCTCCAAAGTCCAATTGTTTGAAAACCTTAAACTTTGAAATTCTTGAAAGCAAAACCACTAATCATTATCGAGAGTTTTCTTAAATGATTCCTGTCATTTAAGATGTAATTAACTATAGAGGCTTGCCCTTATAGGGAACTTTAAGAACCCGGTAATATAAACCCTGCTTAATTCCTTTATATTAAGCAGGGGAACTTGTCGGCTTATAAAATTGGTTCGCAGACCAAACGTATGTCATAAATCTTTTAGTTTATTTAATCGAACCCCATCATCAAGCAGTGTGTCTATTCCTCGAAATAAATTCATGGTTTGTGATGCGGCGCTCGTTTATATAAACTATTTGGGATGTGAGATCGGTTTAATTTCATATCTTAAAATTTTCAAACTTAAAATTATTTTCAAAAATCAAATGCTACTTTCCAAAATATATACATTTAAATTAAATTTAAAAATTTAAAATTTGCCGACAAGCATCATAATCACTCTTCCTTTGGGTATACTCAGAGAGATGATCTATCTTCTTATCGATCGTATCTACTCTACAATGAGATAGAAATCTCATTATGCTGCTCCAAAAATTGTTCATGCATGGACTCCCAGAAACTAGATGGTGGCTCAGCAGTAGAAGTAGAAGGTCTAGAAGTAGAAGCTCTACCGGAAGCAGGTGATGTACTAGAAGGTGCAGTATAAATCTTACCTCGAAGTCGTTCATAGATACTGATGCTTTCTCTTCCTATGGGCTTTGTAGACTTGAGCTTTTCCTCAGAAAGCTCGACAACTACTCGAGCATTATCACACAGAGAATATATCAAAGATGGAAATCCAAGTCCAACAGAAGTATTAGAATGAGCAGTGACCTCTACAGAACCATAAATGATACTTCCTACATCAATCGGTTTCCTCTCCTGAATGCAATAGTTGAGGATAGCTCTATCCTTGGTAAACTCGTTCAAATGATTGGATGGAAGTAGACGAGCAGAAATAAAGTAGTGCCATGCCTTTGAAACACCATTAAGCTTAGAAGATGAAAAATTGACCCTTTTTCGTTTCAGATCTTCCAAGCTCCAGTACCATCAGTCAGGCAAGCAATAATCATATCTAAATCTCCGTTGGATGGAGAAAATCTGGAGTAATAACACTCGATGTTCGGCGGCAGGCCGTAGAAAATGTTGATACGCTCGGGTGAATCCTACTCCAACTCCTCTAATGAAAATCTCGTACTCTTCAGCATCCACGAAATTGGCATAAAACTCCTTAACCACAGGGATAACAACAACAATAGTAAAATAACAAAATCATTGCCAGTTGAGTGCAACGATCGTTTCCTCAATTCTTCCTCCCGGATTGTAAAAACTTTGTTCCGAGATAAACTTCCTAGTTGTAGCAAAATCATTGTACCGAAAATGTGCAGCAGCAGTGACAAACTTGCTATGATCAAAATTTTCTCGTTCCTTTCCTCGCTTAGATTTAGGTGTCATCTAAACGTGAAATAAAATGCAAAATAAATTCATAGGATCAAAGAAAATAAACTAATTTAAGCTTTTCAAACTTGAAAGAGCTTAAAAATTCATGGATGCAACTCTAAAAAATTTTTCTCTCAAAATTTCAGTTTTCTTTAATGTGAGCAAAATCCATGGTGAAAATAAAAAATAATTGGTTTAGAATGTAGATTTGATCTTAGGATGAAGAAATCGAGTTATTTCAAGCTCAAAAACTTGAAAATTCGGCCTCAAATGGGATCTCTAGGGTCTCTTTTTGTGAAAACCGGAGGAAAGGGAAGCTTAGGTGTCAAAAATGGCATGGGGGTGTTTAAGAAGATGAAGTTTCGGGTTTAGGTCGAACCGGTGCCTAGGCACCGAACTCGGATCCTAGGCGCTGTTGACCTCATTTTTTATGAGGTCTTCTCTTCCCTCTTTAGTGCTTAGGATCTAGCCTTAGACTCTTCATTTGACTATCTTAGATGACTAGAATTGGGACCCATCCTTTAAAAATTTAAACCACTTCTTGTCTCCCTGCAAACCCCACAAGCTTGATTGTAGACCCCTTGAGATCAAAAGTGAAGGTTTAAAGGATGAGTTTCCTATAGGACTCTTTGGCCTTAGGATCACCCTAGGTGGCTTGGTCTGGTGAGAGTTGACTTACAGAGTCACTACACTCATACTCTACACTCTCACACACACAATCCAAATTTTAAAACCACACCCATACCCAACTTGACTCCTTGACTCATGTAGGTAATTCATATGGATGGACCTTAACCCCTAAGCCCCTGGTTAAGAGGGTTAGGAGCAACATAGTGAATGCCTCAAATGAGTCCTCTCATGGCTCATATAGGCTTAATATGACTTCATGGCTCAATCAAAGTGATTCCATTTCACTCATATTTGATCAATCTTCATTCTTCTAAAATTTCAATTTTTGACCCCGGGGACCCTTACACCCATCAAACCTACCAAAAACCCTTGAAATTGCTTAAGTCCTCAAAAATCTCCAAATCACCCAAAAGTCCTCAGAATCAGTCCTAAACATTTTCCCCCACTTAAATTGACCATCCATGGCCCAAAATACCAAAAATTCCAAAAATACCCCCCAATACCCTCCAAATACCCAAAATGCCCCTCTTAGCCAAAAAAAATCCAAAAATTCAGAAAATTCCCAGAAAATTCCAGAAAATCCCAAATATTCCCAATTTCATTTTGTCCAACTACACCATGGGCCAATTTTGTCAATTTACCCCATTTTTACCAAAACCCCCAATTTAGCCCATTCTTAACCCAAGTGAACCCAATGCCAAACCAAATCTACCCAATTGACCCCAATTTTGGTCCAATTCAATTCTAAACTTCAATTTAGTATCCACAATATCAATCTAGACTAAATCTATGTCCAATTTGATTGACATTTGAATTCAATTTCACTTTTGACCTTAAAACCCAATTTGGACCCATGACCCAAACTTAGCCCAAACCAAACCAATTCAACTCCAATTGACCCTAAACCTTACTGAAACCCTGCCAAAATCATCCCAGACCACTCTCTACACATAGAGAACTTGATCCCCACCGAAATCCCCCCGTCATTTCCTCTCGCGAGCTCAATTCTCGCAGTCGAAATCCAAGCCCAAAACCAGGACACTCCACCACAGTGAGTCAATCCTCAAATTGATTGACTCTACACCTTCACCGAACTAAGAGGAGAAGTTTCCCAACAAAAGCCCCCTCACTGAGCCAGCCATTGCTTCCACCTCTAAGCTTTGTGGATCGGCCGTGGTCACTTTTGTACCTAGGCAACTCACTGTGCCAAGGGACTTCATCCGGAGCTTGCTCGGACCCAATCGAACGTGACACAACCCTCGGATCGAAGCTTCACTTCGCGAGCAAAGGTATGGACTCACTCTTCTTCCCGAGCTTATAGAGATTCTCCATTTAGTTTGAGTTAATGTCAGTGCATGTTTACCGTATGGATGTGTTCGTCTCTTCAAGACGAATCCATAGAGCATAAGAACACAAAAATCCGTTGAGAATCGAGTGAGAAATTAGGGTTAGAAGGTCTACGGTCACGGGTTCACTCCAATCGTAGACGATGACTGGGAGCCGTTGGATCGCGCGTGTATCAGATGGACGGCTCGGATCGCGTCGGACCAGAAGAGGTTACGTGAAAGGCAGGTCCCGGGACTGTTGAGTCAGATGGCGGCGCCGAATCCGCGCCGCGTGGCCTTTCGGAGCTGCCGAGGATGGCGTGGCGCCACATGGATAAGTAGATAAATATGTTATTTTTCTATTTATTTAATTACCAAAACTTCAAAAATCCATAACTTTGTGTAGAAAAATTCTAAAAATAAAATAAAAATACCCTATTGTTTAGTGAACAGAGGAGAATCACGTGGAAAAGAAATCAAGTAATTTCATCAAGTATTTTATTTTTAATGATTTATTTACTCTCTGGACTATTTTAATTCTCCATGCATATAAACAATTCACCATAGCATGAGACCATAGGGCTTTTGAAGCCTCCGAACTCGGGAACATTCCCCGAATTTTCCAAGGTCGAGGCCATCCCTATGAGAAGTTATTGATTTTTCAAGTTCATGTTACTATTTTGAGTATTTTAATTCCAATAATTAGCATGTTGATAAATAAATTCTAGGAAAATTTGGTGATGTTTCTTATGACCAGAGGACCTTAGGAAAATAAGTTTTGAGTTAATTCACTTTGAACAACCCTAATCGGCCTAAATACCCAAAATTGAACTTTAATTAATTAGGGTTAACCATCCATCAAATTAACTTAAAAATAATTCTCCACTGTCCTCGAGGGATAGGAGAACACCACATAAAAATTTGAAACAAATTGGATTTGATTAACCCCACCAAATGGGTTGATTAAGCCTCTTAAGCAAAAATGGGTAAAATCAAACTTTAAAAATTCATAACTCACAAAATACTTTTCAAAAATTCACAAAAATGGTTTTGGAGCTTCTCCGATATCAGTAGGAACTTAGGAAAATTAAAATTGTAATTTTCTAAAAAAGTTGATTTTTATCATTATTTTAATATTTTTAATAATTAAAAAATAATAAAAATCATAAAAATATTAAAAATCACCAAAATGTCACATTTTGAATTCTAATCACTTAGGAACAAATCAAATATTTTTCTTAAGTCTCTAGGGTGAGATATTGAATTTTAAAGGCTTAATGTAATTTTTAATATTAAAAAATTTATTTTCCAACCTTTTCACTAAAATACTTCTAATAAATCAAAGAAAATCAGAAAAATATAAAATTTATTTCTCTGAACTCCTTGAGGTCAGAGACATTTAAGAAAAATATAAAATCTATTTTTCAACTTTAATTTTATTTTAAAATTAATTAATGCTCCAAAAATCAAAATAATTCTAATAAATAAAATATAATTAAAAAATCCCCAAAATTGGTCCAAATGGTCCTCTAGTCATTAGGAATATCCCATAATTTTCTTAAGAATAGAAACACTCCCTTGGTCATCTTATTGAATTTTCCTTGAAAATCCCTATTTTTCACAAAAAATAATTATATAAATAAATTAAATACAGAAAAATCACATTTTCTCCTCTAATGTCTTAATTGACATGTGAGTGAACTCACATAAAAATTTCAAATTCATTTAAGCTCAATTTAGTGAGTTATGAAATTATTAAGCTTGAAGGGCAAAATGGTGATTAAAATTTTAACCCTTAATTAAAACTTTAGGCTTAATAAATGAGAGAATAAAATATTTGATCCTAATTTGATTTGGATGATTGAAATATAAATAATTAAAGGGTAGAGACCCATCAATCATTTTTAAGATTAATTAAAGTAAACCTTAATCAATTAATTAATTAAATTTGGAAGATTATTAAAAAAAATTGAAATTATTAAAATAGGGATATTATTAAGAAGACATTTATTCTTTAATTTAAGAGTCCCTAAATTAATTACTTCAATAATATTTAATTCCCAATTAAAATGATAATCCAAACTCAAGATTTAAAATACTAAAAGACTTAATCATTAAATTAAATTAAAATTAAAACATTTAAACTAAATTAAATCAAAATTTCAATTAAATTAATACTTTAACAATTAAATTAAATCATCTTTAAAAACATTAAAAATAAAAAAAAATTAAATCAAATTAAAATTAAATCAAAGTAAATTCAAGTTAAATTAAATTAAATTAAAACATATTAAATTAAATTAAATTAAAAATAAAATCAAATTAAAATAAAATTAAAATTAAATGAAAATTAAAATAAAATTAAATTAAAATTAAACTAAACCAAATTAAATTAAATTAAATTAAATTAAATTGAATTAAATATAACATCACTTAAGACATAAAGAATTCAAAATAAATCTAAAACAACTTGAACACTATTCCAAACTTAAACCCATTAAATAAAATTAAATTAAATTACAAATCACTTAAACATCAATTTGCCCTTAAAAGCTCTTGTTATCATAATCCCTAAGTGGAGTATTTAGTGAAGTGTCACCTCATTCATAGGATATTCAAACATCCTAGTTCACCGAGCAAAAGAACAAAACTTAAACCTCGGATGATTACTTCACTCGATTAATTAAATTCATTCGGACTTAGAACAATTCCAAGAATATTGAAAAGATGTTTAAGACTCGTCTTAAGCACTTCCTCATTATGATAGGATGTTTATAAGAACAATTGAACTTAATTGTTCTTTCGATGAAGAAAATCGTCCTTAAACCAAAATACAAGAACCTAGACGTCATAGGAGATGACTAGTTATAGGATTAGGACTTTGATAGACAACCAAAACCTTTCCCTTAGCTTTATCTAGGTACTTGTTGAAATATTTAAATGTCTTAGCATGTGAAGTGCAGCTTGGGATGACGGGAAGACCCTCCAGGTACACTTTTATTTTATTGCAATTTACTTTATTGCAAATGCACTTTACTTTTCTTGCATGATAAACAACTGTTGCATGAAAACCAAAACCTTTAGGATAGTCCCCGAACCGAAACCAAAACTAAATTAAAAGTCATTACAAGATAAGAATCACCGCCACAACATTTCAAAATATAAAACAACTCAAAATTTAATCACAAACGTAACACAAAACTACAATTACAACTAAATAAAAACGTCTCGTTGAATGATCGGGAATACCTCGGATGATGTAACCCACGTGTTGCTAACGGGATTTCCCACGGTCTAAATGAAGGTGTCGAACTCATTTAGTTGAGTTTAGCAAATTCATCTAGACTAAGTGAATTCAATGAAAATAACGGTGCCGGGATGACAGAACCGTGGGATCTTAATTGGTTCTATTTAAACAACTTTAAGATTTGTTTTAATTAAAACATTAAAAACACTTGGATTTTAAGATTTTCTCTAAACCGAATCACTTCTTTCATCTCCTGATTTATGACTTCTAAAACTAAACCTCTGCAACAACAAAGAGCTCGGAGCATGGTGGCAAGACGGCCATCGTCATCAAGAAAACTCGGGTCTACTCCAAGAAAACCTTTCCTAGTTTTAAACAACAAAGCCATAGGATTTCGAGGTAGTTCGCTTAATGCAACATAAATCCTCAACTCTTCGTTGTGCATTTGCATGATCATGTCATGTAAATTAAGCCCTAACCGGTCTTAGACTCCGAGGTAGTCGTTTGGTACGACACAAACCCTCACATCTTCGAGGCTATTTGTATGATTTTATCATACAAATATAAGTCCAAATTAATTAAAATTGGCATGATTGAAATATCAAATAATATTAGGATTTTCTTAAATCCGAGCCAAACAATAGGATAGTTTGGGAAGTTGCCAAGATTCTTCTGGATACTCAGCTTCTCCTACTTATCTTTCTTTGGACTCCCGAAAATAAATGTTCCAAATTTGAGCTAATCCCTTTTGAAATTTCAAAAACCCAATCCTTCGAAAACCTTAAACTTTTAAATTCTCGAGAGCAAAACCACCGATCATTATCGAGAGTTTTCTTAGATGATTCCCGTCATTTAAGATGTAATTAACTATAGGGGCTTGCTCTTATAGGGAACTTTAAGAACCCGGTAATATAAACCCTCGCTTAATTCATTTATATTAAGCAGGGGAATTTGTCGGCTTATAAAATTGGTTCACAGACCAAACGGATGTCACAAATCTCCTAGTTTATTTAACCGAGCCCCATCATCAAGCAGTGTGTCTATTCTTCGACATAGATACACGATTTGTGATACAGTGCTCGTTTATATAAACTATCTGGGATGTGAGATCGGTTTGATTTCATATCTTAAAATTATTTTCAAAATCAAATACTACTTTCTAAACCATATATACATATTTAAATTAAATTTAAAATCTAAAATTCACCGACAATTTCTGTTAGGCGACCCCTTTTCAAAATAAAACACATAACCTAAAAATATGCCGACAACTTCTGGCGACTCAGCTGGGGAATAGTTGCTCTCTCCATTTTTATCAGACGGCTTTGCTTTCATAAATCGGTAGTGAGCCCATGCCCCTAGTGGACCAAACTACCATTCTTCCGTTGGAATACCCCGTTCATTTATGTCTTGAACGAGTATAGCCAACTCCTCTCAGATTTAGGAGCCACTGTTTAGAGAGGTTCCGAGATCCTTTTACCTCTTTTCTGAGGTGGGGTGGACTCCCAATAGGTGTTAGTTTAGGAGCGGTCCTCGAGTCGAGAAGTCTTGCATAAGACTTTCTCTTCCTTTCCAATTCTGAATCAGATTCCTTACCTTCTCTACACCTTTGAACATTCCGTTCCTAATAAGCAAACCCTCTAATGAATGACTCTTTTAACAAATAACTCCTTTTTATAAATACATGAACAAAAATGTGTTCGGACTCTTTTCGATTCTTTTCTTTTCGTCCTGATGAGAAGAAGCATAACTTGGGACTGACAATCAGAATCTACCTTGCAGAAAATGTCTGCCTCAAAGCTGATTTTCTCCTTCACCAATGGACTGGACTTCGTTGTTTACAAGGATGAGCTGCCCGACAATGGGATCATCCATTTTGGGGAAGGATTCGAGAACACAAATGTCAAGATCACTGACGTTACCCTTTTCACACTTACAGACAAAGTGCCTGAAACAGAAAGACCTTTGATCGAGTTCAACCTTAAGTCAACTCAAGAGTTCCCTCCCCCGCAAAGGGTTCCAATCGAGAAGAATACTACTGTCCATAGGAGGACTGTTATCTCTACCCCCACTGGTCTAGTCTTCTCTGCACCTACCCGGCTTCCGCCAAACTGAAGGGGAAGGAAGTTCAAATTTGTAACGATCATGTTACCGTAGAGGGTACAGATTTCAGTGCAAGACCTTCTGTTTTCGAAATTGGGTCCAGCTCAAGGGTTCCACCCCTAACACGGACTCGCAGAAGAAACAGAGGTAGGAAGATTGCCGTAAAGGCCGTGGTCGCTGAAGTCGCTTTCTTAGAAGAAATCCCTGAGTACACACCACTACCTGAGTACATACCATTACCTGAGTATACACCGCTTTTGGAAGGAAGTAGATTCCATCCCCTCTCCGCCGCAGCTGACGAGGAGAATGTCCGCAAGATTGCTTCTGCATTACCTCGAACCACATACTATAGCGACAGCCGAAAGAAAAGGGCTAGGATTGCACCATTTGCCCGACTGCAGACTGTGATAGAGAAGTTAGTAAAGAAAGAGAAATGTCCTGTATCAGAGATTTTAAGAAGAATAGGGTGGGTGCCAGCCAAGTCCCGTCTTGGGCCGCGAGTAGAACCCGTTATCGCCACGTAAAAGCCGAATAAGAAGATGAAGGCTAGTCCACCCGTTGTTGTTTCGGGTTTACGGATCAGGGAGGATACCACCTTCGAGCATTCGGCCGATGGACCATCCGGTCTTAGGCCTTCGTCGCTAGAAGGATGGTATGACGTCCTACTACTCGGCCAATTAAGACCGAAACAATGACTCGAAAAGGAAAGTCTCATCAGGAGACTCGAGTCCGAAGAGAGCGCCACCGCAATGAAGGGGACTCCCAAGAAGGAAATCCAACAGCCGTCGCATGATAACTGCGAAACCACACGAAAAAGACCATTGGAGGACGTTATGGAAAAGCTAAGAACCGACATTCAACGATTAGCAAGAGAAAGAGAAGAAAAGTTTGGAGATGAAGTTGACTCGTCGGTGTTCATGGATGACGAATATGTGGAGATCAACATGGTTGAGACACGAGCATCGTCAGCTTCGCAAGGTACCCCGGCAGCTACAGAGAGAGATAAACCGGAAGCATTAAGAGCATAAATTCGAGAAAAAGATGATACAATCTCTCAAATGGCAAAAAAGGATGGAAGAGATGGCTGCATCCCTAGCCACTCTTCGCAGTCGAGCTCAACCCCCAAGAGAAACGCCTCCAGAAGTTATTCATATTACAGACGGAGGAAAAGAGATTACATCCGTTAACGGAGACGATCAGCTGAAGAAAGACTCTACTCAGAATATGATTCCAGAGAAGGACATCAAGAACATGGTAGAACAGCAGGTGCGAGAAGCCTTAGTACACTCTAAGAGCGGAGCATCTATTCAGACGGGTAGACCTTACCCCGAAGAATTTGATGTAGTACAATACCCAAAAGGCTTCGTACCACCTCTGTTCAAGACTTTTGATGGTACCAGAAATCCTCGACAGTATGTGGCACATTTTCGCGCTAGTTGTTGCAATGCCGGTGGAAGTGACGCCTTACTCTTCCGACAATTCGTCGGCGCACTCGTCGTGGATCGCCTTCGATTGGTATGCAGAGTTACCGAACGGTTCAGTAAATACATTTTCAGAATTAGAAAACCTCTTCGTGAAACAGTTTGCCGGAGCTCATCACCATATCACCATCGGTGACTTAGTGGTGGAGAAACAGAAACCGAATGAAACTTTAGTGGACTACATACTTCGATGGAGAAATCTAAGCATGAAGTGTGAGTCATAGCTACAAGAGCACCATGTAGTCGGTATCTTGCTTAAAAGCATTCACGGCCCGATAGCACTTCTCCTTAAGGGATTTACGATTAAGACTTTCGAGAAGTTGCTAAGCAAGGCCGGGAGCATGCAAGAGGAAGCGAAGAAACTAAGTTTCGTCGACAAAACAGACAAACAGAAGCCTGCGAAGACATTTGAAAAGAAATCCGGGATCATCGCGGCGATCGATAAGGGCAAACAGACTAATGCAAATACAAATGGAGCAGACCGCAACCCAACTATCAACAACCTCGACGAGAACTACCAATAACCTCAACCCGGATTATCGACCAACTCAACAAAATGAGCAACCGCCTCGCCCACGGCGCACGTTAAAGGAGCTTATAAATAGAGAATATCCATTCAAGAATGAGGCGAGTGCCAAAGCTTTTCCGCAGATTCGATGAAGACTTCGGATTTTCGACCGCGGAACCCAAGAAGCCGAAGAAGTTAATAAGAAAGACCATCCCAACTACTGCCCTTACCACCAGATGCTTGGACATAAGATAGAGAATTGCATCACCTTCAAAAGTTGGCTTGACAATAATCTCCGGAAAGGGAACATAACGATCCCAAAGGAATACATGAAAGAACCCTAGAAAGGAGGTTCTATTAATGTTATTTCAACGGATCCCATTGTTCCGATAGACCCTTACACGATCGATGATGGATGGAGTACCGCTTGGACAAATTCATCGAAGAAAATTTTGGATCGCATCCAAACCGTTTCGGCGCGTGCTTCAATTCAAAGTTTGAAACCTGTCAAGCCGGCGCTATCTCTTGCAATTGAAGAACCGTCCCAGGAAGAAAAGATCATAGAAAAGAAGGAGATCGAAGAAGAAGAAAAGACCGAGGCTCCCAAGACTAGGTTAGGGGTTGCTTATCCTAGGATGATTGTTTCCTATTCGGGGGAAAATTTCCTTGAACCTCTGAGTCTGTATGATAATTTGCTCGCTCCGGCGGGATCTTATAATGATAAGAGTTATGGTGTTGGCTACATTTTGACTGTTTCTAACGATTACGCAACTAACGACAACCAATCTAATCCGGATCTCGATTCCGATACAAATAACAATTCTCAAATCATTCACAACCTCGATAATCACGATGACAAAGAAGACATTCACCAAGAAGGCTACGAAAGTTCAACAAGCAATGAATCTATTTATGAATTCCAAGGAACTCCAATCACAATAGAGTTAGAGCTTTCAGATTCCGAAGCGACTCCGTAAGAACCCGTCATGCCGATTCAAAAGGAGATACCGAAGAACTCGCACCGTATTCGAAGAAATCACGAAGTCAATTTAAGGAGTGGAAGGGTTCTACCTCCGAGAACGGGTCCAAAAGACAAAGGAAAGCGGTGGTTGTTCGTGAAGAATCAACCCGACGAAGTAATTGCCCATTCGGGAAGAAACCGAGACACATGGTAACAAAGTGGACTATAACGTGCTAGCCCATCTTAGGAAAACTATCGACCGAACCGAGCATCTACGATGCTCTCATCTTATCAAAAGAGATGAGAGAAGCTCGATCAAGGCCTTACTTGATCCGGAGATTTGTTTAGCTCGATGGCGGAGAATCCTTAGACGAGGTTTGCTCGTTAAAGGAACAGCGAGATGTTACTTTCACGGACAGTGATCTACTACTTGGGACAACCGATCATAACCGACCGTTGTACATTTCAGTCACAATCGAGAAGTTTACGCTCTCCAGAGTATTGGTGGATCCAGGAGCGTCAATTAACATAATAAATCTTTGGACGCTAGCCTACTTGGAAATTGATGCTCGCGAGCTTGAAGCGGAAAAGATTTTACTAAGAGGATTTAACCAGAAAGGAGAAAGAGCCCTCGGATCAATAACGCTGTTGATGAAGACCGGTGAGTTAGCAAAGACAACCGCAAAATTCCATATAATTGATTCTGAAACATCGGTCAACGTGCTACTGGGCCGACCGTGGATCCATGAAAACCGGATGGTACCATCATCTCTGCATCAGTGCATAAAATACTACGAAGGAGGAGAACAGTGCATTAAAGGTGATTTGCAACCTTTCTCCGTACTTGAAATTGGAATTCATGAAAGATGCAGCCTACTACGCGCCTCCAAAAAAAGCAATCTTCTCCAGAAATACCATGCCCAACGAAGCAAAAGAAGTTCAAGACAATGAATAACTCTGAAGTTCTAGTCCAACGACTCACTCACCACTCCCTTACGGAGAGATGGTGAAGGTTTCTCCGTAACTCGCATCCGAGGTCGAGGCCGGGGACGAGGTCGTGGAAGAGACACCGGGACGATTGGACGGAAAAAGCTGATGATCAACGTTGATTGGGAGAACAGCTCTAAGGAAGAAGAGGAAGTCAAGAAAGAAGCAGCTACAATAAGCCGGAAGAAACCACAATTCAAGATTTCTCTCGAAGATGAGAAGAATGAAGAATACAAATCGATGTACGAGGAGATTAACCACTATGTACACACTATGACCCTGACCCCGATCCAGTCTAATAAGATCGACGGTAAGGTGGTCAAAGAAGTACATAGCAGCGGTGCAAAGCCAATCAAATTTTACCGTGGCACTTCTTCTTCCAATACTGAAGACGATGTACAATTTGAAGATGTCACTTCTTCTGAATTAATAGAATTACCTTTTGAGTGGTACTCTCCCTGTGTTCAAAATTTGATTCAGCGTGGTGTCTTACCTCAACAGTGGACAAAAGGCCGATCACAACACTTCGAAAAATTATGGAATAATGTCGGTCGGCCTCCCAATTCAAAACATGGTCTCGGATTCGACACAGTAGGTTTAGTTGACGATACAAAATTTTGTTTGGTTATCACTTGAGAACCTAATGAAGACTGCTTAGAAACTACAGAAGAGCTTGAAGATCTACAAATTAGAGACGCTCCACCAGAGTTCGAAGAAGAAATCAAATCTACAATAGATGAGTTAATGGAAGTTAACTTAGGTACTAACGAAAAGCCTAGACCAACCTTTGTTAGCTCCTTACTCAATAAAGAAGATTCCGAGGAAATGATCAAGCTATTAATGGAATTCAAGGATCTGTTTTGCTTGGAGTTAATGACGAAATGCCGTGATTAGCTCCGAAGTCGCAGCTCACAAGCTAGGAGTGGATCCTACTTCCGTTCCGATCGACAAGTTTTCCGAAGAATGTGTTTGGAAATTGAACAACAAGTAATAGCTGAAGTTAAGAAGCTAATCAATGCTAAATTTGTCTGTGAAGAACAATACCCTACTTGGTTAGCCAATGTGGTACCAGTCAGGAAGAAGAATGGTCAGATCAGAATCTGCATGGATTTCAGAGATTTGAACAAAGCATGTCCGAAGGATGAATTTCCACTACCAATCCCAGAATTGATGATCGACATTGCTTCGACACATGAAATATTCTCTTTCATGGATGGATCTTCAGGATACAACCAGATAAAGATGGCACCAGAAGAAGAAAAGATCACGGCATTCAGAACACCAATCGGAGTATATTGTTACACAGTAATGTCATTCAGACTAAAGAACGCAGGAGCAACATACCAAAGAGCAATGACAAAGATTTTTGATGAGCTCATTCACAACCAAGTTGAGTGCTATGTGGATGATGTGGTCATCAAAAACAAACTGAAGGAAGATCACCTGTATGATTTGAGAATTGTCTTCGAGCGACTAAGGCAATACAACCTTAAGATGAATCCCTTAAATTGCGCCTTCGGCGTTACCTCTGGGAAATTCTTAGGATTTGTTGTCCGACATCGCGGGATTGAAATTGATCCGGAAAAGATTAAAGCTATCTTAGAAATGCCGCCTCCCAAAACCTTAAAACAGCTACGATCCTTTCAAGGGAAGCTGGCATATCTTCGACGCTTTATTTCGAACTTGTCAGGTAGGTGTCAGCCCTTCTCGGCATTAGTTAAAAAGGACGCCAAATTTGTTTGGGAAGAGAAATGCCAACGGGCCTTCGAGGAGATTAAATAATACTTAATGACACCTCCTGTCTTAGCAACCCGGTCTCGGTGTAGGCCGTTGATACTTTATACCACGGCTCTAGACGACTCCTTGGAGCCCCGTCGCCTGTGTCGATGATGAGGGAAAAGAAAATGTTTTTTACTACTTAAGTCGTTGTTTGATTTCGATGGAAGTAAAGTATCCTCCAATTGAGAAGCATTGTTTGGCCCTGATCTTCGCTGCACAGAAACTCAGGCATTATATGCTCTCTCATAAGGTCAACCTTATCTCGAAAGTTAATCCGTTGCAATATTTGATGACCCGTCCAACACTTTCTGGCAGACTTGTCAGGTGGTCGATGATACTATTACAATTCGACATAACGTTCGTGCCTCTCCGTGCCATAAAGGGACAAGTGCTAGCTGACTTCCTTGCAGCACACCCTTTACCGGCAGATTCGCCTCTCGACGACAATTTGCCAGACAAGCAGATAATGAGCCTAGAAGACGTTGATAATCAACGTTGGGAACTATACTTCGACGGAGCTTCGTCAGCACAGAAAGACAAAGAATTGCAAACGATAGTGCCCGGTAATGCAGGAATCAGACTAATCTTCATAACACCGGAGCGGGGGATGTTAAGATACTCCTACCATTTAATAGAGCCGTGCACAAACAACGTGGCAGAATACGAAGCCCTCATAACAGGACTAGAACTGACCATTCAAATGGGAATAACGGATATCAATATCTACAGAGATTCTCAGTTAATCATTCAACAGGTCGCCGGACAATACAAAATTTTAAAGCCAAGACTCGAGCAATACTTTCGCGTATGCCATGAAAGCTGTTGGAACAAATTCCAAATGTAACAATCTACAAGATCCCCGGAAGAGAAAATGATCTCGCGGATGCGTTAGCTCGCCTTGCAAAAGAATTTGCTCGCTTACAAGATGATTCGGTTGAAGTGTTAGTTCAAGGACGACGAGTCCTATCACGGCTCGACATGGATATGATACGAAAATCGGAAAAGCGAGAGGAATCGATTGCAGACGATGACGGAAAACACGAGAAGATTGGCGTCAGCCGCTAATAGACTACCTGCAAACAGGGAAATTACCAGACGATAAGTCATTAGCCCATCAAATCAAGAAAAGAACTTTGTCTTACGCATTAATAAACAATACATTATACAGAAAGTCTTTTGATCAGATGTGGTTAAGATGCCTGAGCGGGTCCGAGGCTCGTGAAATTGTCAAAGAAGTGCATTCAGGACTTTGTGGCGCTCATCAGTCGGGGCCGAAAATGAAAATGAAAATTAAAAGACTAGGGTATTGCTCGGCCCTCGATGATGATCGATTGCATGAAGATTGCCAAAGTTGTCACCGGTGCCGAGTGCGGAGTGGTTCTACACCATTCTCCAAATGTGCTACATCCGACGATTGCATCGTGGCCATTTGAGTGTTGGGGCACGGATATAGTGGGTCCGATAGAAGCGCCTTCTTCGAGAGGACATCGCTTCATCCTTGCGGCTACGGACTACTTTTCTAAATGGGCGGAAGCGGTTCCACTCGAGAGAAGTAAAGGCACACCACGTGCTACGGTTTTCAAAATCAAGTCGTCTACCGTTTCGGAGTACCGCGCAGAATCATTTCAGATATTGGGTCCGCATTCAGAAGTACAAAGATCAACAATTTTGTCAGAAGACAAGGGATCGATTGGCGATACTCAACAATCTACTACCCAAGAGCGAACGGCTTGGCCGAGGCTTTTAATAAAACTCTTGTTCAAATTTTGAAGAAAATTTTGGATGACAACAAGAGAAATTGGCACGAGAAGTTGTTAGAAGCCTTATGGGCCTACGGGATGACTTTCGGGACTCCTACTCGGTCTACGCCTTATGCTTTAGTATACGGATCCGAGCGGTGTTGCCATTGGAAGTCCGAGCTTCCATCACTCGGGATTGCGAGTTGCAAATAAAATTACTACGGAAGAAAATGCCGGATTATGATTGGAAGAAGCGAAAAACTTGGAAGGAAAAAGACTTGCGGTGCAACAAAATTTGGAACTATACCAAGCTAAGGTGATCCGAGGCCCATGATAAGCTGAGTCCGCCCGAGGACTTTCAAAGTTGGTGACTTAGTTCTTGTTCTCGAAAGACTTATTCTTGCACATCGCAAGATAGGAGGCAAATTTGAACCGACTTGGGAAGGGCCGTTTGTGGTCGAGGCGATCTACTCGGGAGGCTCCTACCAACTTGTGAATTACCGAGGAGAACGACAAATGCTTCTAATCGATGGACGATATTTGAAGAAGTATTACGCAACCTGATGTTTCGAAGGGTGGCCTCTAAAGTAGAGTCTTATCCCTAGAAACACGGGTGAAGCAATCACTTTGTGACTAGGTCCGAACCCAAAAACATAAAAATGGATAAAAAATATATGTGCTAAAAATAAAATACGTGAAATCATAATAATAAAGTTTTACCTTTCCTTTCAAATCAAATCTTTTTCCTGATCTTTCTTTATCTTTTCCTGCTTTCCTTAAAAATTAAAATTGGAATGAGTGAATAAGAATCTTCGATGATAAATACTTTCTTAATGTTCTTGTTCTTAGTACGGCTCTCGATCCTTTCCTTATTTTCTTCGCGGGGAAATGTCGAACGGGCGGTTGGTCCTAAAATTTAAAAATGGCGTGAGTCTCGCACTTGATGAAAAGAGGGTGAAGGATGGAGCAGTGATAGAAATTGATTCTCACTTCACACCGGCCCGACCTACGGTATGAAGAAAATGGCCGGGTCCCGGTGGACCGAGAGGAGCTTCATAGCCGGATCGTGATGAAGATGGGTGGCCCAAGCCGCCAATCCGAAGCAAGAAAAGAAAAACAAATACCGAAGAAAGCAAGAAAATCGAGTCGATCAATTGCCGCGGCGGAAGGCGGCCTCGTCAGCGCCGTGCCCGCAGAAATTCAAGAAGTGAGGAGAGCTACGCTCACTGCTACTCAAAGAAGGACTAGCGCCTAGACGCCCAAGGATCTTATGCTTAAGCGTCAGTGCCACTTTGCACCTTTAAACCCCAAGTCTTCTTCTGGTTCCCTACTTTAATTCATGTTGTACCTGTAAGATAGACACAAAAATAGCTTTCTTATAGTGCAATTTCATCCATAAAAATGTACATAAACATCAAGAAATACTAGATAACCTATACACTCATCACCGCCGTAGTTTCTTCCAGAGTCCCTTCAAAAATAGATTTTCTCACGTCGCCTTCCCCTGAATTAGCCGAATTAGAAGCAGATTTTTGAGCAATAACAGTGGTATTTGTCATCGCGGAGGCAACAACACAAATAGGAACATCAAAACAGGATTTCAAGGGAATTACCTGTTATTGAGGAAAATTTCAACTTCTTCTATTTGACGGCAGCTCATTCTTCACTGCCTTCACTCGCCAACCTCAACAATTCTGAAGCTGTCCATAAGTCCTGAGTCATTTAGCCATTCAGAATCTGGTTCCTGTCGCTTAGCAGTGTATTGCGGGACCGAGAGATGGTGCCTGTTCAACATCACCTCGGCAATATGCATCTTCTATTGAAGGGACTTCAGATTGTCCTACGGCTTGGTCCAGATCCCCCAATCGCTAGAGTAGGAAACAATCATGAATTGCTTTCTCCAATCTAATATTTTATTCTCAACTCCAAGCAGTTGGAGTTTTTTGCGGGCTGAGAACATGGAAAAACCTTCCTTATCAACCTTAAATGAGAAAAATGTTTAAATAGGTCGGTCGACCAAGTGATACCTTCTCGACAACAGAAGATAACAAGATCATTATCACAGTAAAGGAATTCAGCACCACTTGGGTTGAAATGGACCCATAATTATTTATAATGCTTCGAAGCTCGGCGCATAGGGGAAATCGAAGACTGCACTTGAATTAGTCCGGTTAGAAGACTAGATCAGATCTCACATTGTATGTCGTGTGCATTGACCCTAGCACTCTTCAAAGTATCATGCAATCATAAAAAATATACCTCTTCTGCAACAACCCTACATCGCCCTCTGTCAATGAGCGAAGGATTGGAAGTCACGATAGAGTAGAAAAGAGTAAGAGAATACTTGAGAGCCATCATGTCAGAGTCAGGAAGCAGTCGAAAGATTGAGGAAATGGAGAAGAAGCATAAAGTGCAAAGGGTAAACGTTGGTCTCTTGCTCTATGTATAAGGAAGACGTAGAAATCAAGGCATCACATAATGATAAGTGTGGCACCAAATATCCTTTTACATTTATTTAAATATTGTTTTATTACAATTAACATCATTAGAGATATTGAATGGAGTTAATACATGGATTATCCGAGGTTTCAATCGAAGTGTGCCCCTTCTAAATTAACCTTCGGAGGACCAACTCTCTGCCTAATATAATTCGCCTTATTCAGTTGGTTTCACGCTGGAACCTGCTAAGAACAGTCGATTTATGGAGGGTCCTTACGTCACACATCTCAACCACCAGCCCACTTTGCAAGGTGGCGACCTTCGCTCGTACTGTCACCACCTTAGATTCCGTGCTGGCCAAAGAGGCTTACAATTCCTACACTGGATCTTCAATAAAATCTCCAATTGATGCCTCTGAAGGACTAACCGTTCCACATGAAGGTTCGGTCACATTCGTTCGCCGCTACGTAAATTGAAAGGAAAGCCACCACCAAATGTACTGTTGGTGGGAGCCACTAGGGTGGTCGAGCGAGGTCCAAAGAATGGGACCAGTCGCATGCAAAGAATCGAGCGGCTAATATGCCTCTACATTGACCAACGTGGAGGCACGACGATCACACCCTGTGGATCGACCATAAAGTGGAAGTGAATTTGATAGAATCTTTCGATGGTTCGTCGTCCTCACAGTCCTCTAACTCGACCGATTTGTCTGCATCAAGATAATGTCAATGAATTACTTAAAAGTGCTGATGAACAGAGAAAATTTTTATCTACTTTAAAATATGTTCATTTCAAAAAGTGCTTTCTAAGGTTTGTCTCTCTCTCTCTCACACACACAACAAGATACATCCTTTCTGGGGTGGCTGCTGAGAGAGTTGATGACAGTCGTTTCTTCAACCTCCCCTCACCAACCTTGATACATTCAAATAGCAGAGCCTACTGGCCCGCGATAATCACACTTGTATTAGGTTCAAGAGCCAGGATTTCTTGGTGAGGTTTTTTTGGCGCCTGCTCCTCAAGCCGTCGGATGAGGCGACTTAATCGACCGACACAGGTTTTGAGCTCAATCTCTTCTCACTCTTTATAACCATTTTCTTTCTTTTGTTCATCGCAGAAGCAGGGACCAAAAGCCTAACAAAGCTAAAAGTTGGGCAACCATATCATCTTGGCTTATACCGTAAGTCATGATGTCCCTCGGACGTCTAAGAAGAGTGGGCATCAAAAAATATAATGCCAACCATATGGTCCTGTTGATAGGACTCATTGGGCTGGAAACTCAAAGGAAAGTTGATCATTAAATTAATTTTCTCAATTTTGGTGTCACTCATCATTTAATAATTTCTTCATCTTTATCGTAATTGTTGCTATCCAAGAGCAGAAAACTTTGGGGAACTAATATGTATGCACCAAAACCAGCAGCATGAATCTCAAAGGGATCAAACGACTGAAGATGATGACCGATCAATCGAAGTACCAAACGAGCAGAATCTGAACCAACCGATTTGACAACCAACTGCTTGGTCAAGTCGTCCAATATACAGTGTTGACGAATCCGGTCGGCGGACCCAGCATACTGTTCCAACCGCATGAGTCTCTTGTAGTATCGTCCAATCAAAAGTAGTTGACCGATTGTTTTCCCTCGACGGGTGCAATCTTCCTGAGACCGTCTGCTTTGGTCGACCGAACTCAACACGTCTGTCAACCGACAACCATTTAATTCACTCAAATTATAACACAAGTCTAATATTATTTGCATTTAGGTTGATTTCCATAATCGTTCTCTCATTTCCATAAATGTACAATTAAGCCCTTATAAATAGGAGGTCAAAAGATGAATAAAAGACAATTCTCCAAACTCCTTACAGGTGCTACTCTATGTCCTCCTCTCGGTTCTAACTCTAGAGGCATATATTTTCGAAAGACAACTTAGAATTAGCACCATTACAACCTTCTCTACTCCACCCTTTCTTGTCGGGTCACCCACAACTACAAGACCGTTTAAACCCCACAAGACACTCAAAAAATTTAACCAAAAAAATTTGTTTTTTTTTTTTTACAAAGTCACCACTAAAAATTTTTTTAAAGAGCATTTTTTTTTTTTTTTTTCGAAGTCTTCATCTTGGCAACGACTTCAACAGTAAATGTGGCAAGGTTGCCATTGTAGTGACTGTGGGATTAAATAAATTTATTTTTGATGTGTTGATATAAAATAATAATTTTTTTAAAAAACACATTTTAAAAATTTTGCCAAATTTTGATTCTCTCTGCATTAATTACAACCTCTGTGAAGATGAAGGAAGGTAGGCCGCGGCGAGGTCTCGATTGAGACGGCGACGGAGCGAAGCAAAGCGATGGCTCGCTTGTCATCACCAACCGAAACAAGGGCAACATAGCGCAGTGCCTCACGAGGTAAGAGGGCGGCGGCGAAGAAGGAAAATAGGCGGGAGTGTGTTTGCTCCATCAGATCCACCATTTGCTGAACCCATCGATTTGGCATCCCTGGCTTCTCCTCCCCTGCCCTTCGCCTCACGCTCTCTGCTGCTTCTAACAGGGGCAGCAGCTCCTTCTCTTCATCTTGGAAATGTTGCTTGCAGTGTTCCTGAACAACACTAATGCTAGTGAATAATTATTAAATTTATAGATAACATGGAAATAATGAAGATATTTCCTATAAAATCTGCTAGTTACAAAATATTAAATATTAAAATTTTGTATGTAATTAAAAAAATATTTTTATAAGCAGAACATAGATGTTTTCAATAGAAAAGAGGAAAATATATGTTGCCTTTTACTCTCACCTGTCCCTACCCTTTTTCTCTCCCATCTGTTATAAAAGGGCATTACTATAGATGTATATAAATTTTCCTAGCAAGTGCGGATATGGCTATGAATTTAGCTAGTCGAATTTTTTGCACGATTGGTGATTGAATCGAAATAGATGAGCCAAAATTTTAGATCAAATTTTTTAAGCTTTTTGTGCTATATCCACAGGTTAACTCGAACCGACTAGATATCAGCTCGAAATATTTTTATTTATTAAGAGTATACACATAATAAAATTGAAAATAACAAACCGTGAGTCGATTTTGAGCTGGAATGAATCCAAATAACTAAATTTGAGCTCGTTCATTTTGATTTTGAGCACGATCGAGCCAATTAAGAGCTAGAATGAATCCAAATAACTCATTTTAGCCAGCTTATTTCAATTTTGAGCCGGATCGAGCTCGATCTAATTTTGATTAGGATCGAGCTCGATCCAATGTTGAGCCGAGTTAGCTCAAAATTGAATATAACGAGCCATAAACCAGTTTCGAGCTGCACTCAATCCATTCGAGACTCAAAATTGAATTGTTAACGGCCTTACTCATGGACTTGGCAGGGTGCACAGTTATTAACAATCAAAATTTACCCACACTCATTCACCTGTTCTATTTTTTCTTTTAGAGATAGGTGGGTCCTTCCGAACTCTCAACCTCTCAGGGTAAGTGCATAAGCACCTGTTCTTTAATGTCCAAAAATTTGTCCTGTAATGAGAAATTGGAAGCAGGCTATGGGCTTGCAAGTGCAACGAGCACCACCACCTTAAATGGAAGAACATGCAAAAAGGTTGAAAGCATAAATAGTATCAGGGAACTTCCGGTATGGATTAAAGCGAGGCGTTTTATCGAGTGCTCCGCAAGGAGTCATTATTCTATATGTAGAATATACGCGATCATGCGCACTTATCCTCAATACACATCCAATACCTCACAATGCCATATCCGATAGCAGAATACCCAATACCCAATACCCATCCAATACCCACTCGGTACCCTAAAAATCCGCACCCGACGATACGTACTTACTCCGAATGGAATAATTTACCCTCCGCAAGGCTTTATATTACAATTATCTTGCAGTTTGCCGGCCTTTTTATTTTATTTTATTATTTCTAGAGGCCGGCCAATGGGATTATTTTATTTTTTTCTTGTATCCGCGGTTGGAATGTTCCGTATTTGATTCGTGAACCCTTAATATTTTTTCTTTTTTTTTTGGAAACATGAGGGCAAACAGCTTTAATACATTTGTCTTTGGGAAACTTAATGGTTAAAACAAGTGTTTAGGGTCATTGGATGGATGTCAAATATTAAATTGAAGAGACCATGTCGCAAGCAAAATTAAATGCCACGTGAAGCAAGTTCGAGAGCTTCAGAGTTTTTTTTAACTTTTGTAAGAGGTCTTGGTAACACCTTTTTTTTTTCAAACCATTGAATAATAACTATTATAAATTTTATTTTGTATATTTCAATTGAATATTAAGATCTTTTTAATTATATATATATATATATATATATATATATATATATATATATATATATATATATTGTGTATCAAAAATATGACCGAACGAATCTCGATGAAATTCAATGAGTCTCGCTTAATGGACACAAGAGGACTGCCTTGGAATAGTCAAAAGACAGAAACACAAAGTATTGTTCTTTCGGTTGAAATTATTGGTTACTTGAACTCGGTCGAACGAAAGAATATATGGCACATAAATCGAGGGAATCATCTGCAATGAGGTCCCTCAACTTATTCTGGTATTCTTTATAAAGATGATCAAATGACACCTCATTGAATATCATTCTAACCCTATGAGAAGACCACTTGTTCAGGGAGAGCTGTTAGTTAGATTGCAATGATACACCATCAGCATGACGGTCTAAGTTCATCCTAACGACAAGAGGGTCTCTACTGACGATTCCTTGAGAAGACTGACTGAAGGCCTTCTAGCCAAATGAAGACTTTTCAGCCAACCTAGCGATTATCATACGACCGAACGACAACACCAGCGAGCTAATAAATGCCCCTCTTCAAGCGGTTATGAAAACGAAATGGTGTCAATGTCAGTTATAGATAATAAAAGATTCTGAAATTAGTTACAAATATGAAGAGGAATAGTAATGACTTGTAAGGTCCCTATTAAAAGAGGGACAAACATGTAACTTTACTAGACGCCCCTATGATTTATAATTAGGCAGTCATTTTTTCAATAAAGTATTACTGAATTTACTCTCCAAAAACTTGTAACAAGGTACTCTTAATCTTCCAATCTCTCCCACTCTATTTCCTTTATTTGTCCAACACTCTATACCTTAGGTGTGATCCGCATGACATATATGGATTCAACAATCTAAAAAATGTGGTGTGCGTGGAATCATCACATCAACAAGAAAAGGAGCGTGTCATGGAGACGAAACTCACTTGAAAGAAACCTCAAATATGGAGTATGTAATAGAATTTGTACAACAATAAATTCAAGAACTCCGAGGTCAAATGACTAGACAATTTATAGAATTCACCAATGCACTACTCCAGGGGAGAGCACAAGCTCCACATGAACATAAAACTTGAGTATAACCAGAACCGCAAGGCTACCAAACAACTCAAGGGTATAAAGAGTTAAAGAATCTCAGTACTCGGAAAGTGTCAGGTCAACACCGAGGATTAGACCACAATCGAATCAAGATATACTGATGGTCAGAGAATGCTTCTTCTAGCATATCTCCGACACTAAACCCCCAAAGAAGTTCAAAATTCCATTCTTACAATCCTACAAGGGTCAGAGCGATCTGACTGGCCACATAGCATTGTTTGAGTTGATTGTATGCCTTCTCAAAATCTCAGACTCACTGAATTGTCGGTTATTTATACCATGCTCATAGATTCGGTACGCATGTGGTTTAATTGTATCCTAACAGAAGTTATTATCTCATTCAGTGTGTTCAAGAAGTTGTTCACGGCAAAGTTCGTTGGTACCAAAAAGCCCCGCAAGGATTCACAGACCATGTGGCATGTCAAGCAAGGGCGAACAAGAGCCATCGACTTTATATCACTCGCTTATCGAAAAAAAATTGTAGAAGTATCAAATTTGGAGCCCGTGATAGCATAGGCCTCCCTAGTACAAGATCTGAGGAGCGAAAAAAATAAGTATTTTCTGGGTTTACATCAACCAATAGTCTAGCTTAACTCTTGGAATGAGCCAACAACGATATCGAGGCGGAAGCATATGTTCACCTGCTCTACCAAAAAGGTGAACAATCTGACCATCGTTGCAGAAAAAGGGCTCGTGAGATGATGTGTGGAGGCCGAATGATGGCCCATGACGCTAACATGGAGACTATTAGCCGTCTAATGGAAATAGAGAGGCCTAGAGAAATTTCAATTAAACAACTGATCGATATGTGACTGAGAAACACCAAAACCCACCTAGTTGAGAATTTCAATGACGGAGTTAGTGGAAGCCATACAAGATAAGGAGTACTTCAAAAAGGTATTACTATGAGAATCAAAACTTTTCTCCATAATATGAACAAGTTCTACAAAATACCACAAGGACCATTGTCATGACACAGAGGAGTGCATGCACATCCGAAGCTTGGTCAAAAAAATTGATTCGGGCTGGAAAACTCAAAGAGTTTGTGACCCCAGAAGCACAAACCTAATTGTAGGGGAAAACCCATGCAGAAGATTATTTGAATGAGCCAATCTGAGCCAACACTATCCACATCGCGAGAATAGTGCCAACCATCTCGAGAGGAGATTCGATCTAGCGGGTTGATCATAAAAGGCTCTGAATTGGGGGAACTCTATGTCGCCACTTTTGCTCCAAAGCGAAAGCCTCATTTTCTAATTATTTTTTATGGACGAGGATTTGCCCTGCAAGTGCAATCTTTATACGATGTCGTAGAAGTCACAACGATGACCAATAACTGCCAAGTGAGTAGTATTTTGGTTGGCACTGGCAATTCAGAAAATATAATGTTCAAGTTAGCCTTCGATAAAATGCATCCATGAATCAACCGCCTAATTTGGTCGACCGACCCATTGTATGGCTTTTCTGGATAACAAAAGGAAGCACTAAGAATGATCATGTTATGAATCACCTAGGAAGATGACAACCAATTCACCAACATGAAATACTTTTTGGTGTTTGATGCACCACCCACTTACAATGCAATCTTCGGTAGCCCACTGCTCTATGACTTCAGAGTCGTGGTCTTCCCCGAATAAGTTGCAGTAAAATTTCCATTTGACGGGGAGATATACCGTTCTGGGCAATCTGAAGCAATCTTGGACATGCTACCTCCGGGTAGTCGACGGTGTAGAGCAAGAGTTGTTCAACTTTCGGAACCAATGAGAGGGGGATCTTGAAACCGACAAAACCAAAATTGAGATTCATGCTGCTCTTTGTGAATTGGATAATTTTTTTCCTAATCAGTGAAAGATTTGATGCAAGGCAAAAAGATTTGCTGATCTAGACCATCCATAAGCATCTGGACGTTTTTGTTGGTTAGCCACTGACCCAAGAAGTCCAAAAGCTCAAGGAGGCGAG
Source organism: Papilionanthe hookeriana x Papilionanthe teres (assembly GCA_022702705.1). Lineage (NCBI taxonomy): Eukaryota > Viridiplantae > Streptophyta > Magnoliopsida > Asparagales > Orchidaceae > Papilionanthe > Papilionanthe hookeriana x Papilionanthe teres. Next base: position 12,603,577 of record CM040426.1, on the reverse strand, counting down.
CTACATCCGGGAGGTAGAACAGTATCCAACCTGCGTCTCTAATATGATAATGGTCTAGAAATCGAACAACAAGTGGAGGATGTGTGTCGAGTTCACAAACCTGAACTCTGCCTGCCCGAAGGACAACTATACCCTATCGAGGAAAGACACTCTGGGGAGTTCAACAGTAGGTCATTCAGTAATGATCTTCATGGATCCTTTCTCCAGTTATCATCATATTAGGATGCCATCTTGTTGACACAGATAAGATTGCATTAATCAAGAGTGAAGGTCTTTATTGTTATAATGTAATGCCCTTTAGGGTTAAAAACGTTAGGGCTACCTACCAGTGTTTAATGGATGCACTAATTTTGAATAAAAAATTATATTAAATTCTATGTCGATGATGTCCTAGTTAAATTCGGTTAACTGAACAGCATATAAACTATCTAAATGAAACAATTTAAACACCCAAAAAGTCTAAAATGAAACAATCTAAAAGAGACAATTTTTTAGATCGTTAAAATTATGTTCGATGGACCAACTATTAACTAGGAAATCATTGACATAGACTTCAATATTTTTCATATTTTACTTGAAAAGATTACATCCACTAAACGCTGGTAGGTAGCCCAAGCATTCTTTAGCCCAAAAGACATTACATTATAATAATAAAGTCCATCACTCGTGTTAAATGCAGTCTTATCTGCATCGGATGGATGCTTCTTAATATGATGATAATTAGTGAAAGCATTCAGGAAGCTCATTATTGAATGATTAGTGAAAAAATTATAATTATTTAAGAGGGGAAGGATGCTTTCTTCAATTTGAACTATTCATTACAAAGCTTCATTTAGTCTTAGTAAATTTAACTTTGAAGTTAAAAAAATAGCTTAGTTAACTTAGTTCTTTTAGCTATATCTCATTAACATACATTAAATTTACTTCGACTTGTTTTCCTTAAGTTTTTATAGTTTGAATATTGTGTTTTAGGTTATAACCGTAAGAATTTCTGTCTCCCCGTGGGATCGATACTTAGGACTCCATTAGAACACTTTATTACTTGAGCGATACGTGCACTTGCATAGAACTCATAGTGTGAACTAGTATCTATATTTTATAACATTACGATGTTGCATACTATCCATCTCATGGAATTAAGTTGACATAAAACACGCAGAAAAACAACACACTAGGGGCGCATCACTGCCTAAGCTACCATGGGCTCCAAATTCTGTATATCCGGTATTTCTTTTTGGAAGTGAGTAATATACACTCGAAAGCTTGCCTTTGGCCCTTGCTTGACGTGCCACTAGGCATTTGATTCCTTGTAGAGCTTCTGGGTGCTAGCGAACTGTGCCATAACACTATCTTGAACTCATTGAAAGAGGTAATAACTCCTATTGGGAGGCCATTAAACTACCAGAGGATTGAATCTCTCTATGGTATAGAATAACTGACACTTCAGTCCGAAGAGATTTTGAAAAAGCCACACAACATACTCAAAAGATGTTATATGGTCAGCTAGATTGCTCCTACCCTTGTACGATTTCAAAAATGGAATTATTAACTTCTATAGGGGTTCAACGACGCAGATCTATTGGGATAAAACATTCTTCAGACGTAGGTATACCTTGATTTAGCCAAATCGCGATAACCCTCAGTGTAGACCCAACACTATCATGTTATTGAGATTCTTTGACTCTTTCTGATCCTTAAGTTGTTTAGTGGCCTTAGGGTTCGACTTCAACTCGAGGGTTTGGTATTTGACTAGCTTGCGATCGTTCTTAAAGTACTGCGTGGGTCAAGTTTATCATTTGTCTTGTCATTTGATGTCGAAGTTCCTAGTTTTGTTGCACAACTTCTCTTACCAACTCTTTGTTTGAGATTTCTCCCAAGTGAGTTCATTCTCTGTGATACGTTTCTCTTCTTATTGATGACATAATTTCATATTCACCGTACCATTTAGAATGTTGAATCCAAATATGTGATGTGAATCACACTCATGCTTTAGAGCATTAGACGTATAGGAGAAACAGAGTGGGAGAGATTAAAGGATTACGTGCATAGTAATACGAGTTTTCGTAGAGTAACTTAAGTAGTTTTTTACTAAAAAAATAATCCCTGATTTATATATTTTACGATTATCTAGTAAAGTTACATATTTAATCATATTTTAACAAGGATGTTACAAGTCATTATTATACATTTTGATATTTGTAATCAACTCTAGGACCCTTTAATATCCATAATTGACAATGACACGATTTCGTATTCATAGAAACTTAAAGAGGGGCATTTAATCATTTGTTGTTGTCATTCGGTCATCAGATAATCATTCGATTGACTAAAAAAACTTTGATTAGTTGGAAGGTCTTCGATCAGCCTCCTCAAGATTGAGAATCCTTAATAGAGGCCCTTCATGTCATTAGGGTAAACTTGGACCGTCAGCAAAGAGTGTAATACAATAATCTAATGAGCAGCTCTCCATAGACAAGAGACCTTGATTGGAAAGATATTCAATGGGGTGCCATTTGGCCATCTTTATTAAGAATCTCAAAATCAGTTGAAGGAACTGATTACAAATGACTGCCCCAGTGCCACATATTTTTTTTGTTTGGCTAAGCTTTTGTTTGCTCGGCTAATAGTTTCAGCCAAAGGAAATGATGCTTGGCATTTTCGTCTTTTGGCTATCTTGATGAAGCCCTTTGGTGTCCATTAAGCGAGCTCCATTGAATTTTCTTGAGATTCATGAGGGCATATTTTTATGTACAGTGTGATCCACGAGGCATATTTGGAGATATATATATATATATATATATATATATATATATATATATATATATATATTTATATTTATATATATATTATTTACTTTACATCTAACATCAACTTTTGTGGATTACTTACTTCATATATAATATCAACTTTGGAGAGTCAAATTGAGATTAATAGATAACTGTAAAGTTTAAGTCATAATTGCTTGATGCTAGTTATTGGTTGAATTGATAGTTGTCATCACGGACAAGCCCAAGTCAGTTGTCCTTCTCTACCATACCTCAATCTAAATCATCATATATATGTTAACCAATGCCTAATTATTTACTCCCAATGATATTGAACTTATGCATTACAACCTCATCATTGATGTCTTACTTGTGATGTTTTTCCAACATCTAACTCATACCCTCCAACATCCGCATCCAATTTGTTGACCTTCAAATCTCGACATCAATATATTTCAGTTCAGAACATTAAAAACTCACCAACAAACATTGTTCGATCCCCACATTTGACAAATGTTAAACTCTTGAAGCCATTGACATCCCCACAATTGATAAATGTTAAACTCTTGATGTCATTCGATATTTGCCTCCAAATGTGTCATTTTTTCATTTTAAATCTTATATTATTGAGATAGGGTCGATAAGCAAAACCCCATAGTCTTATGGGAATACAAAACTCATTAATTTAACTTTCTAGCAAGAACACACCAACTAGAAAAAAAAATTATATAAATTATCTAGTTTAACTATTTTATTTAACCCACAAACATTTATTAATATTTTTTTCCACCAGCTTACTTATATTTATCTATGTCAACCACTTCCAATTAATTTCTACTTTTATTTAAATAACTACCTGAAAATTCCAAATTTAATCTTATAAATAAATATTCAATTTCTTAATTTCAACAAAATTATTTTGAATCCTCGATTTAACAATAAAATCATGACTAACACCTATTCGAAGTTTTTTCTAAGAAAATAAACTCGGACAGAAATCATAAAAAAAAGATATTCGAGGAATTTTTACACATAGAAACATCAAACAATTATGGCAGCACTCGGATATCATATGCAAATCATACCAATTTTCTTAATTTAGCAAAAATTATAGAAGGCATGTTTGCTAGATTCTATCGACATAGAATTGCGTAAATTTTAATACTTTCTATCATAATTCGATCAGAAATAGCTTAAACAGGGATGTAATTATGAAATATCCATAAAGATTCTAAAGTAAATTGCAGGTCAAAAGGCAAAATATTTACTGCATTAAAGATCAGGGCAATGATTGCTGTCCTACTATAATGGTTGCAGACCTTGCAAGGCAAGTCATAAACTGCTCAAAGTAAAGGGAAAGTAGGTAGAGGAATAGCAGTACCTCAAGTGTTCTGAAGCGATGGGAAAGATTGAGGACAACTTCTTTATACAGAGTTCCACCAACCTCCATTGCGATGAGCGACTTTATATCCTCTTTAATACCGTTCATTAAGGGCAGATCCCTTCCATGCTCCTCATTAGCCGTGCTGCAAACATCTTTAAGCAAACAATATGGTAAAAAATGCTTTTATTTGAATTTATCTTAATTAATTGAAAGCATTCATATGAAGAAAATCAAAAAATGAAGAATTAATTAATGAAAGATCAAAATCATAGATTTAGTTGCAGTACCGTAGTCTACGGTCCTATCGAGAGCCGGGAAGAGAAACCTTTCCTCCATCTGGGCGTGTTCAAGCATTATCTCCACCAAATCCCCGTAAAACCTCCCCATCCGCCGCCCGTCCGCCGCCTTCCCCTTCCACCCATCGCCGGCTTCCTCTGACATCTTCTTCGCCCACCGCGCCATACCCTCCACGTGCTGCAGAATGCTCCGATGTTGAATTACCATCACCTCTACTGCCATTCCCCTCCCTTCTGTTTCCGTCGCCGCTCCCGCAGCCGGTGGCCCTCCGAACCTCTTATCGATATACCGAAGCAGGGATTCCTCCGATCCGGTCACCGTCTCTGACCCGCATCGGATGAAAGGTTCTCCATCTCTAGATTCAATAAATTCAACGTCTAGGAGTTTATAGAGAAGCGCAACGCGGATACGCCATGTGATCAGGGAGGTTTCCGATCCGTGGAGTTCGACGGCCGGCGGGGAGGGATCCGCTGGGGTTTTAGAATAGCAAGTTCGGACCTTGGGCTTCCGCGAGCAGTTGCCCATTGGATGATTGGAGAGTGAAGTTTCGAGGGATATGCTTTAAATTTTAAAGATGTTTGAGGTATAAATGTGGAGAGATGGCAAGGGCGGCGTCAGCGGAGGAGATGGCTCACAGCTCCACTGCTGCGTTAACAGACGTGAAGGTGACTGATTTTCCCGCTCGTAACCCGGCACGTGCGAGAGCCGTATCGGGTTAATATAGCGGGTTTTTAATTTTAATCTTTGAAATTAGCCGTCCGACACGTTGTTGACGGAGATCCTCCGATGTCATCGAGTCTTTTTGCATTCGGTAAATTGAAATTTGCTTGAAACCTCCATTTTTTGTGGTTTTATACGGAAAAAATGGCAGCAGAATTCGCAAAGGATCAAATGGCTGAAATGATGTTTCGGGCCACGAAGTTTTGTGAGGAAGTATGACTTGAAGACTTAACCGGCGGTCGACCGTATAGTTCGAGCGAATTTGTTCGGGGTCGGTAAGGTGGCTACACTGATTGATTAGGATCATCCGCGGAATCAATTTGATTGCGAGTCTATAGAGCCGATCGGCGCTGGAATGTTAGTCGATCTACAGACATTTTATTTATTTTTTATAATGATGTATTTTTCATTCAGTGGACACGTCGATTCAATTATTTGGATGGTTATGATAAATGTTACCTTATTTCTATGTAACTGTATTTTGAGACCCATACATATATGTAGGATGTCGGGCGTCAAATAAAGAGTAGTTTTCTCTCTTTTGACGATCTCTCTTTCTCTTAGCTCTAACTCTCGTAGTATGCTCACGAAAGATAATTTAGCATTCAATGTCCTAAAAGGTAGTGTGGTGAGTGACATGTCATAGACCAGAAGTGAAGCAAATTATGAAGGAAAAACGCAGCAGAGATGCAACATCGATGGAGTGCATGAGGAAGTGATGGGCGGTTCGGATTTTTTATTGCAAGAACTTATGAACTAAATTATATATATATTTATAATGATTTTGTAAAGTCCAAACATTCAACACAAGTATACGTATCATATCAAGTAATACGGGGGCTCAATGGGTCCATGCTATCGATCCACGAGGGAGGCAACGATTCTTACAATAGATAACGTAATACTGAAATCCAATACACAAATTATAATTAAAGTTTAAGTTTACTTCTACTAACAAGATGTAGAAAACACTAACAAGTAAGCAAACTATAATTACTTCTAATATCTTTAAAACAGAATTAACTAACAGACACACACTAAGCTATGTATTTGAAATATTTTGATATATAAGAAAAGTATTTTTCCTCTTGCAACGAATATATGATGTGTGAATAATTATTTTATTTTATTGTGCAAAATAGGAACATAAATGTTTCTTTACCCTCAAAAGAGTACCCCCTCTTCCAAGCATGAAAATAACATTAACATATCCTAAGTTCAGTCACTAAATCTAAGGCTAGGCTAGGAGGATACTGCATTGTCACTACTGAGCTCCCACTCACCCTTCACTGAAACTAACCTTCGAGTTTAGTTACTAATCTTAGGACCGAATTGGGGATCTCGCCTGTCACCCTGAAACCTCCAATTTGAAGTTCATCAAAACACATTTCCCTATTTGTTTGCACTCAATTCCCATGAACTACGCAATTCATCCATGGACATTGAATGAATTCTTCATTATTGTTGTAGGACACTAATTCTTTTCAGAGTTAATGTTCAACAACATATTTTAACAATTCAATTTGCCAGATCGAAAAGTAAATTATGTTCAAAATGGAAAACCATCAAAATTTCTTTAATACTTTAAAAACACTTCAAATCCACATCATCACATCACCACATCTCTATGTAAGAAGAAAGACAAAGTAGACTACTCAGTCATGGAGAAGACACAATAAAATATTGATTTTATATTTAAAATAAAAGTCATACAAACCACAAAAGAAAATGCAACTTATCTCTTTCTCTTCCCCAATACAAATCCCTTGAAGTTCCTTTGAATCATTTTCTCTCTTCTTTGCAACACTTAATTCCCTTTTTAGAATGGAAAGGAAGAAGCAATCTCTCACTTTACTCATTCTCCTTCACTCCTTAGAGAAGAATCACTCTCAAATTCTCAGTTTTACACTCTCCCTCTCTAGAACCACACAAAAAAACATGAGAACTACTCAAAGACCACTGAAGACCACACCATTTTCGTCCAAAAATAGTTAATTATAAGTTTGAAATGAATTCCCAAGAGTTTCCTTAAGCATCCCTTAAAAAAGTTGACAAAACTCTTGAAATTTGAAATCCATCGACATTGGGCGCCGACGGCGCTCTATCGTCATTTAAATTCTAGGCTCTCGGGAAAATGGCGCCGGCGGCACCCATTCTGGCGCCGGCGGCGCTGATACACCTAAAATATATAGTATTTTTATGCACATTTTTATACCTATTTTTAATGATATTACACTTTAATGGAAAGTATTTTGTGTTTTTCTTGCAGATATGATGAAAATGGATGGTCATGATGAAAGGAGCAAAATTGGATCAAATTTGGAGCAAAAAAAGATGAAAAATGAAAATTTGGGCACTGGCGGCTAAGCGCCGCTGGGCCGCCGCTTAGCCGCGACAGTTAAAAATCGAAATTCAAATGAATTTGGCACCAATTTCAAAGGGGGTGGGATGCAACTCTTGGTGGTAACTTCCATAACTTCCTTTGGGCGGCAAGTTTGAATGAAGGGTGCATTCTCTGGTGGATACATTGAATCTGGACACATTTTGAAGAGACACCAAGACACCTTTTGGTTTACTATTTAAAGAGAGTCTTAGGAAAGATTAAGGAGCTCTTCCTTTGCCTTTTGAAGGGTTCTTTCACTTGCAAGTTTTTACATTATTTTACTTCTATTTTGCGAGAGTTTTTATTAAGAGTAGGAGTAGAGTGTAGAAAGGAGAAAAGGGTTGGAGTGCAGTCTTCTTCTTCCCACTCCTTTTCTTTCCTTTAGTTTAGTTTCTATTGAAGTCTGAAGTTATTCTGAGTCATTGGAGTTGGGAGATTCTCTCTGAGGAGTAGTTTAGTGAAGAGTTAAAGTTTCAGAGGAACTTCCTGAGTCTTGTGGAGAGAATTTTCAGATAAGTGTTTACTTTTATTCTTACATTTAGTTTTTTTTTAATTAATACTTGTTTTTGTTTGTTGTATTTCTTATGGTTTTTTAATTTCTAATCAATGTGTTTTTGTATTTTCTCAATGCATTCTGAGTAGTTTTCTTTTTCTTTTTCTTTTTCTTTTTCTTTTTCTTTCTTAAATGGAGAAGTAATTAATTTATAGAGAATTGTTGTGGAAAGTATAAGTGCTTAAAAGTTGGAAGAAGTTGTGAATATTGATTCTGAAAGCTTTGTTTACTTCTTAATTTGGCCTGTTAAGTTTTAGAATTTCTTGAGATTATGTAAAATTCAATGTGGTATGGTCTCATAAAAGTTAGTAAGAATCGCATGCAATTATATGGGTGAGAATTGTAGTCCATATAATTGAATGTAATATTAGAAGATATTTTTATGGAAGGGAGTAAAATTAGAGGATTTTAGAGTGACAGGCTAAAACCCCTAATTTGGTTTGAAGTTTTGCGTTTTGTTATGAGAAGTTAGCCCCAGGTTAGGTGGGAATCGAGGGAACTATAGAGTGAGAGTCCAGTATCTTTCCTGCCTAACCATGTTCAAAATGATAAAAATTTCAAATTAACCTATGTTCTTTATAGAACCAAGTAAGGGTAAAAAACACATTTGCTTATATCTGTCACAACATATATAAATACTTCCACAACAATACTTTAATAATTATTACTACTTCATAAAAGGAAAGAAATAGATATTCTAGTTAATAGTGTTTTACATACAGTGTTATTAGTTATTATAATTTTAATTTCTTGCTTAACATTTTATTAAGGAAATTTTAAAAGACAAATCAACTTTTAAAACTTTTCAAAATCAAGACATACTTTCAAAAACCATAAAAAAAGAGTAAAAGGATAATTTTCTGATTCATTTAAATATTTTCAAATTTTCCCTGTGCGTTCGATATCTCGGGGCTTAATCAGAAAGTCCTATATTACTTGATAAACGATACATATACTTGCGTAGTATCCCATATTATAAAATCATAATTTTCATATCTAAATCATCAACACATATATTTGGTGTGGAGTCAAGTTTTTGGTGCACATATATTTATCCGGCGGACTCAAGTTTTTGGCGTTGTTGCCGGGGAAAAAAAAGAAAATAATTAAATTGCATTTTAAAGAGAATTAAGAAATTTTAAATTTTTACTTTTCTTTGTTTTTGTTAGTGTGTAGTGTTTTGTTTTGTTTTATTGTTGAATGCGTAGTTCATGTTCTGAGAGACTTGTGCCTTACGATTCTAAATTAGAAAGAACTATCAAAAAAAAAAAAAAAATAAAAAATACAGATAAAGATAAAAATATTCAAGAAATGGAAAATCAACAAAATCAAAATGTAGGCATCCATCAAGAATTAAGACCTTTAAGAGATTATGTTAACCCTACAGTAGATGAATTTCATGGTAGTATTCAAAACCTACGTCGTATGCTTAATTCTTTTGAGCTTAAACCTACTTATTATCCAAATGGTGTCTAATAATCGGTTTAGGGAGCAACAATCGACGATCCTAATTTGCATCTTGCTAATTTTCTAGAGTTGTGTGCTACTTTTAAATATGATGGTGTTTCGAGATGATGCTTATTAGACTTAGATTTTTTCCTTTCTCACTAAGGGATAAAGCTAAAATATGGTTACATTCATTACCACCTGGATCAATAAGAACTTGGGGTGAACTGTCACAAAAGTTCCTTGCTAAATATTTTCCACCATCTAAGACTGCTAAGTTGAGAAATGATATAACATCTTTTTATCAGTTTGAAGGGGAATCAATATATGAAGCATGGAAAAGATTTAAAGATCTACTCAGGAAATGTCCACATCATGCGATACCAGATTGGTTAATAATTCAAACTTTTTATAATGGATTAGTTGGATCGCTTAGATCAATCATCGATGCTACTGCTGGTGGATCATTAATGTCTAAACCATTTTATGATGCTTATGCTTTAATTGAAGAAATGACTACTAATAATTTTCAATGGCCTTCTGAAAGGTTAAATCCTAAAAAGGTAGCCAGTGTTTATGAAAATAATACTTTTACAATGTTAGCAAATCAAGTTGTTGTTGTATCAAGGAAGATAGACCAATTTGGGATGAATTTTTCTCAGCCACTCTCATGATTGAAGAAAATTCATTAGGCTAAATGGTTGATTCTTATTTTTCACCAGAAACTGTGAATGCTATAAGTAAACCTAACAACCCATATTCCAATTATTATAACCTAGGTTGGAAGAATCATCCAAATTTTAAGTGGAATAACAATAATCAGGGTGGTGTTAATCAACAATGGGGGAACCACTAAGTAAACCCATTGGGGAATTGGAACAACCAAGGTAATAATAATAATAGATTAACTTATCCTTTAGGTTATAACAATGCTTTACAAAATAAAGAGAAGAAGTTGTCTATAGAAGAAGTAGTATCACATATGTGAAATCAATTACAAATTCAAGGAGCAACCATCAGAAATATTTAAAATCAATTGGGAAAAATTGTAAATGCCTTAAGTAATAGATCCCAAGGAATGTTTCCAAGTAATACTGAAGTGAATCCAAGAGAAAAGAATAAAGAACAAGTAAAAGCAATTTAACTGAGAAGTGGAAAAGAATTGGATGGTAGAGTTCAAAAAGAAACTGAAGTAGAGAAAGAAGAGATTGAAAGACCTAAAGATGACACTCTAAAAGGTTTTGAAAGACCTATTTCTCCACCTAAGGTTGATTTAGAAAAACCACCACCTCCATTTCCTCAGAGACTTCGTCAACGAAAGTTGGATAAGCAATTTTCAAAATTATTAGAGATATTAAAGAAGCTTACCATTAATATTCCATTTACTGAAGCCCTAGAACAAATGCCAAGCTATGCAAAATTTATGAATGATATTCTTAATAAAAAGTGAAAGTTTGAAGAAAATGAGACTGTTGCACTTAGTGAGGAATGCAATGCGATAATTCAGAAAAAGCTTCCTGTAAAACTTAAAGATCCTGGCAGTTTCACAATTCCATGTGCAATCGGAGAAAGATTCTGTGGAAAAGCTTTATGTGATTTGGGTGCAAGCATTAACCTTATGCCTCTATCAATATTCAAAAGGCGGGACTAGGAGAAATAACCCCAACTATCGTAACTCGCGATTAGCAGATCATTCGATCACATATCTTAAAGGAGTTATAGATGATGTTTTGGTAAAAGTGGATCAATTTATTTTTCCTGTAGATTTCATTGTTTTAGATATGGAGGAAGATAAAGAGATACCCATAATTTTGGGGAGACCTTTTCAAGCTACAAGCAGAGCCATGATAGATGTGCAAAAAGAGGAATTAACGATGAGGGTTAATGATCAGACTATTACATTTAATATTTCAAAATCGATGAAATATCCTTCTAGAGATAAAGAAGATGAGTGTTATAGGATGGATGTTATTGAATATTTACATGAATGTCATTTCAAATCAACTTATGAAGAGAAAGCTGAAAGAGAAGAATTAGAATATAAGCAAGAAGAGGAGTTATTTGATTCTTAATATTTTCAAGAGGAAGATTTAAAGTATGTTCATGAAAGTTTTGAAATGTTGGATATGACTAAAAAAGATGAATCTTATGGTCCATCAATTAAAAACCTCCTGAACTTGAGCTAAAAATGCTTCATGATAATTTGATGTATGTTTTTCTAGGTGAATCCTCAACCTTGTGTTGACCTCACTTTTGGTTGAGGTCTAGTCTCTCTTTAGAATAGCCTAGGGTCTAGCTATAGGACTCTCCTGGTGACTTTCTTAGAGGACTAGTCATGGAACCCTCCCCATAGAAATTCAAAACTCTTCTTGCTTCACTAGGGGTTTTCATATGCTTAAGGCCTAACCTCCACCTTTTGGTAAGAAAAAGGCAAGCATAAGGAATCCTAGGGGAAGTCTCCTATAGGTGGTCAGACCTTAAGATTTGTCCTGAGGGAGGTCTGGAGATCACCACTCATACACTTCACATTCACAACATACACACACTGCACATCCTAATTTCAACCCTGAACTCTTTGGAAACTCATGTGGGTAGCCCAGCCCTAAGTCTATGACTAAGTGGTATGGACCAACACATAGAGGACCAAATGTGAGTGACCCTTGGTCATTACATCCTGCTCACTTTGAAGTCACCTTCAAATTTCCAAAATTTCAATTTTTGGCCCCTTGCCCCCTAAATCACCCTAAACTACCCAAAATACCAAAATTTCAAAAATCAGCCAAATTCACCAAAATTCCTCAAAAATCATTCCAAGATATTCCCTGCCACTCAAATTGACCATTCATGACCAAAAATTCCAAAATTTCCAAAAATACCCCCAATACCCTCAAAATACCCAAAATACCCTTTTTGCCGAAAAATCCAAAATTCCAAAAAAAATTCTCAAAAAATTACAGAAAAACCTAAAAATTCCCAATTCAATTTTGTTCAACTACACTATGGGTCAATTTTGCCAAATTAATACACTTTCAATCCAAAATCCCAACTTGGCCCCTTTAACCTAAAGGTGCCTAAACCAAACCCAATCTTGATCCAATTGATCCTGATTTTCATCAAATTCAATTCTAAACCAAAATTCAACATCCCAAATATCAACTTAGACCAAATTCAAGCCCAATGTGACCCTCATTTGAATCCAATTACACTTGAAATCCAAAATCCCCAAATTGGAATAAATAACCCAAAACTCTTAAAGTGAGCCAATGTCAATCCATTCCTCCAAATTTTCAATTCAAAACTCTTTATAACACCTCCTTAAACTTAATTGGATCATAAATTTCCCATAATTTGAGATCAGGTCTTACCCAAAATCCATTTTGGACCAAAACCTCCCCATTTTGACCTAAGCTGGACACATGTTCTAAATCCACCAAATTGACCCCCCTAGACCTTGTCAAAACCATTTTATGTCTTCATGAAAGTTCTTTGAGAAAACCATATCTACATTATTACTGAAGACCTCGGAATCCCATTACCACTCAAACCCAATCTAATTTGACCCGAACCCAACATGGCCCAAAATAATCAAAAATCCAATCCATGCCAACATTGAACCTCCAAATGAGCTCAAACCCACTTTGTGTCTTCATGAAAGATCTTCATTACAATCATATGAACAATATTGGTCAAGACACGTAGACCTCATTCTCACTCAAACTCAAGTTATGTTAGCCCAAACCCAAATGAACCTAATTGAACTAATAATTCAAATCAACCTAAATTAAACCAAAATTAATCAAATTAATCTCATGGCAGCCCTAAAATCAATATATATATATATATATATATATATATATATATATATATATATATATATATATATATATATAAAAAATATAATAAATAAATGAAATAAAAAAAAATAAAAATAAAAAATATCCCTCATCCATATCTCTCCTCCATGCCTCTCCCCTCACTTCTCCCTCACCTCTCCCTCACGCTACCCGCCACCTCACCCTACTCTCCTCACCTTCACCATGCCTCCACCATATCTCTCCCTCACTCCCTCCTTAATTCCTAGCCGTGAGCCTCCCCATTAAATCCCCCCATAATCCCACTTAAACTCTCTTACACACTCCCTTACACACACTTACTCACTTCACTCACATCACCATCCCACTTTCTCCCAATCTCCTAGCCGTGAGCCTCCCTTCCCCCTTTCATCTCCTTCTTCTTCTTCCAAGGCAAGGTAACCTCCTCCCCATTAAATCCCCCCATAATCCCACTTAAACTCTCTTACACACTCCCTTACACACACTTACTCACTTCACTCAGTTCACCATCCCACTTTCTCCCAATCTCCTAGCCGTGAGCCTCCCTTCCCCCTTTCATCTCCTTCTTCTTCTTCCAAGGCAAGGTAACCTCCTCCCTCCTCTCCTTCTTCTTCTTCCCCTACATAGTTTTCTTTTTTTTAAAAAAAAAAGAAAAAAGGCATGTGTTAATTATTTCCTTTTTACAAATCTTCATGTTTTGTTTTAATATTTCCATGCTTTCTTTCTTTCATGCAAGCTATTTATAATCACAAATCTCCATGTATATTTTCAAAAATCATGTGTAGGTTGTTTTTCTTTTTACAAAAAATTATGCTTTTTAAAATATTTCCATGCTTAGGCTTAGGAATTCCTTTTTTTCATGCAAATTATTTAGCTATTTAATTTTTAAATCTTTCCATGTTTAGCCTTAGGATTTCTTTTTCATGCAAAATATCTAATTATGTTAACTATTTTAAATATTTACAAATCTACCACCTAGTTTTTGTTATCTTGAAAAATAAATTTTAAAATTTAAAGGAAATAAAACAACATAAAGAAAATAATAATAAAACAAAAGAAAATGAAAGGAAAATTTAAAATAACATATAACATTGTAAATAAATAATAAATAGAAAATGTAAAAAAAACCTAAGTGATAAAATAATTGTAAATTTAAATAAAATAGCTTTACTAAATTTCAATAAAATAACTATACTAAAATTTTAAATACCTAAAAAACATTAAAACTTAAAATATAACCATACTAAATTTTAAATAAAAATAACTACACTAATTTTAAAATAATATAACTATACTATATTAAATTTAAATAAATACTACTAAAATATAAATAACTAAATGAATAATGATAATATATGAATAATAACAATATGTAAGTAATAAAAATAATATGATAAGAATAAAATAAATAATTATAAACCTAAAAGATAATGAAAATATAAGAAAAGGATAATAATAAATAAAATAATAATTGTAAATATAAATAAATAATAAAAATAAGTAAAAAAAATGTCATTCTTTTTAAAAATGTAAATAATAATTTTAAGATATAATAACTTAATATAAATAATAATAACTTTAAATAAAAGAAAGAATAATTTAGGAGAGAGAATGTTAAAAAGAATGAAGGAAAGGCTTTATAAATAAATAAATAAATAAATAAATAATAAAAATAAACAAATAAAAATGTCATGCCTCTTTAAAATAATGTAAATGTAAATATATGTGTAAATAATAAATTTAATAAATTATAACTTAATGAAAATGATAATAACTTAAAAGAAATAAAAGAATAATCAAGGAGAGAGAAAATGAAAAGCCTTATAATTAAATAAATAATAATATAAATGATAAATAAATGATATAAATAATAAGTTTAAATATACATCTAAACAATAACAATAATAAATTAAAATAAAAATAACTTATAATTTAAATATATATTAAATGATATGAATATAAAGGATGATAAAATAAATAACACACACACATATATATATATATACATAAATTGAAAATAATTTAAATAACATGAATGAATAATAAATTAAATTAAAATTAAATAGCTAAAATTAAATAAAACCAAAAAAATAAATAATAATTAAATTAAACAAATTAAATTAAATAATAATTAAATAAACAAAAAAAAATTTAAAAAATAATAGTTTAAATTAAATTAAATAAATTAAATAAATTAAATTAAATTAATCAAAATTATATTAAATTAAATGTTGATGTAAATAAATAAATAATTTAAAATTAAATTAAAATTAATTAAATAAATTAAATTAAATTAAATAAAGTTAAATTAAATTAAATTAAATAATAATGTAAATACATAATAAATGAAATGAAATTAAATTAATTAAATAGATTAAATTAAATTAAATAATAATGTAAATAATAAATGAAATGAAATTAAATTAATTAAATTAAATAAATAAATAAAGTTAAGTTAAATTAAATTAAATTAAATAAATAATAAATTAAATTAAATAAATCAAACTAAATTAAATAATAATAAATTAAATTAAACTAAATTAAATAATAATGCAAATAAATGATAAATTAAAATGAAATAAACTAAATTAAATTAAATTGAATTAAATAGTAATTGTAAATAGTAATTAATTAAATTAAATAAAAAATAAATGATAAATTAAAATAAAACAAATTAAATAAAGTTAAATGAAATTAAATTAAATAATAATTGTAAATGATAATAAATTGAATTAAATTAATTAAATTAAATAATAAAATAAATTAAAACTAAAATAATAATAAATAAATATCAAGCTAAAGTAAAATAAAATAAATAAATAACAATTAATTAAATAAATAATGATAAAGTAAATAAATCACATAAGATAATAAATAATAAATTAAATAAACCATAAAGATAATAATAAATTTAATTACACATAAAAGATAATAATTTTAAATAACATAACAACACATAAATAATAAACAATAACAAAGAATAATAACACATAACAACATAAACAATAATAACATAATAAAATGATAATATATAAATAACACAACCATCACAAATCCTAACAACAATAACAATCCCAACACAACAATAATCCCGACCACAATACCATACCAACACGATAACAATCAACCCTAGGATAGGCCTCCTGAGGCATGGTTTATTTTTCCCTTTATAAAGTCCCCTAGGAAATCACAACTTGGTGTAGAAAACATAATAAGAATACCCTTATGCTTAGTGAATGCATGGGGTAACCCAAATTTTACCCGATGTCCACACAACCTTCGCAATTCACATTCCAAACTGAAAGTTTTTAGCTCCAAAAAAAAACAAACAAAAAACCAAACCAAAACCAAACCAAAACCAAACATAAACCAAAACCAAACCTAGTTCAAACCAAACCAAAACCAAACATAAACCAAAACTAAACATAAACCAAAACCAAACCTAGTTCAAACCAAACCAAAACCAAACATAAACCAAAATCAAATTCAAACCAAACCAAAATCAAACTCAAACCAAACCAAAACCAAATCTAAAACATAAACTCAATCAAATGTTCACATCACTCCCATAAGTCCAAACCAAACTACCAATTGCCACTAAATCCAAATCCAAACCACACCTAAACCCATCTGCCCCAACCTACCCCGAACAACTGTGTTCATTAAGCATAAGGGTATAGGTAGGGTGAGTTGTTAAGCAACATAATAAGTTTAAATGAGCCCGAGACTTTTCATCAGGATATGAGAGGGAAGCATGAACCTGCATCCTTCTTTGACTTGTTTGGATACCTCCGAGGTACTATTAAACTTAATATGTACGCTAACGAAACCATCCTCGATTAAATTAAACAAAGTTCATTGAAACACGACATAAGAATTCACATAGACATCATAGGACTTGGTAGACAACCAGGATCTTAACATAGACATCATAGGATTAAATGAGTTCACGCTTGTAGTCCTACTTCTTCTGTTTTACGGCATGCTTTAATTTACGCAAAACTATAAACACATACATGCAATGCAATACTAAAGTCTCGGTAGGAATGACGAGAAGACCCTCCGAGTACGCTTTTACTTTATTGCAATTTACCTTATTGCAATTTATTTACTCGCTATTGCGTTTTACTTTTCTTGCATGATAAATAAGATTGTTGCATGAAAACTGAAACCTTTAGGATAGCCACAAAACTGAAACCCAAAACTAAATTAAAAGTCATACAAGATAAAATTCACCACCATAATATTTCAAAATATAATACAACTCAAAATTTAATCACAAACAGAACAACAAAAACTACAACTTTAACTAAATTAAAACGTCTTGTTGGATGATCGGGAATACCTCGAATGATGTAACCTACATGTTGCTAACGGGATTTCCCACGGTCTAAATGAAAGTGTGGAACTCATTCGGTTGAGTTTAACAAATTCATCTGAGACTAAGTAAATCCGATAAAAATAACGATGCGGAAGGATGGAACCGTGGGATCTTAACCGGTGTTGTTATAATCAACTTTAAGATTTGTTTTAATTAAAACACTAAAATATTTGGATTCTAAGACTTTTCTAAACCAAAACACTTCTCTCATCTTCTGATTTTCACTTTCTAAAACTAAACCTCTGTAACAACAAGGAGCTTGGAGCATAGTGGGCAGCACGGTCATCGTCGTCAGCAAAACTCGGATCTACATCAACTAAACTTTTCTTAGAAGTAAATAACAAAGCCATAGGACTTCGAGGTGATTTACCTAGTGTAACATAGATCTTCAATTTTTTGTTAGGTATTTGCATAGTTGTCTTATGCAAATTAAGCCCTAACCGATCTTAGGATTCCGAGGTAGTCGTTCGGTACGACATAAACCCTTACATCTTCGAGGCTATTTGTATGATTGTGTCATACAAATATAAGTCCTAATTAATTAAAACAGGTAGGATGAAACATTAAATAAACTCCCAAATCGAAGCCAAACAATAGGATAGTTTGGGAAGTTGCCAAGATTCTTCTTGGATCTCCAGCTTTCCCTACTTCTCTTCCTTTGGACTCCTGAAATAAACTGCTCTAAATTTGATCCATTCCCAATTGAAATTTCCAAAATTCAATCCTTTGAAAACCTTAAAAATTGAAATTCTTGAGAGCAAAACCACTGATCATTATCGAGAGTTTTCTTAAGTGTCTTTGGACATTTAGGATGTAATTAACTATAGGGGCTTGCCCTTATAGGGAACTTTAAGAACCCAGGTAATATAAACCCTGTTTAATTCCTTCATATTGAGCAGGGGAACCTGTCAGCTTATTGATCGCTGAAAATTTTATTAAGAAATTCATACCTATTTTTGATGAAATTGCACTTTAAAGAAATGTATTTTCTTTATTTTATTGCATGAATGGAGAATTTAGGTGATAAAAGTAAAAATCATAAAAAGGAGCAAATTTGGAGCAAAAAGGAAGAAAATAATGAAATTTTTGCTGAGTCGCCAACGGCGAGATTGAGCCCGCCGACGGCGAGGCTACGAGGAGACATTTCTGAAGGAATTATAACTGTCTCGCTGACAGCGAGCCCGAGCCCGGCGACGAGCGAGCTAGCGCGGTTTGAAGATCTTAGAAGCCTCGCCGAACGGCGAGGTAGTTCGTCGCCAGACGGCAAGCTGAGTTCAAATGGCTCGATACATTGAACTCTGGACACTTTTTGAAGGGATGCTTACACACCTCTTGGTCCTTTGCTCACCTACTATATATAGAGGCCGAAATTAAGTGTTGTGTGTGTCTTAGTGTGTGTCTTAGGGAGTCTTTGAATGTTATAAGTGAGTTATTTTGAGTCTTTAGTGAGTATTTAGTGAGTTAGTGAGTTTTTAGTGAGTCTTCTATGTCTTGGAAGGAAGAGTCGAAAGGCTATGCGAGAGTACCGCAGGGATAAATTGAGATAAGTATTTGTATTTATTGTTTTTAACTTTAAATGAAATCCATGCTTAGTTTAGTTCCCATGCTTTACGAGTAGTTTATTAGTCTTTCTCCTTGTTATGAAATTAAGTGACTTGATGAACTAAAAATAGAAGTACTTTTATATATTAATAAATTGTGATAATTTTTACTTAAAACTTAATTTACTTTCAACTGGACATTTGAAATGTTAAAATGTGTTGATTATCGACTATAGTAAAAATTACATCGATATTCGGGAATTCAAAAGCCTTGGAAGGAGGGTGCAAATAAATAGGGAAATAATATCCTTTGGGCGTAGAATTGAGCATTTTAGTGTGACAGACTAAAATATTCAATTCGATCTATTGTTTGAGAGGCTGAAGTGTAGATGTTAGCCCTCGGGCGAGGGAACGTGGGAGCTACGAAGTGGCGGTCGGTATCCTCCCGGCCTAGCCGCGGATTCGGTAATCAAACATAGGATTAGTCGATATTCTTTACACCTGGACCAAAGGGTAAAGAATAGGAATGCTCTATTTGTCACGATACCTTAAAATTATCTATTTAAATTCATCGATCACTTAAATTTCTAAACGAGGGAAAGATACTTTTTACGAATAGTTAAGACTTATTTAGCAATTAGTTTAATTTCCTGCACTTTCAATACGTATTAATTTTCTACTTAGTTATGTTACCTGATTAGAATACTTGGTTTAATTTATTGCGCTTAAATTTAGAATTCCAAATTTTCGTATACTAGTTTTATTATTATTATTTTAAAATTAGTTGTTCTTTTATTTCCTCTTTCCCTGTGGGATCGATAACCAGGACTCCACTAGAGTCCTGTATTACTTGATACGATACGTATACTTGCGTAGCATCCACGATATAAACAATTACAATTCTATACATATAATATAGCGGGGTCGAGTTTTTGGCTTCGTTGCGATTAAATTAAAATATCATAATATAAAATTGTGGATTCGAGTTTTTGGCGCCGTTGCAGGGAAAAGTAAGAAAAATTTACTAGAGTAACGGACTATTTTGAAATAATCATAATAAATAAATTAATATCTATTCTAAAATATTATGTGCAAATTTGAAAACGAAAATTTAATACCTTACGATTCTGAATTAGAGCGTACAATTAAAAGAATTAGAAAACAAAAGAAACAAATAATAAATTTAACACAAATGACGAATATTCCTGAAATTCAAAATATGAACCAACAAAGACCATTAAGAGATTATGCCGACCCTACATCGGATGAAATTCATTTAACTATTCAAAACCACTGATGTAGGCTTGCTTAATTCATTTGAACTTAAACCTGCGATTATCCAAATGGTACAAAACAATCAATTTAGTGGTTCACCTACTGAAGATCCTAACTTGCATCTTGCTTAGTTTTCTAGAACTTTGTGCTTACTTTTAAATATTAAGGAGTATCCGACGATCTTTATAAGACTTAGACTTTTTCCTTTTTCATTAAGGGATAAGGCTAAAATGTAGTTGAATTCGTTAGCACTTGGATGCTATTAAAACTTGGGGAGAATTATCACAAAAATTTCTATCCAAATATTTTCCACCATCTAAAGCTTGCTAAGTTTAGAAATGATATAACTTCTTTTTGTCGATTAGATGGAGAATCGATATATGAATCTTGGGAGAGATTTAAGGAACTTCTTAGGAAATGCCCACATCATGCGTTACCAGATTAGGCTGATTATTCGAACCTTTTATAATGGATTAGTAGGATCTTTAAGATCAATCATCGATCTTCTTCTTTGGAGGTTCATGAATGTCTAAACCATTTGATGAAGCTTATGCACTAATCGAAGAAATGACAACAAATAATTTCCGATGGCACTGCTGATAGAGTAAATCCGAAAAAGATAGCCGGCATTCATGAAAACGATGCAATATACTATGTTAGCTTCTCAAATTAGCTGCTATATCTATGAAATTAGATCATTTTGGAATGAACTACTCTCCTACTCTAGAAGAAAACTCATGCTGAACAAATCATAGAATCTCGATCTAATTATGAAACTTTAAATGCTTATTAATAATAGAACTAATAACCCTTATTGAACTATTATAATCCTGGTTGGAAAACTCATCCAAATTTTAATTGGAATAACACATCTAATCAACAATGGATGAATCAACCTAATCAAGCAAATCAAACTATAAACCTAATTACCCACTTGGATTGAATAACAATAACCCTCGATTCAAAGATAAGAAATTATCTATGGATGAATTAATTTTGAATATGGGTCATCAACTACAAAATCAAGGAAATCAACTACAAATTCAAGGAAATCAATTACAAATTCAAGGAACATCTATTAAAAATATCGAAACTCAACTTGGACATATTACTTCTTGCGCTAAATAATAGAATACACGGAACTTTTCCTAGTAATGTGGAAATAAATCCTAAAGATCAAGGAAAAGAACAAATTAAAGCAATACAACTAAGGAGTGGAAAAGAATTAGAACCTCGATTTCAAAAGAACTTGAAAGCGAAAAGAGGAAGTGGAAATTGAAAAGGAAACAATTCGACAAGATTCGAACTTAGAACATCCTTTAATACCTATGAAAATTTACGTTGAAAAACCTCCACCACCATTTCCTCAACGACTAGCTCAACATAAAAAAGATAAACAATTTGCTAAATTCCTTGAAATATTAAAGAAATTAACAATTAATATACATTTTGTCGAAGCTTTAGATCAGATGCCAAATTATGTAAAATTTATGAAAGATATTCTAAATAAGAAAAGAAAATTCAGCGATAATGATACGGTCGCACTTAGTGAAGAGTTTAGTGCTTATTATTCGGAAGAAGCTTCTGAAAAATTGAAAGATCCTGGTAGTTTCACTATACCTGCATGCTATAGGAGAAAAATTTTATGGAAAAGCTTTGTGTGACTTAGGAGCAAGCATCGATCTAATGCCTCTATCGATTTTTAAGAGATTAGGATTAGGAAAAATTACACCTACTTCGGTAACCCTTCGATTAGCTGATCGTTCGATTACTATCCTAAGGGAGTTATTGAAGATGTGTTAGTAAAAGTGGATAAATTTATCTTCCGAGTAGATTTTATTGTTTTAGATATGGAGGAAGATAAAGAAATTCCTATCATTTTAGGAAGACCATTTTTAGCTACTTGGAAAAGCTATGATTGATGTTCGGAAAGGAGAATTAACTATGAGAGTAAATGACCAAAAAGTTACCTTTAATATTGAAAAATCAATGAAATATCCTGCTGCTAGAAAAAGATGATGAATGTTTTCGGATGGAAATACTTGAACATTTACAAAAAGAACATTTTAAGGAATATTACGAAGATAAATTAGAAAAAGAAAATACTTGAATTAATTGAAGATAATAATGAAGAACTAGATTATATTCGGGAAAGATTTGAATTTTTTGATAATACTGAAAACAACGACAAGAATATAGTTCCATCAATTATTAAACCTCCGAACTTGAGCTAAAAATATTACACGATCATTTGAAATATGCTTATTTAGGTAATTCTTCAACTTTACGGTTATTATTTCATACGCATTAAACGAATCTCAAGAACAAAAACTTTTAGAAACTTTAAAAAAATATAAGAAAACTTTTGGTTGGACTTTAGCGGATATTAAAGGAATTAGTCCTTCGATACTGTATGCATAGAATTATTTTAGATGATGAACATAAACCTAAAGCGGATCCCCAAAGGAGATTAAACCCGATAATGAAAGAAGTAGTTAAGAAAGAAATTTTAAAATGGTTAGATAATGGTATCATATATCCTATATCCGACGGTGCTTGGGTAAGCCCGATTCACTTGTGTTCTACAGAAGGGAGGAGTGACCATCAGCGCCAATGAAAATAACGATCTTATTCCTATAAGACAAGTTACTGGTTGGCATATATGTATTGATTATAGGAAATTAAATACGCCACCGGGAAAGATCACTTCCCTTTACCATTTCTAGACCGGATGTTAGATAGATTAGCCGGACATAAGTATTTTTGTTTTCTAGATGGATACACAGGTTATCATCGAATACAAATTGCTCACGAGGATCAGAGAAAACTACATTTACTAGTCCTTATGGAACTTTCGCTTTTCGAAGAATGCCTTTTGGATTATGTAATGCACCGGCAACATTCCGGAGATGTTTGATGTACTATATTTAGTAAGTTAATTGACAATGGAATAGAAGTATTTATGGATGATTTCTCTGTATTTGGAACATCATTTGACACATGCTTAACTCATCTTGAAAAAGTGTTAGAAGTATGTGAGAAAACAAATTTAGTTCTAAATTGGGAGAAATGTCAATTTATGGTTGCGGGCAGCATTGTATTAGGGCATAAAATTTCGGAAAAAGGTATGGAAGTGGACCACACAAAAATTCAAGTTATAGCTAAATTACCACCTCCAACTACGGTAAAAGGGGTAAGAAGTTTTCTTGGACATCTTGGATTCTATAGACGCTATATAAAAGATTTTTCAAAAATTACTAAATCTACTATGCCAACTTCTCGAAAAGGACAAGAAATTTGAATTTACTAATCGAATGCTGCATGCTTTTGAACTCTTAAAAGAAAAATTAATTACGGCATTTATAATAGTTTCATCTAGCTGGGAGAAACCATTTGAGCTTATGTGTGATGCTAGTGATTATCTTTGTAGGAGCGGTTCTTGGGCGAAGATATGAAAAGATTTTTAAAGTTATATCTTATCTTTAGTAAAACTCTAAATGATCTTTGAAATAAATTATACGATTCTGAGAAGAGAATTATTAGCGGTAGTATATGGTTTTAATAAATTTAGACCTTATCGATTGGAACAAAATGTATCGTGCATACTGATCATTCTGCTATCAAATATTTAATGCAAAAGAAAGATTCCAAACCAAGATTAATTAGATGGATGCTATTAATGCAAGAATTCGATTTTGAGATCGTTAATAAGAAAGGAGCTGATAATCGAATTGCGGATCATTTATCGAGATTAGAAAATCATGAATTATCGATATTTAAAATGAAATTATAGAAAGTTTTCACGATGAACAATCTATATAATATCGATGAATGGAAAATACCATGGTATCTTGATATAGTAAACTATATAGTTAGTAATATTTTACCACCTATGCTAACTTTGCAACAACAGAAAAAATTCATCCATGATACGAAAACCTATTTTGGGATGAACCATATTTATATAAGCGATGTAAGGATTTAATTATTAGAAGATGTGTACCTTATGAAGAAAGCTGAACCAATTATTCAAAAATGTCATGATTCGATTTTGGAGGACATTTTAGGACTAATAAAGCTGCTTATAAGATTCTACGATACTGGATTTTCTTGGCCTACTCTATTTAGAGATGTATACGAGATATATTAAAACTTGCGATAAATGTCAAAGAGTAGGAAATATATCTAGAAGAAACAAAATGCCTCTAAATTTTATATTAGAAGTTGAAATTTTTGATGTTTGGGGATTAGATTTTATGGGACCTTTTATTCATTCGTTTGGAAACTTATATATATTAGTAGCTGTTGATTATGTTTTCAAATGGATTGAGGCACAAGCTTTACCTAGGTGTGATGCTAAGAGTGTTTTAAAATTTCGATGAAAAATATTTTTACTAGATTTGGAATGCGAGAGTAATTATCAACGACGGAGGAATTCATTTTAGAAATAAATACATTCACAAACTAGTAGAAAAATACAATATTACTCATAAGATATCCTCTGCTTATCATCCACGAGACTAGCGGATTAGCTGAAGTATCTAATCGTGAGATTAAACGTATTTTAGAAAAATGCTGTAAACCCAAATAGGTTAGATTGGTCTCATTAGATTAGACAACTGCATTATGGGCTTATAGGACTACTTATAAAACTCAGATTGGAATGACTCCTTACGAGCTTATATATGGAAAAACATGCACACTTACAGTTGAATTAGAACATAAAGCATATTGGGCGATTAAAGAATTTAATTATAATATGAAGGAAGGCTGGTGAGAAGAGATTGCTACAATTAAATGAATTGGAAGAATTAAGAAATGAATTATATGATAATGATCGGATTTATAAGGAAAGGATGAAGTTATGGCATGATCGGAAGATTAATCAGAGAAATTTTGAACCAGGACAGGAAGTTTTGCTATATAATACTAGATTGAAATTATTTCCTGGAAAATTAAAGTCTCGATGGTTACGACCTTTCACCATAACTCAAATATTTTCATACGGAACTATAGAAATCGAAGATCCAAAAACTGGACATAAATTTAAAGTTAATGGACATAGATTAAAACCATATTTTGAAGGTATAAGACCTAACTATAAAAAAGTTTTAATGCTTAGTCGACCTAATTAATAATTGAAATTAGGTCGGGCCGACGACGTTAAACCAAGCGCTTTATGGGAGGCAACCCATATTAGTTATCTATTTTTATTATATCTTAATAGTTAGTTTATATTATTGAAACTTTACTACTCATTTATTATTAAGAATCATCACATATACGAACCATTATGATGAGAAAAGAAATTATTCGATTTAGAGAAAAATTGGACATTATTTTGGAATCTCGCCGACGGCGAGGTCGATACTCTCCGACAGCGAGGTTCGCGCCTAAATTAATATCAGTTTATTTATCGAGCTCGGCCGACGGCGAAACGTCCAGCCGACGGCGAGAACACTGAAAGGCAATTTTTATAAGCGAGTCGCCGACGGCGAGAAACTTCTCGCCGACGGCGAGGAAGTTATAAAGATGAGTTATTTATACTTTGAATGCCGATCATGGACGGTTTCAACACGAAATCCTTAGTGAAAACCCATTCTTAATTCATTCTAAATCTGCCTTCTTCACTATAATTCCTTCCATTCACCATAATGGCCTCCAAATTCTTAGATTCCTCTAAATGCGGAGTGTTTAACCGGAGGAAATTTATGAGTGCGGAAGCGCGGCGGATCTTCGACAAGGTTTTGGTAAAGAAAAGAGTTATCGAGGAACGGGGATTTGTCAATCGAGGATTAGAGAATTCCACTACGAAGATAGAAGAAATGATCGCGTAGCGGCTGCTTTGGGAGATATTTTGTTACACTACGTCTGCTGTTGTTATTCCAGTTATGAAAGAGTTCTACTCTAACTTACATGCGATCAACAATGGGAATATCTACGTCCGAGGAAGATGGGTGACGTTTACTCCATCAAGAGTAAATGAATTATTCTCTATAAAAAACACCCCGGTATGTCACTATTCAAATTTTGTGAATTATCGATATAATATGAATGAGATATTTCGATATACGGCGATGAACCGAAAGATTGGGAAATGCGTGAAGACGGGTATGTTAGTTTCTCTGCATCACTTTTGAATCCTGTCTCAAAGCACTGGCACTTTTTCATCTCATCTAAATTGTTACCTACTATGAGGGTAAACAAGGTTTCGAAAGAATGCGTTATATTGAATTATTGTATTCAAATTGGATTTCCTATTGATGTTGGATCAATAATTGTTAAGTCCGCATTGGGTTTAATTGTGCATGGGTCGGTTCACGGACTAGGACACCCATCTACTATTTTTGCATTATGCGGTCGGTACCGGGTTTCTTATGAAGCTTGGGAAAATGTTACGTTACCTTGGAAGCCGCTTGATCCTACGGATATGTTCCCTACTTTGGACGATAATGAAGACATTACATTCATCTACGATAGAGCTTCATAGAATAATCCTATAGCAAGGCCTATTTCAGATAAAACGGAGTTACTTATGCAGAAAATTAATGGAATGGAGAAAGAACTGCAGAATGTCAGAGATTTAATCGACAATATATCTGATTTATTTGATCACATTGATTGGAGGATGAAGGAACACTTTGATCATTCTGGACACCTAGAAGCTAGCTTTCTTCATTTGCGAGACGAAGGGTTGGATCACTTGAAGAATCGCCGGAGTTTCCCTTCGGGCCTTTCTATAACTTATTTGTGCATCATCGTCATATCGGAAATATCGAGAGAGGATGAAGATTCGACCTTGAAGAGTAGTAGTAAAGATTTCCATAGTATGTTTGAATTTATGTTATTTGATTTGATTTAGATTTTATTATGTGTGGAGTGATGATTTGAATATCTCAAACTTAATTGAGATATGTGTCATAGTTTTGTATCAGCATTTAATGTGTCGTGGATTGGTTTGCGATGCTGATTAGTAGTAAGAATTGAAGTTGAAAGTTTGATTATAGAGTTAAAATTATGTTAGTTTGTACATCTCATGGATTTCAATATTAAAGTTAATTTGTTGTGTTGTGTGAATTTGTTTATGTATAAGTAGCTAATCTTCATATTAAATTAATAAATGATGTGATCGGAAATATAATATAAGGCAAATCAAGGACGAAAATGAGTGACGAATTTCAGAAATTTAAAATTTTTGGAATCTCGCCGACGGCGAGAAAAATCCCGCCGACAGCGAGATCGATCTCGCTGACAGCGAAGAATTTCTCGCCGACAGCAGATTTTTCCCGAGAGTTTTTTGTTCCGAAAAATATTAGCTCGCCGACGGCGAGAAAAATCTCACTGACAGCGAGGTCGGGAAAAACATATATTTTGACCGATCAAAAACACTATTCATCATCCCCAACCTCTCATTTTCGCAAAAACCGACCTAGGGCCTGAGAGATCTTGGATTTGAAGCGATTTCAACACTTTTTGACACTGGATTTCATCTTCCCTTAGTAAGAGCTTCACTCCTATGCAAAAATTTTTGATTTTCACCATGTATTTTCACCACATTACAAATTTTGGGAAAAATCAAAATGTGGAAGAAATATTCGGTGGAAATCCATGGAATTTGATTTAAATTGCTTACAAATGTTGTAGGAAGCCTTCTTAGTATTATTTTTAAGTTTATTGAAAATTTTCACGATTTTCACAGATCGATCGTATGGCTCCACGACAAAAACGTCGAGTAGAATTTGACGAAAACTGAATCATCAATGCACGAGCACATGCTAAATATTTTGAAAATATACAAGGAAGAAAGTGCATTGCGGATCGGGTATTCAAAAATCCAGGAGGAGAAGTAGAGCAGATTATTAAGGAACGAGGTTGGGAGAATTTCTGTTACGTTCAATATAGAGTAGCTTGTAGAAGTGGTTAAAGAATTTTATGCCAATTTGGTTGCCGCTGAAGATGCACCGGTAAAGGTACGAGGGTTTTTTGTAGATTTCAATGCTTGCGAGAATTAACGCGTTCTATGAAGTTCATGACTCGCACTTTAGCGAGTATGAAACTTTTGGAACGATGGAAGGACCACTTGGAGGAAGTCATTAGCTTTCTCGCGATGGAACCGGAGTTTGGAAAATTAAGCAGCAGGAAAGAGTGAATTTTCCTCTTTCTAAATTAAATGCAGTCTCCAAAGCTTGGCATTACTTTATTTGTTCTACTCTGTTACCCACATATCACCACAGTGAGGTAACATGAGATAGAGCAATTCTGAATTTCTGTATTTAAACTAACAGAAGCATCAACATCGGGAGAATTATTTACCAAAACATCCTAGCCACTCCTCGAAATGAGAGTGGAGCTGGATTGGGACACCCTGGATTAATTTTTGCACTCTGCCAACTCTCTGGAGTTGAGGCTAGAGATGATGAAGAATGGGTGGAACCTATGAAACCACTCACGACTGCCAACATTAAGAAGTATGAATCTCATGAAGGGTGGACATCGGGAGTGAGAAGTTATTTCACTCGGTCAGTAGAGATATACCCTCTACTAGCTATGAACCACACGAGCCTACCACCCCTACCCTACAAGATCGATGAATGAATTGACCACGCATAGGAGGAGTTTTGAGCGGTTTGGAGAAACAATGGGGAGAAGATTTGATCATTTTGATCAAAGGATTGATAATCTGGAGAGGAGACATGATTATGATAGTGAATACCTCCAGCGACATTCAGAATATGAAATTGCATACTATGATGCTGAACGTTGTTATAGGAGTGGAGATTTAGATGTTGTCTTTCCAGAATGCCCCAGGTATACTTAGTATCATCCTGCTCAGTCTTCTCAGCCTACAGATCAAGGAGGGGATGATATAGTTTGGGACTTTGATCGTTGAAGATTAGGACTTTATTTGTTTTATTTGTTTGGTGTAAGTTATTTTGAGGACTTTATATGTTTGTAATATTCAGTACTTTATATTTTGAGACATTGGATGTTAGTTAGATTAATTTGCTTGAATTGTTATAATAGTTAGTTTTTGTTTTTGTGTTAGTTAATTGCATTTGTTTTTATGTTAAATAGGATGATAGTTTTCTTTAGTATGTTTTTATTTTATTTTGTATTGTTTTAAGTTTTTAAAATTATTAATCTGTTAGTTCAATTGTTTTTAATATGTAGTAATTCATATGTGTAGTGTATAGTTATTTTAATTGTTGTGTTTAATACTTATCTCAGATTTTATCCCTGCATTTTCATTAAATTTTTATATATATATATGAAGAATACAACAGTACAGGTTCAATGAAAAATGAGAAAGGCCTGCAAAAATTTCAAAGAAAAAAAAAGAAATACCTAAACTTCAAAGGTATGATTTATTTACTTTCCTCATTTTTCATTATTTAGATTAGATATAAAAATTTAAGTTTGGGGGGGGAGTAAAATACAAATTTAGTTATTAACTTGTTCTCAATTTTTATTTTACAAATTATTATAAAATGATTTTTATAGCAAATTTTTTTCAATTTAATTAATATGAATTATTTTATTTAATTATTATAAAAGGTTAAATGAAATATTTGTAGTGCTTTAATTGATTAAATAGAATAAAATATTTGGTTAAAGGGAATAAGAATATAGTAAACTATTTTTAGTAAGGAAAACTATATTCTAAAATTAAAATTCTTAAGTATTCAAGTGAAAAAGAAAAGATTGAAAATCAATGAAGTAAAAACTATGAAGTATATATAAGCTAAGAAAAATTTCTAAGTTTCAAATTTAGGAAGATGAAAATGAAGTTCAAAATTATTAATAGGCTCTCCAGATACAGTAATCCTCATTAAAAAAAAAAAAAAAAAGAAAAAGAAAAAGAAAAAGAAAAATGAGGAGAAGCTTGAGGAGATGTCTTATCAAAAATTGGCTTCATTTGAATTAACTCTAAAGGAAAAACTTAGATATTTCCAAACTTATGTTTATGGATTAGAATTTTACCTAATAGTATTTTCTTGAATTTCTTATCATATGAATATCTTAAGTAGTTATTCTTTTAAATATAGTCATTCACTGAAAGGAATAGTAAGCTAGATATCTTAGACCTGATAACTAAATAATTTATTTCTATAAGATTAATTAAATTACATGAATTATTTTTTATTTAAATTTATTATGATATTAATTAATCTAATTCATAGTTATTTAAATTGAAAAATCTTATTATAAAACTCATTATTTTTATGTAGTACTAAAATTACTTGAGGACAAGTAATAAGTAAGTTTAGGGGATTTTGATCGCTGAAAATTTTATTAAGAAATTCATACCTATTTTTGATGAAATTGCACTTTAAAGAAAGGTATTTTCTTTATTTTATTGCAAGAATGGAGAATTTAGGTGATAAAATCAAAAATCATAAAAATGAGCGAATTTGGAGCAAAAAGAAAGAAAATAATGAAATTTTTGCCGAGTCGCCGATGGCGAGATCGAGCCCTCCGACGGCGAGGCTACGAGGAGACATTTCTGAAGGAATTATAACTGTCTCGCTGACAGCGAGCCCGAGCCCGCTGACAGCGAGCTAGCGCGGTTTGAAGATCTTCTAGAAGCCTCGCCGACAGCGAGGTAGTTCGTCGCCTCTGATACATTGAACCTGGACACTTTTTGAAGGGATGCTTATACACCTCTTGGTCCTTTACTCACCTCTATATATAGAGGCTGAAATTAAGTGTTGTGTGTGTCTTAGTGTGTGCCTTAGGGAGTCTTTGAGTGTTATAAGTGAGTTATTTTGAGTCTTTAGTGAGTATTTAGTGAGTTAGTGAGTTTTTAGTGAGTCTTGCTATGTCTGGAAGGAAGAGTCGAAAGGAACTACGAGAGTACGCTTAGGGATAAATTGAGATAAGTATTTGTATTTATTGTTTTTAACTTTAAATGAAATCCATGCTTAGTTTAGTTCCCATGCTTTCTGAGTAGTTTATTAGTCTTTCTCCGTGTTATGAAATTAAGTGACTTGATGAACTAAAAATAGAAGTACTTTTATATATTAATAAATTGTGATAATTTTTACTTAAAACTTAATTTACTTTCAAACTGGCCATTTGAAATGTTAAAATGTGTTGATTATCAACTATAGTAAAAATTACATCTGATATTCGGGGAATTCAAAAGCCTTGGAAGGAGGGTGCAAATAAATAGGGAAATAATATCACTGGGTGTAGAATTGAGCATTTTAGTATGACAGACTAAAATATTCAATTCGGTCCTATTGTTTGAGAGCTGAAGTGTAGATGTTAGCCCTCAGGCGAGGGGAACGTGGGAGCTCTGAAGTGGCAGTCGGTATCCTCCCAGCCTAGCCGCATATTTAGTAATCAAACATAGGATTAGTCAATATTCTTTACACTTGGACCAAAGGGTAAAGAATAGGAATGCTCTATTTGTCGCAATACCTTAAAATTATCTATTTAAATTCATCAATCACTTAAATTTCTAAACAAGGGGAAAGATACTTTTTCTGAATAGTTAAGACTTATTTAGCAATTAGTTTAATTTCCTGCACTTTCAATATGTATTAATTTTCTACTTAGTTAAGTTACCTGATTAGAATACTTAGTTTACTTTATTGCGCTTAAATTAAGAATTCCAAATTTTTGTATACTAGTTTTATTATTATTATTATTTTAAAATTAGTTGTTATTTTATTTTCTCTTTCCCTGTGGGATCGATAACCAGGACTCCACTAGAGCCCTGTATTACTTGATACGATACGTATACTTGCGTAGCATCCACAGCATAAACAATTACAATTTTATACATATAATATAGCGGGGTCAAGTTTTTGGCTTCGTTGCAATTAAATTAAAATATCATAATATAAAATTGTGGGTCACTTATAAAATTGGTTCGCAGACCAAACGAATGTCACAAATCTTCTAGTTTATTTAATCGGGCCCCATCATCAAGCAGTGTGCCTATTCTTTGGGATAGATACACGGTTTGTGGTGCGATGCTCGTTTATATAAACTATTTGGGATGTGAGATCGGTTTGATTTTACATCTTAAAATTTTCAAACTTAAAAATTATTTTTAAAAATCAAATGCTACTTTCCAAATTATATATATAAACCTAAATTAAATTTTAAAACCTAAAAAAATATGCCGACACCTTGCTTGTTATAATTTCTTCTCAATTAACTGAAAAAGAAGAAGAGAGTTTGCTTGGAATTTTGAAGAAGCACAAGAAAGCCTTTGGATGGATAATTGTTAATATTAAAGGAATCAATTCTTCAATTTGTATGCACAGAATTCTTATGGAAGATAATTGCAAACCGCGGGATGATCCCCAAAGGAGATTAAATCCTATCATGAAAGATGTTGTTAAGAAAGAAATTTTAAAATGGTTGGATGCTGGAATTATCTACCCTATTTTAGATAGTGCATGGGTTAGTCCTATTCACTGTGTTCCTAAGAAAGGAGGAGTAACTGTAACTATGAATGAAAAGAATGAAATGATACCAACAAGACAGGTTACAGGTGGTGAATATGCATTGATTATAAAAAATTAAACCTTGCTACAAGGAAAGATCATTTTCTACTCCCTTTTCTAGATCAAATGTTGGATAGACTGGCTGGGCATAAATACTTTTATTTTTCTGGATGGATATACTGGTTACCACCAAATTCAAATTGCTCCTGAGGTTCAAGAGAAAACTACGTTTACCAGTCCTTATGGTACGTTTGTTTTAAGAAGAATGCCCTTTGGTTTATCTAATGCCCCTGCTATATTTAGAGATGTATGATGGCTATTTTTTGTGATTTGATTGAAAAAGGGATTGAAGTTTTTATGGATGACTTTTCAGTGTTTGGAATTTCGTTTGAATCATGTTTAGAACATCTATCTAAAGTTCTAAAATGCTGTGAAGAAACTAATTTGGTCCTTATTTGGGAAAAATGACAATTTATTGTAGCAGGAGGAATTGTTTTAGGACATCGGATTTCAGAAAAAGGTTTGGAGGTAGATCCTGCAAATATTTAAGTTATATCTAATTTACCTTGCCCAACCAATGTATGGGGAATTAGAAGTTTTTTAGGACATGCTGGATTCTACAGGCGTTACATCAAAGACTTTTCAAAGATTACAAAACCTTTATGCCATTTACTGGAAAATGATGCAATTTTTAATTTTGATGATGATTGCCTCAAAGCCTTTGAAACATTAAAAAAAAATTAATCACCGCACCTGTAATAATTTCACCAAATTGGGAAAAATATTTTGAATGTGTGATGCTAGTGATTATGCTATTGGTGTTGTTTTAGGTCGTAAATATGATAAAAATTTCAAAGTAATTTATTATGCCAGTAAAACTCTTAATGAAGCTCAAATTAATTATACTACTACCGAGAAAGAGTTATTAGCTATAGTATTTGCCTTTGATAAATTTTGATCATATTTAATTGGAACTAAATGTGTGGTGCATACTGATCATTCTGCTATTAAATACTTAATGAAGAAAAATGATACAAAACCGAGATTGGTAAGATGGATTCTTCTTTTGTAAGAATTTGATTTTGAGGTAGTAGATAGGAAGGGTTCTGATAATCAAATTGCTGATCCTTTGTCCAGGCTTAAAATTGAAAAATCTCTCTGTGATATTGAAGAAATTAATGAAAATTTTCCTGATGAAAAACTGTTCACTATTAAAGAATTGTGTGTTTTGTGGTATGCAGACATAGTAAACTTTATTGTTAGTAATATTATACCCTATGGTTTGATATACTAAGAAAAGAAGAAATTTCTGTCTGATGCTAAAACTTATTTTTGGGATGACCCATTTTTATATAAATAAGGAAAGGATCTTATAATTCAAAGATTTATTAACTTTGGAAGAGACTTATGAAATTATTCAAAAATGTCATGATTCTAATTATGGGGGACATTTTGGAAGTGATAAAACTGCATATAAAATATTACAATCAGGATTTTATTGGCCTAAAATTTTTAAGGATGTGAATGTTTATATTAAAAATTGTGATAGATGTCAGCGTGCAGACAATATTTCTAGAAGAAATGAGATGCCCTTCAATTATATGTTGGAAGTTGAAATATTTGATGTTTGGGGACTACATTTTATGGGACCATTTACACAATCTTTCGGAAATGTTTATATTTTGATAGCAATAGACTATGTTTCCAAATGGATTGAAGCTATTGATTTACCACGATGTGATGCTCAAAGTGTTGCAATATTTTTAGAATAGAATATATTTTGCAGATTTGGAATACCAAGAGTAATCATAACTGATGGGGGAAGTCATTTTAGAAATGCGATTATTGGGAAGTTAGCAAAGAAATATCATATTAATCATCACATTGCTACTGCTTATCATCCGCGAGACAAGTGGTTTGGTTGAATTATCCAATCGTGAAATTAAAATAATATTGAAAAAAAACTGTTAATCCAAAAAGAAAGGATTGGTCAATCAAACTGGATTATGCTTTGTGGGCCTATAGGACGGCTTACAGAACACCTATATGAATATCCCCAAATAGGCTGATTTTTGGAAAAGCTTGTCATTTACCTTTTGAACTTGAGCATAAAACATATTGGGCTATTAAAGAGTTCAATTATAATTTGAAAGATGATACTGAAAAGATATTATTGCAATTGAAGGATCTTGAAGAAATAAGGAATGAATCTTATGAAAATGCTAAGATTTATAAGGAAAAGATGAAGTTATGGCATGATCGGAAGATTCTTACTAAAAATCTTGTACCAGGACAAAAAGATTTACTGTATAATGATAGATTGAGAATATTTTCTGGAAAACTTAAGTCCAGGTGGATGGGTCTATTTATTGTGATAAAAGTTTATTCTTATGGAGCTGTAGACATTCAAGATCCTAAGACTGGAAAAATACTTAAAGTTAATGGACATAGACTTAAACCATATTTTTTAGTCAATAAATCTAAATCTGATAATAATTTGATGCTGGATCACTCAGAATGAGTTCTGGGTATGTCAAGCTGAAGACGTTAAAATAAGCGCTTCGTGGGAGGCAACCCATAATTATCGGTGTGCTTTGCTTTATGTTTGTTTTGTGTGCTTTGCTTGCTTTGTTTGGTTTGTTTTTATGTTTTTAGTGGTAGTAATTTAGAGTTTTTAAACTACAGTAGAGTTTATTTGACCTTAATTGATGTTTTAGAGAAGTCGGAATAAAAATTTGGACACTTAGCAGACCTATGCTAAATTGAGCACTGGCGGCTAAGCGCCGACTGGTTGGCGCTTAGGCGCCGTAGTTACAAAAATGTGAAAAATGAGGTTCTAGAAGCGTAGATCATGGGGGAGTAGTTTTGGAAGTTATTTTGGAGTTTTAAAACGTCTTGGGGGTAGATTTAGCACTTCCCAAGTCTATAAAAAGGACCTGATTTAAGAGAAACACTTGCCCCAAGTCCTATTTTCATTTCTGAGTCTTAAGAAGAGAGTTTTGAGTGCATCATGTCTTCCTGGGAGAATGAGATGAAGAAGAAGCAAGATTCTGACAAGAGTAAGTTCATTAGTGATAGTACTAATGAATTAATCAATGGATATCTCACTGTTAGTATTCAAGGTATTGTATAAATGATTGCAAATATTGAAGCCCAAGTGACTTTAATGAAAGCAAAGATCAATGAAACTAACTTATAGTTAGAGCACATGGGATGGCAACTCAAGATGCAATTCAGTCATTCAAGGTATGTGGAAGAAGCAGATAAGGCGATGTTTGTGAAGAACAAATAGATTGAAGAAGAAGATGTAAGAATGAACAATTATCACCCGTTCTATCAAATTTACATTCCAAAAGGGTCAAATGAGAATCATATTGGTTCTGGATATAATCCGCCTAATGGAGAATGGAATTAAGAGTTCTTCGTTCTTATTTGTTTTGTGTTCTTATGTGTTATGTTTAGTGTTCTTGCGTGTTATGTTTGGTGTGTTTAGTGTTTATATTTAAGTATTAACTAAGCCTGATGATGTGATGGTTACATCCTAGAGATGTATACTTATCAGTTTGAGATTAAAGTCTCTTATATTTAGAGAATTTCATCCTTTATGCGTGGATAGAAATTCTAGAATTGTATTTAGTGTTATGTTTGTTTTAATATTGGTTTGTGTTTTTGTGAAATTTGTGTGGAATCAATGGATATTAAATTTTGATTTGGAATATTGGAAGATTTATGTGGGGATAAATAATTATTCTGGAGTAATTAAGGGTGATTAACCAAGTGATTTAGTGCATATACCTTAATTGTGAAAATTTAGGTATTGGCGGCTAAGCGCCAAAGTGCCGGCGGTTAAGCACCAGATTTCGCGGCTAAGTGCCGAGAGTTCGTGCTTAGGCGCTATTTTGCAAAAATTGGTTCCCAGCAGTTAAAAACCCGAAAATTGCCATTTTTAAACTGCCCCATCGTCTTCAACCTTTGGTTTATCGTGAAAGAGGAGCCTAGAGCATCATATTGTGGATTCTTTAAATGCTGATCTCAACAAAAATTGTTAGATTTGGATTCCATGAGGTAAGAGCACTATTCCTAAGTAATTTTTTTTTATTTTTACCATGTATTTTAAGTACATTTTGGAAAATCTTAAAATCACTATTCATGGTGAAAATTTGAGGAAAAACTTGAGAAATTGCTTGGATTTAGTGAAAAATATCTTTTGGAAGATAATTTAACAAGTTTAGTTTGATTTTAGAATTTATGGTGAATTTTTTCGTGAATTTTTAGAGATGGCTCCAAAGTCAAAGCGAGCACGAGAAAAGACAAGATTTGATTCTGACAAATTTGTTAGTATGAGGGCTGAGGAACGATACGTCGATGCATTGCAGTCACGTAAGTTAATTCCCGAGCGTGTGTTTAGTAAATCAGGAGAGGTGATTAAAGATATGATTGCTAGAAGGAACTGGGAGAATTACTGTTGCTTTTCCACTGTTGCTGTTGTTTCTGTGGTTAGAGAATTTTATGCAAATTTGCCTGCTGCGGAAGAGAATCAAGTGTTCGTTAGGAGGCATGAGGTCAGCTTTTCTTCTGGGGCAATCAATACTTTTTATGGACTACCTCCTGACATGTTTTGTTTTTATTCTAACAATCATCCTACGGAGGGAGAATTAGATGGGATCATGGAATTTCAGACTGATGGAAGAGGATTATGGAAAATAACTAATGATAGAAGAGTGAACTTTCCTGCTTCCAAATTGAATGCCATTTATAAGGCGTGACATTATTTTATCTCATCTAAGTTGTTACCTTCGAGTCATACTAGTGAAGTAGCGAGATAAATAGCTGTGTTGAACCATTGTATTCAGCAAGGGAAGCCTATTGACATTTAAGGTATAATTTATGATTATGTTTTGAACTGTGCTAGATCATCATGACTGTAGGTATGGGATTTCCTTCCTTGATTCATTCATTATGTAAACGATCTGGAGTGAAGTTTGAAACCTGTGAAGAGGTACTTCAGCCATTGAGACCAATTAGCAGTGTAAACGTTGGTGCTTACACTGTACATTCAGAGTTTGGTTGGAGAGGAGGATTTGGTAGGGCTTCTACTGCTTCTGCTTCTACTGCATCTACTTCTCGTGCTTCTACTTCACGTGCTTCATCATCTACTGATTCACAGACTGGTTTATTAAGAAAAATTTTGAAAAAAGTGAGTCTTACTTGAGAGCATCTGAAAGAAATGGATGGTAAGATGGATAATGTAGAAAGATATATTGTGAAACATGATGAGTATGAGGAGAGTTATCAGTAATATTTGGATAGACTGATTAGAGGTGATCGGAGTGCTGAGATGCCCCCTTCATCCATTCTACATACCTTATGTGTCATCTATGGATTGGAACGAGCACGATGATGACGAGGATGATGAGTAGATGTATGTTGTTTGATTTAGTTATTGTGTTGTTGTGCTGTGTTATTGTGTACTTTATCTAGTATTTAGTTTGATCATTGTGTTGTGATATGAACCTTGATAGTATGTAAGACTGTAGTTTGTATTATTTTTCTGTTATGCATATTCTGATGTATTGTTGTTGTTTGTATTAAAGTTTTATATGTTGCTTTGTGGTAATGATGTGTAATA
Organism: Papilionanthe hookeriana x Papilionanthe teres; assembly: GCA_022702705.1. Taxonomy (NCBI): domain Eukaryota; kingdom Viridiplantae; phylum Streptophyta; class Magnoliopsida; order Asparagales; family Orchidaceae; genus Papilionanthe; species Papilionanthe hookeriana x Papilionanthe teres. The sequence goes on along the minus strand of CM040426.1, from coordinate 12,564,909 downwards.
GTAAATGTTTTAATGTGTATGTTATGTCAGAGTTTTTAGTAGTGTGTACTTTAATTCAAAAATTGTTAGGAGATTATAAACTACTATAGGGAACTTCTACTTAGGAAACTACATGTTTAAAATTTTTCAAATTCCACTATCATTTGTTATCTGTATCAGTGTGTTATTTTAGTTGGTGTGTATTTGCTTTGAAAACCTCCACTACTGTAGAAGTCTTTTTGAAATTTTTACTTTTCTTTGTATAAAAAATTGTTTTGAAAAATTAAATTTGATTTCATTTTACTCCTGTTATTTAAATTATTATACTTGCATATTAGGATATTAAAAATTCCTGCAAGCATGATATGTTAGTTTTTATTTCTCACCCATGTATCATTTCTTATGCTTAAATGTTTTATCTTAACTAAAAATTAAAGTTTTGCAGGGGATTTTAAAAAACAAAGATTCTCAAAAACATAAAATTTTATTTGATTCTCAAGAATACTTAAAAATAAATCTTATTTTTGATTGAGAACAATTATGTACATGAAGTTATATTAGGGGAACAAAAATTTTGAATATAGAAATGAATAAAAGAATTTAGTTAAAATTTATAGTAATCATGAAAAACATAAAGTTAAAATTTTCTTAATGAAGAGGTGTTAAATAAAGTTAAATTATTTTTAGTAAGAAGTTTTGTATTTTTGGATAAATAGAAGATTTGATTTTTATCTTTCAAAGCTTAAACTTCTTTTATTGAAGAATAATTTTCAAATATTATTATTATGATTTTAAGTGAAAGATATATATCTGACCTTTATTTTAAATGGAAGGGTGGAATTCAAAATCATTAAAGGCCTATCTAGATATAATAATCCTTGCCTTATAAAAAAAATGAAAAGAAAAGAAAAAGTGAAAAATAGTATATGAAAAGGGAAGAGAAGCTTGAGGATTTAAGGGCCTAATAAAAAATTGGTTTCATACCTAAAGTTTAAGATATAAGTTCAGAGAAAATCTAAAGGTTAAGGTTATAATATAGTAAGTAAAATTATTTTCAAATAAAGATTTTTAAGTGAGAAAAATAAGTGTTTGAGTCTTATATTTTGAAGAATCTACAAATATTTCTGAATTAGATAGAAACTTATATTTGTCATATTCCTTTACTTAAGAACTTTCTAAACTTTAAGTTAGTTTTAATTACTGATATTTTTTCTAAATTGGACTATTCCATTTCTAGAACAAAATTTTGTTATCTTCCTAAGAAACTCATTACATAATTTGCATGCTAAAATGCTCTATGAGATTAACTGTCACTTGAGGACAAGTAACATTTTAAGTTTGGGAGATTTTGATACACCTAAAATATATAATATTTTTATGCACATTTTTATACCTATTTTTAATGATATTTCACTTTAATGGAAGGTATTTTGTGTTTTTCTTGCAGATATAATGAAAATGGATCGTCATGATGAAAGGAGCAAAATTGGATTAAATTTGGAGCAAAAAAAGATGAAAAATGAAAATTTGGGCACTGGCGGCTAAGCGTCGCTGGGCCGGCGCTTAGCCGCCACAGTGAAAAAATGAAATTCAAATGAATTTGGCGCTAATTTCAAAGGGGATGGGATGCAACTCTTGGTGGTAACTTCCATAACTTCCTTTGGGTGGCAAGTTTGAATGAAGGGGTGCTGGTGGATACATTGAATCTGGACCCATTTTGAAGAGACACAAAGGCACATTTTGGTTTACTATTTAAAGAGTCTTAGGAAAGATTAAGGAGCTCTTCCTTTGCCTTTTGAAGGGTTCTTTCACTTGCAAGTTTTTACATTATTTTACTTTTATTTTGTGAGAGTTTTTATTAAGAGTAGGAGTAGAGTGTAGAAAGGAGAAAAGGGTCGGAGTTCAGTCTTCTTCTTCCCACTTCTTTTCTTTCTTTCAGTTTAGTTTCTATTGAAGTCTGAAGCTATTCTGAGTCATCAGAGTTGGCAGATCTGCTCTGAGGAGTAGTTTAGTGAAGATTTAAAGTTTCAGAGGAACTTTCTGAGTCTTGTGGAGAGAATTTTGAGATAAGTGTTTACCTTTAACTTACATAACATGATTATGCAAATGCCTAACAAAAGGGTTGAGGATTTATGTTGCACTAGGCGAATTACCTCGAAATCCTATGGATTTGGTTATTTAATTCTAGGAATGTTTTGCTGAAGTAGACTCAAGTTTTGCTGATGAAGATGGCCGTGCTGCCCACTGTACTCTAAGCTCCTTGTTGTTGCAGAGGTTTAGTTTTAGAAGTCATAAATCAAAGGATGAAAGAAGTGTTTTAGTTTTAGAGAAATCTTAAAGTCCAAATGTCTTTAGTGTTTTAATTAAAATAAATCTTAAAGTTGATTAAACAGAAACGATTAAGATCCCACGGTTCCGTCATTCCGGCACCGTTATTTTCATTGAATTCACTTAGTCCAGATGAATTTGCTAAACTCAACTAAATGAGTTCCACACTTTCATTTAGACCTTGGGAAATCCCGTTAGCAACACGTGGGTTACATCATCCAAGGTATTCCCGATCATTCAACTAGACGTTTTAATTTAGTTGCAATTGTAGTTTTGTTGTTCTGTTTGTGATTAAATTTTTATTTGTTTTATATTTTGAAATGTCGTGGTGGTGAATTTTATCTTGCAGTGACTCTTAATTTAGTTTTGGTTTCAGTTCAGGGACTATCCTAAAGGTTTTGGTTTTCATGCAACAGTTGTTTATCATGCAAGAAAAGTAAAGTACGATTACATGTAAGTAAATTGCAATGAAGTAAATTGCAATAAAATAAAAGCGTACTCGGAGGGTCTTCCAGTCATTCCAAGCTGCACTTAAAACACATGTTAAGGCATTTAAATATTTCAACAAGTATCTAGGTAAAGCTAAGGGAAAGGTTTTGGTTGTCCACCAAAGTCCTAATCCTATAACTAGTCATCCCCTATGACGTCTCAGGTTCTTGTGTTTTGGTTTTAAGGACGATTTTCTTCATCAAAGAAACAATTAAAATCAATTGTTCTTATAAACATCCCATCATATTGAGGAAGTGCTTAAGACGAGTCTTAAACATCTTTTCAATACCTCTAGGGTTGTTTTAAGTTCAAGAGAATTTAATTATACAAGTGAATTAATCATCCAGGGGTTTAAGGACGATTTTCTTCATCAAAGAAACAATTAAAATCAATTGTTCTTATAAACATTCCATCATATTGAGGAAGTGCTTAAGACGAGTCTTAAACATCTTTTCAATAGCTCTAGGGTTGTTTTAAGTTCAAGAGAATTTAATTATATAAGTGAATTAATCATCCAGGGGTTTAAGTTTTGTTCTCTTGCTCAGTGAACTAGGACATTTGAATGTCCCATGAACGATGTAACACTTCACTTGATACCTCATTTAAGAGTTATAATAATAAGAGCTTTAAAAGGGCAAATCAAATTATTAAGTATTTTAATGATTTAAACTTAAAGATTTAATTTTAATTTTGACTTAATTATAAAAGTTAGTTTAAGTTTGGAATAGTGTTCGAGTCATTTTAGATTTAATTCTTAATGATTTCATTTAGGTTTGTTATTAAATGATTTTAATTTAATTTAATTTAATTTTAATTTAATTTAATTTAATTTAATTTTAATTTGATTTAGTTTAATTTAATTTAATTTAATTTAATCTTAATTTAATTTAATTTTAATTTATTTTATTTTATTTTAATTTGATTTGATTTAATTTTTAATTTAGTTTAATTTAATTTAAATTACTTTGATTTAATTTAATTTCAATTTTAATTTAATTTAATTTAATTTAATTTAATTTAATTTAATTTAATTTAACATAATTTGATCTCAATTTATTTTTCTTTTAATTTAATTTAATTTGATTTTAATTTCAACTTTAATTTAATTGAGATTATTCTTTTAATTTTTTAATTAAGACTTAAGTATTATTGAAGTGATTTATTTAGGGATTTTTAAATTAAAGAACAAATATCTTCTTAAATAATATCCCTACTTTAATAATTCCAATTTCTATTATTCTCCCAAAATTTCAATTAATTAATTAATTAAAGTTTTATTTTAATTATTTTTGAAATGATTAGTAGATTTTTACCCTTAATCATTTAAGTTTCAATCATCCAAAAATCAGTTTAAAATCAAATATTTTACCCTCCACTTTGATTAATCCTAAAATTTTAATTAAATGTTGAAATTTTTAATTACCATTTTGCCCTTCAAGCTTATTAATTCTACCAGTCACTAAATTAAGCTCAAATGAACTTGAAATTTTTATACAACCTTACTCACATGTCAATTAAGACATTAGAGGAGAAAATGTGATTTTTTTGTATTTAATTTATTTATTTAATTATTTTTAATGGAAAATAAAGGTTTTTAAGGAAAATTCAATAACATGACCAAGGAGATGATTCTGTCCTTAAGAGCATTATGGGATGTTCCTAATGATGAGAGAACCATTTGGATCAATTTTGGTGATTTTTTGAATTATATTTTATTTATTAGAATTATTTTGAATTTTAGAGCATTAATTAATTTTAAAATAAAATTAAAGTTGAAAAATGGATTTTATATTTTTCTTAGATCTCTCTGACCTCAAGGAGTTCAAAGAAACAAATTTTATATTTTTCGGATTTTTCTTTGATTTATTAGAATTATTTTAGTGAAAAGGTTGGAAAATACATTTTTTTAATATTAAAAATTACATTAAGCCTTTAAAATTAAATATCTTACCCTAGGGACTTAAGAAAAATATTTTGTTTGTTCCTAAATGATTAGAATTTAAAATGTGACATTTTGGTGATTTTTAATATTTTTATGATTTTTATTATTTTTTAATTATTAAAAATATTAAAATAATGATAAAAATCAACTTTTTTAGAAAATTACAATTTTAATTTTCCTAAGTTCCTCTGATATCAGAGAAGCTCCATTACCATTTTTATGAATTTTTGAAAAGTATTTTGTGAGTTATGAATTTTTAAAGTTTAATTTTACCCATTTTGCTTAAGAGGCCTAATTAACCCATTTGGTGAAATTAATCAAGTCCAATTGATTTCAAATTTTTATGTGAGACTCTCCTAATCCTAAAGGACAGTTGAGAATTGTTTTTAAGTTAATTTGATGTTTGGTTAACCCTAATTAATTAAAGTTCAATTTTGGGTATTTAGACCAATTAGGGTTGTTCCAAGTGAATTAACCCAAAACTTATTTTTCCTGGGTTCCTCTGGTCATAAGAAACATCACCAAATTTTTCTAGAATTTATTTCTCAATATGCTAATTATTGGAATTAAAATACTCAAAACAGTAACATGAACTTGGAAAATCAATAACTTCTCATAGGGATGGCCTCTGACCTTGGAAAATTCAGGGAATGTTCCCAAGTTTAGAAGCTTCAAAAGCCCTATGGTCTCATGCCATGGTGAATTGCCTATGCAAATGGAGAATTAAAATAATGCAGGGAGTAAATAAATCATTAAAAATAAAATACTTAATGAAATTACTTGATTTCTTTTCCACATTATTCTCCCATGTTCACTGAGCAAGAGGGTATTTTTATTTTATTTTTAGGATTTTTCTACACAAAGTTATGAATTTTTGAAGTTCTGGTAATTAAATAAATAGAAAAATACCCTATTTTCCTACTTATCCACGCGGCACTGACTCAACCTCGGCGCCTCCGAAGCTCCACGCGTCGCCTCTTGATTTGGCTCTGCCATTTGACTGGGATGCCACGCGGCCCGCGGTTCATGTCCCGTTGCTCCGTCCGGTGCGATCCTGGCCATCCGCTCGATACACGCGCGATCCGACGGCTCCTGGTCATCGTCTACGACTGGTGTGAACCCGTGACCGTCGACCTTCTAACCCTAATTTCTCACTCGATTCTCAACGGATTTTTGTGTTCTTATGCTCTATGGATTCGTCTTGAAGAGACGAACACATCCATACGGTAAACATGCATTGAAATTGACTCAAACTAAATGGAGAATCTCTGGAAGCTCGTGAGGAAGAGTGAGTCCATACCTTTGCTCAGAGAAGTGAAGCTTCGATCTGAGAGTTGTGTCACGTTCGATTGGGTCCAAGAAAGCTCCAGATGAAGTCCCTTGGCCAGGTGAATTATCTAGGTATGAAAGTGCCCACAGCCGATCACAAAGCTTGGAGGCTAGAAGCAATGGCTGGCTTTGGAGAGGGGGATTTTCTTTGGTAAACTTCTTCTCTTGGTACGGTGAAGGTGTAGAGTCAATCAATTTGAGGATTGACTCTCGTGGTGAGGTTTCTGGTATTTATGCTTTGAAATTGGAACTCGAAATTGAGCTCGGCGAAGAGGAATTGGGTCTGGAATCCAGTGGGAATCAAATGCTCTATGTGTAGAGAGTGGTCTGGGATGATTTTGGCAGAGTTTCCTTAAGGTTTTGGTTCAGCACCTCTTCATGGCCGAGAGAGGTGGGATTTAAATAGGAGAGGCTGGAGGGCCTCCCAGGGGGAGTTAGGGCTTGGGATCGAGTGCTCACATGCAGAGAAGAACGGCCATGGTGGCCACTTGGACTTGGGGCGGCTCAGCAGGGGGAATTTCAATGTTGGCTCGCATGGGAGCTCTCGGGTGTGGTGTTTTCCGGCGATCCGGGTGGTGGCCGGCGGGCATGGGTCACCCTCGAGGTTCGGGTGAGTCGGGGGTGGGGTTTAGTGTAGGCGGTGGGCTTTGCCATGTGTAAAGAGCTTGGATTAAAATGGCATGGGGGAGAGGCCATTTTGGCTTGGTTTGGGTCAACCCATGTGTTTGGGTTGGGTTCACCTCCCCATGACCTGGTTTTAGGCTGAGAGGATCATGTGAGTAAACCTACCAAAGGTAGTGAAGTCCACATCAAGGATTAGGGGGCAAAGTATGGTTTAGAGTGTATCATGTTTAAGGTAAAAAAGGTTTAAAAAGGTTTAAGAAAGAGATCCCATCTCTTGACATTAATGGCTTGGTGAGGTGGAAAGTAGATTCCATGGCTCTCATGGCTCCCATGTGGCTCATGCATAGCTTCATGGCTCATATATGGCTTGGGAAAAGTTGTCTCACTTGCATGAGAAAGGGTGTTGGAATTTTTTATGGATTTAAAGAGAATTGTCATAAGGCTTGATTTGGATTTATTTGGTGATGGATTTTAGAACTTAGGAAGTGTTTTAAATCAAAGGGATGATGAGAGGAATTTCATGTGGGCTTTGTCATGTACTTTGGGCTTCTGAACTTGCTTTGGATGGGCTTTTAGGAAGGCTTAAGGGAATGAGCCTTTAGGTTTAAAAATGAATTCATGGATGGGAATTTTGTAGAAATTTGGGCCAAGTAATTGTTGGGTTTGGTTTAGGGATGTGTCATGAGTGATTTGAAACAGATTTGGATTGATTTGGGTTTGAATTGGGTTGGATTTAGGCTTCTTTGGTAAAGGGGCCAATATAGGTCAAATTGGGCTAATTTGGGCCAATGTTGGGCTAGGGTTGAAGTTGATGTAAAATTAATGTTGAGAAATGCTTATACGAGTGTTTCAAAGAGGTTTCAACTTTGGTTGGGTTTTGGTTTTGGGATTTGGGCCCATTTGGGTTAGGTTTGGGTGTAGGCCTATTTAGGGGATTTTGGCTTTAGGGTGCATTTGGGTGAGGTTTGAGTCCAATTTTTGGGCAAATCATGTTAGTATTTTGTTTTTGGGGATGATAGGGAAAGTTTAGAAAAGGTTTGGTGTTAATTGGAGTTGAATTGGGTTAGTTTGGGTCAAGTTTGGGTTATGGGTCCAAATTGGGCTTTAAGCTTAAAATAAAATTGGATTCAAATGTCAATCAAATTGGACCTGGATTTAGTCTAGATTTATATTGTGGTTATTGAATTGAAGTTTAGAATTGAATTGGTCCAAAATTGGGGTCAATTGGGTAGGTTTGGTTTGACATTGGGTTCACTTGGGTTAAGAATGGGCTAAATTGGGGGTTTTGGTAAAAGTGGGGTAAATTGAAAACATTGGCCCATGGTGTAGTTGGACAAAATGAAATTGGAAATTTTTGAGATTTTTTGGAATTTTTTGGGAATTTTCTGATTTTTTGTATTTTTGGGTCAAGAGGGGCATTTTGGTAATTTGGAGGGTATTGGGGGGATACTTTTGGAATTTTTGATATTTTTGGCTATGGATGATCAATTTGATTGGTGAGGAAGTGTTCAAGGTTAATTTTGGGGAATTTTGGGTGATTTGAAAATTTTGGAGGATTTGGGCAATTTTAAGGGCTTTTGGTATGTTAGGTGGGTCTGGGGGCTTCGGGGGCCAAAAATTGAAATTTTGGAAAAATAAAGATTGATCAAATATGAGTGAAATGGAAGCATTTTGGTTGAGCCATGAAGTCATATTAAGCCTATATGAGCCATGATAGGACTCATTTGAGGCATTCACTATGTTGTTCCTAACCTCTTAGCTAGGGGCTTAGGGGTTAAGGTCCATCCATATGAATTACCTACATGAGTCAGGGAGTTAAGTTGGGTATGGGTGTGGTTTTTGGATTTGGATTGTGTGTGTGAGAGTGTAGTGTATGAGTGTAGTGAGTATGTAAGTCAACGCTCACCGGACCGAGCCGCCCGGGGGTAGTCTGCAAGGCGAAAGAGTCCTATAGGGAACTCATCCTTTAAACCTTCACATTTGATTTCGACCCTCCGGGTGATTAGGGGTCTACAATCAAGCTTGTGGGGTTTGCGGGGAGTCAAGAGGTGTTTGAACTTCTAAAGGGTGGGTTCCACTTCTAGTCCTCTAAGATAGTCGAAGGAAAAGCTGAGGCTAGATCCTAAGTACTAAAGAGAGAAGAGAAGACCTCATCAAAAATGAGGTCAACAAATGGACCCCCAATAGGTGTGGTGTGCTAACCAAGCACACCGCGCGTATTGGCGTTGACCGAAAAGATCGACGAAATCAATCACAGATGTACAAGTGACAAACTTAGGACGAAGTAGAAGAATTTCCGCTAGGGAGTATCAGGTATAATTCCAAGACAGGAGGTTCCTGAACTCTCGCTGGGGAATGGAAAAGGAGGTGAACTCCAAATCACCAGATCTGGGGAATTCAATTTAGATTTCGTTTCATTTCATGTTCAAGTTTTGATGTGTAAGTTTTGATTTCAATTTGGAGTTTTAATTTAGATTGAAGTTTGATTTAAAATCAATTTGAGGAAATTTGGATTTGAAATGAGAATTGAAACCTAGGTTCCAATCTCGAGATTGCAAAGAAAACTGGAATTTAGGTACCAGCCTCGGATTGAGAATCAGAGTTTAAGTGTCGATTGAAAAGGATGAGAATCGGGAATTTAGGTGCTGATCTCGAAAGTTTAAACGAAGCTGGAATTGAAATTTAAGTATCAATCTCGGGAGAGAATCAAAATTTAAGTATCGATCTCGAAAGATGGGAGGCAGAATTTAGGTACTGTCCCCGAAAGAGAACTGGAATTTAGGTACCAGTCTTTAAAGTTGAGAATTGAAATTTAGGTATCAATCTCGGAATGAGAACTGGAATTTAGGTAACAGTCTCGAAAAAAGAGAACTGGAATTTAGGTACCAGCCTCGGAATTTAGAATTGAAATTTAAGTATCAATTCGAAAGAGAATCAAAATTTAGGTATCGATCTTAAATGAGAGTCGGAATTTAGGTACCGACCTCGAAGGAAGAGAACTGGAATTTAGGTACCAGCCTCGGAAATTTTAAATTGAAATTTAAGTATCAATTCGAAAGAGAATCAAAATTTAGGTATCGATCTTGAATGAGAGTCGGAATTTAGGTACCGACCTCGAAGGAAGAGAACTAGAATTTAGGTACCAGCCTCGCAAATTATGAATTGAAATTTGGGTATCAATTCGGAAGATAATCAAAATTTAGGTATCGATCTCGAAATGAGAACTGGAATTTAGGTACCAGTCTCGGAAATTTTGAATTAAAATTTAGGTATCAATTTGGATGAGAATCAAAATTTAGGTATCGATCTCGGAATGAGAACTGGAATTTAGGTACCAGTCTCGGAAATTTTGAATCGAAATTTAGGTATCAATCTCGGAATGAGAACTGGAATTTAGGTACCAGTCTCGGAAATTTTGAATTGAAATTTACTGTGGAGATTTGGATTTAGCGGAAGATCGAAATGAGATATGAAAGTGTTCCATACCCCATAGGAATCAATCAAAGTTTGATTATTTGGCGAAGGGTACGAATCCATGCCATCCGAATCAAATTGAAAATTCTTCGTGATTCTGAAATCATCCCGAGAGAGGGTTTCAAAGGAGGTACGAAATAGATCTTGATTTGAAGAAGAATTGGAGGATTTGAAAAGATGGATTTAGGCTGGAATTCGAGTTTGAGCTTTAGATTTGTTTTGTTTGTCCTTTAACTATCCCATTTTTTTTATTTGTTGTTTATTTGGTGTTCATGTGGATTTGAAGTTCTTTTTAATGTTTGGATTTTTATGGAAGAGAGTTCTTATTTATTTTCCTTTTCTTTTCTATTCTTTGTTCGAAGTTCATTTAACTTTAATGGCGTTTCCCAGTCAATTTGCACAAAAAGAGGTGAAGGCAAAATGTGACATGGTCACTTTCATTCCAATCTTGTTGAAGATACATCATACAACTCGATCTGAAATATTTCTCATACAATCCATGACTCAAAACGGACTATGTGAACTTCTTGTTGATGTATCCAAAAGCGTCTGTCAAAAAATCCATGTCCGAATAGTAAGAAACATGGGAAATAACATCACCTTCCAAGCCACCCTTGGCAGTAATGCCACTTGGATGTGCATTGGAGGTGTGCTATTTCCCGTGTAACTCACGGCTTATAGGGCGGAGACTCTCCAATTCGGATCCGGTCGGAAGTGGTAAGGCGCCTTTACGTCGTCCATCCTTCTAAAAGTGACGGAGATCCGCTCCACTGGTACTCCCGGTATACAATGTTTTGCAATGTACGCTCCATTTCCTTGTAATATCATGACGGAACCTACCGAAAGTGGTATCTCCACCGGCCCTCGGAACTTACCCGAGCTCGCTATCCGGAGGTCGGATCCAAACATGATATTGCATTGGTTGACGAACGAAGCTGTGCGAAAGGTCGACAAAGTCATGGTGGTACTATGTGTGGAGGTATGCGGTCGCCCTTCGATAAATGTTGATGATGCAGCCGTTGGGTATGCGGTCTGCGCCGCGTACCCTCCACGTTATCATTCTTTTCACCATTCTTTTAATTATCCTCGGCATTGGATCCACCTCACCGTGACGAAGTATCCCTAGTGGATTTCCTCTTCTGTCCTCTGCGAAGTTATAGCAACATCCGCATTGTATTGTGACTCTTCCTTTCCTTGGCATCCATTTCTGGGGTTCTGAATAAGTATTTTCTCTCAGACGGCCTGCTCGACCCATTTTCTGAAGTTCTAAGATGCAATCCACAATTTGCTGTTGCTCGTACTCTGAGAATATACCTGTGTGTAACTCGAGGCCTTCCAAAATATTGATTCTTTTGCCTCTAATCCTTTCAAAGTATTCGAAAGTCTTCTTCTCAACATTTTGCATTCTTTCTAGTTCATATTCTGGGATGATCTGCAAGTGACAAGGCCTAGTAACATATTGCGGGACGTATGGCTCAATCCCGTCACGTTCTCCTGCATACCTTGGCTCCTCGGGGATTGTCTCAGTCAGGACATACTCCGGGGTTGCTTCCGCAACAGGTTTCTTCAGATATGGTATCTCTGTCCGACGTTGAGGCAATCTCTCTGCCTCTGATCTTCTCAGAGTTCCCCTTATCCTTTCTGTTGTTTTCGGAGCTCGTTCTCTCTTTTCAGGTTCCTGATGAACCGGTATCTTTGAAATGTGTTTTCCGGCGAAGGTGGCTGTTTCCTCGTGTTGAGCTGCTGCTAGTTTAGTCAACAATCTTGCGGATATGGCGATTCTTATTCCTTCTTTGAGTAGCAGTGAGCGTAGCTCTCCTCACTTCTTGAATTTCTGCGGGCGCGGCGCTGACGAGCCTGCGCTCTGCCGTGGCAACTACTGACTTGATTTTCTTGCTTTCCTCGATGTTTGTCTTTCTTTTCTTATTGCTGGATTGGTGGCTTGGGCCACCCATCTTCATCATTGTCTGGCTATGAAGTTCTTCCCGGTCCACTGGGACCCAATCGTTTTCTTCATATTGTAGGCTGGCTGGTGTGAAGTCAGAATCAATTTTTATCACTGCTCCATCCTTCACCCTCTTTTAATCGAGTGCGAGACTCACGCCATTTTTAAAGTTTAGGACCAACCACCCGTTCGACATTTCCCTGCGAAGACGACAAGGAAAGGATCAGGGGCTGTACCAAGAACAAGAGCATTAAGAAAATATTTATCACTGAAGATTCTTATTCACTTATTATATTTTAAAGGAAGGTAGGAAAAGATGAGGAAAGACCAGGAACAAGATTTGATTTGAAAGGAAGGGTAAAACTTATTATGATTCCACATATTTTATTTTTAGTACATATTTTTGTCAATGATTTTTTTTTATTCATTTTCTTATGTTTTTGGGTTCTGACCCAGTCACAAGTGGTTACTTCACCCGTGTTTCTAGGGATGAGAATTCATTCCTTTGAAACATCAGGTTGCGTAATACTTCTTCAAATATCGTCCATTGATTGGAAGCATTTGTCGTTCTCCTTGGCAATTCACAAGTTGGTAGGAGCCTCCTGAGTAGACTGCCTCGACCACAAACGGCCCTTCCCAAGTCGGTTCGAATTTGCCTCCTATCTTGCGATGTGCAAGAATAGGTCTTCCGAGAACAAGAACTAAGTCACCAACTTTGAAAGTTCTTGGGCGGACTCGGTTTATCATGGGCCCGGATCATCTTAGCTTGGTACGGTTCCAAATTTTGTTGCGCTGCAAGTCTTTTCCCTTCCAAGTTTTCCGGTTCTTCCGGTCGTAATCGGCATTTTCTTACGTAGTAATTTTATCTGCAGCTAACGATTACGAGTGATGGAAGGCCGAACCTCCAAAGGTAAAAGCGCCTCGACCCGTACACTAAAGTGTAAGGCGTAGACTGAGTAGGAGTCCTAAAAGTCGTCCTGTAGGCCCAAAAGGCTTCTAACAACTTCTCGTGCCAATTTCTCTTATTGTCATCCAAAGTTTTCTTTAAAATTTGAATGAAAGTTTTATTAAAAGCCTCGGGCAAGCCGTTCTCTCTTGGGTAATAGATTGTTGAGTATCGCCAATCAATTCCATGTCTTCTGACAAAATTGTTGATTTTTGTGCTTCTGAATGCGGACCCATTATCTGAAATGATTCTGCGCGGTACTCCGAAATGGTAGACAACTTGATTCTTGAAAAACTGCAGCACGTGGTGTGCCTTTACTTCTCGAGTGGGCCAGCTTGCCTATTTAGAAAAGTAGTACGTAAGCTGCAAGGATGAAGCGATGTCCTCTTGAAGAAGGTGGTTCCATCGGACCCGCTATATCCGTGCCCCAACACTCGAATGGCTACAGACACGATCGTCGGATGTAGCACATTTGGAGGTTGGTGTAGAACCACTCCGTGCACTTGGCACTGGTGACAACTCTTGGCGACTTTCATGCAGTCGGTCATCATCGAGGGCCAGTAATACCCTAGTCTTTTATTTTTCATTTTCATTTTCAGACCCGACTGATGAGCACCGCAAAGTCCTGAATGCACTTCTTTGACAATTTCACGAGCCTCGGACCCGCTCAGGCATCTTAACCACATCTGATCAAAATACCTTCTGTATAATGTATTGTTTATTAATGCGTAAGACGAGTTATTTTCTTGATTTGATGTGCTTATGACTTATCATCCGGTAATTTCCTGTTTGCATGTAGTCTATTAGCGGTTGACGCTAATCTTTCGTGTTTTCGTCATCCTGCTTGCAATCGATTCCTCTCGCTTTTTCGATTTACGTATCATGTCCATGTCGAAGTCGTGATAGGACCTGTCGTCCTTGAACTGACACTTCAACTGACTCATCTTGCAAACAGGCAAATTCTTTTGCAAGGCGAGCTAGCGCATCTGCGAGAGCATTTTCTCTTCTGGGGATCTTATAGATTGTTACATTCAGAATTTATTCCAAGAGTTTCATGGCATACTGAAAGTATTGCTTGAGTCTTGGCTTTAAAATTCTGTATTGTCTGGCGATCTGTTGAATGATCAACTGAGAATCTCTGTAGATGTTGATGTCCGTTATTCCCATTTGAATGGTCAGTTCTAGTCTCGTTATGAGGGCTTCATATTCCGCCTCGTTGTTTGTGCACGGCTGCGTTAAGTGGTAGGAGTATCTTAACATCCCCCGCTCCGTGTTATAAAGATTAGTCCGATTCCTGCTTCTGCAGGGCACTATCGTTTCGCAATTCTTTGTCTTTACGTGCCGAGGATGCTCCGTCGAAGTATAGTTCCCAACGTCGATCATCAATGTCTTCTAGGCTCATTATCGCGCTCGTCCGGCAAGTCGTCATTGAGAGGCGATTCCGCCGGCAAGGGTGTCTTGCAAGGAAGTCTGCTAGGACTTGTCCCATTAAGGCACGAAGAGGCACGAAAGTTATGTTGAATTGCAATAATATCATCGACCACCTGGCAAGCCTGCCAGAATGTGTTGGACGGGTCATCAAATATTGCAACGGATTAACTTTCAAGATAAGGCTGACCTTATGAGAGAGTATGTAATGCCTGCGCTTTGAGCGGCAAAGATCAGGGACAAACAATGCTTCTCAATTGGAGGATACTTTACTTCCATTGGAATCAAATGACGGCTTAAGTAGTAGAGAGAATTTTCTTTTCCCTCATCATTGACCTGGGCTAGCAGGGCTCCAAGGGAGTCGTCTAGAGCCGCGGTATAAAGTATCAGCGGTCTACCCGAGGCCAGGAGCTGCTAAGACAGGAGGTGTCATTAAATATTGCTTAATGTCCTCGAAGGCCCGTTGGCATTTCTCTTCCCAAACGAATTTGGCGTCCTTTTCAACTAATGCCGAGAAAGGTTGACACCTACCTGACAAGTTCGAAATAAAGTGTCGAAGATATGCCAACTTCCCTTGAAAGGATCGTAGCTGTTTTAAGATTTTGGGAGGCAGCATCTCTAAGATAGCTTTAATCTTTTCCGGATCAATTTCGATTCCACGATGTCGAACAACAAATCCTAAGAATTTCCCGGAGGTGACGCCGAAGGCGCATTTCAGGGGATTCATCTTAAGGTTGTATTGTCTTAATCGTTCGAAAAAATTCTCAAATCATACAAGTGATCTTCCTTCAGTTTGCTTTTGATGATCACATCATCCACGTAGCACTCAACTTGGTTGTGAATGAGATCATCGAAAATCTTTGTCATTGCTCTTTGGTATGTTTCTCCTGCGTTCTTTAGTACGAATGGCATTACTGTGTAGCAATACACTCCGATTGGTGTTCTGAATGTCGTGAGCTTTTCGTCTTCGGTGCCATCTTTATCTGGTTGTATCCTGATGATCCATCCAAGAATGAGA
Organism: Papilionanthe hookeriana x Papilionanthe teres; assembly: GCA_022702705.1. Taxonomy (NCBI): domain Eukaryota; kingdom Viridiplantae; phylum Streptophyta; class Magnoliopsida; order Asparagales; family Orchidaceae; genus Papilionanthe; species Papilionanthe hookeriana x Papilionanthe teres. The sequence continues at coordinate 12,549,407 of CM040426.1, read as the reverse complement.
ATATTTCATGTGTTGAAGCAATGTCGATCATCAATTCTGGGATTGGTAGTGGAAATTCATCCTTCGGGCATGCTTTGTTCAAATCTCTGAAATCCATGCAGATTCTGATTTGACCATTCTTCTTTCTGACTGGCACCACATTGGCTAGCCAAGTCGGGTATTGTTCTTCACGGACAAATTTAGCGTCTATTAGCTTCTTAACTTCAGTTATGACTTGTTGTTCAATTTCCAAACACATTCTTCTGGAAGCTTGTTTGACTGGAACAGAAGTAGGGTCTACTCCTAACTTGTGAACTGCGACTTCTGGAGCTAATCCTGGCATTTCATCATAACTCCAAGCAAAACAGTCCTTGAATTCCATTAGTAGCTTGATTATTTCCTCGAAATCTTCTTTATTGAGTAAGGAGCTAACAAAGGTTGGCCTAGGCTCTTCGCTAGTACCTAAGTTAACTTCCATTAACTCGTCTATTGTAGATTTGATTTCTTCTTCGAACTACGGTGGAGCGTCTCCAATTTGTAGATCTTCAAGATCTTCGTAGTTTCCAAGCGTCTTCATTAGATTCGCAAGTGACAACCAAGCAAAATTCCGTATCCTCGATCGATCCTACCTGTCTTGAATCGGAGACCATGCTTTGCATTGGGAGGCCGGCCAGAGCGTTATTCCATAATTTTTCGAAGTGTTGTGATTGACCTTTTGTCCATTGTTGAGGTAAGACACCACGTCGAATTAAATTTTGAACACGGGAGAGTACCAATCAAAGGTAATTCCATTAATTCGGAAGAAGTGACATCTTAAATTGTACATTGTTTTCAGAATTGGAAGAAGAAGTGCCACGGTAAAACTTGATTGGCTTTGCACCGCTGCTATGTACTTCTTTTACCACCATACCCTCGATCTTATTAGACTGGATCGGGGTCAGGGTCATAGTGTGCACATAGTGGTTAATCTTCTCATACATCGATTTGTATTCTTCGTTATTTTCATCTTCGAGAGAAATCTTGAATTGTGGTTTCTTCGGTTTATTGTAGCTGGTTCTTTCTTGACTTCCTCTTCTTCCTCAAAGCTGTTCTCCCAATCAACGTTGATCACCGGCTTTTATCGTCGAATCGTCCCAGTGTCTCTTCCTCGACCTTGTCCCCGGCCTCGACCTCGGATGCGAGTTCTGGAGAAACCTTCACCATCTCGCCGTAAGGGAGTGGTGAGTGACTGTTGGACTAGAACTTCAGTTTCTTCATCGTCTCGAATTTCTTTTGCTTCATTTGGCACGGTGTTTTTGTAGAAGATTGTCTTCTTTGGAGGTGCGTAATAAGCTGCATCTTCATGGATTCCAATCTCATGTACGGAGAATGGTTGTAAATCACCTTTAATGCACTGCTCTCCTCCTTTGTAGTATTTTATGCACTGATGCAGAGACGATAGTACCATCCGGTTTTCGTGGATCCACGGCCGGCCCAGTAGAGTGTTGAACGATGTCTCAGAATTAATTATGTGGAATTTTGCGATTGTCTTTGCTAAGTCACCGGTCTTCATCAACAGTGTTATTGATCCAAGGGCTCTTTCTCCTTTCTGGTTGAATCCTCTTAGTAACATCTTGTCCGCTTCAAGCTCGCGAGCATTAATTTCCAAGTATGCTAGCGTCCAGAAGATTCATTATGTTGATTGACGCTCTTGGATCCACCAATACTCTGGAGAGCATAAATTTTCTGATTGTGACTGAAATGTACAACGGTCGGTTGTGATCGGCTGTCCCAAGTAGTAGATCACTGTCCGTGATGGTAACACCTCGTTGTTCCTTTAATGAGCAAACCTCGTCTAAGGAATCTCCGCCATCTGAGCTACACAAATCTCTAGATCAAGTAAGGCCTTGATCAGAGCTTCCCTCATCTCTTTTGATAAGATGAGAGCGTCGTAGATGCTTAGTTTGGCTGGTAGTTTCCTGAGATGGGCTAACACGTTATAGTCCACTTTGTTACCGTTTGTTTCAGTTTCTTCCCGAATGGGCAATTCTTCTGCTGGGGTTGATTCCTCCTGAACAACCACCTACTTTCCTTTGTCTTTTGGACCCATTCTCGGAGGTAGAACCCTTCCGCTCCTTAAGTTGACTTCTGTGATTTCTTCTGAATCTGGTACTGAGTTTACTGGTGTCTCCTTTTGAATCGGCATGACAGGTTCGTCTAGAGTCGCTTCGGAATCTAAAAGCTCTAACTCTATTGTGATTGGAGCTCCTTGAAATTCACAAATAGATTCATTGCTTGTTGAACTTTCGTAGCCTTCTTGGTGAATGTCTTCTTTGTCATCGTGATTGTCAAGGTTGTGTATGATTTCAGAATTGTTATTTGTATCGGAATCGAGATCCGGATTAGATTGGTTGTCGTTAGTTGCGTAATTGTTAGAAACAGTCAAAATGTAGCCAACGCCATAACTCTTATCATTATAAGATCCCGCCGGAGCGAGCAAATAATCATACAGAGTCAGAGGTTCGAGGAATTTTCCCCCGAATCGGAAACAACCATCCTAGGATAAGCGACCCTAGTCTAGCCTTAGGAGCTTCGGTCCTTTCTTCTTCTACGACCTCTTTCTTTTCTACAGTCTTTTCCTCCTGGGGCGGTTCTTCAATTGCTAGTGATAGTGCCGGCTTGGCGGGTTTCAAGCTACGAGTTGAAGCATGCTCCGAAGCGGCCTGGATGTGGTCCAAAATTTTCTTTGATGATTTTTTCCAGACAGTACTCCATCCATCATCAGTCGTGTATGGGTCTATCGGAACAATGGGATCCATTGAAACAACATTGACAGAACCTCCTTTCTGGGGTTCTTTCATGTATTCCTTTGGAATCGTTATATTCCCCTTTCGGAGATTGTTGTCAAGCCAACTCTTGAAGGTGATGCAATCTTCTATCTTATGTCCAAGCATCTGGTGGTAAGGGCAGTAGTTGGGATGGTCTTTCTTATTAACTTCCTCCGGCTTCTTAGGTTCTGGCAGTTGAAAATTCGAAGTCTTCATCAAACTGCGGAACATCTTTGGCACTGCTTCATTCTTGAACGGATATTCTCTGTTTATGAGCTCCTTTAACGTGCGTTGCGGGCGAGGCGGTTGCTCATGTTGTTGAGTTGGCTGATAACCAAGTCGAGGTTGTTGGTAGTTACGCTTGGAGTTCGTCGATAAATTGTGCCGGTTGCTCGCTTGTATTTGCATTGGCTGCTTGCCCTTATCGACTGCCGCGACGATCCCGAATTTCTTTTCAAATGCCTTCACAGGCTTCTGTTTGTCTGTCTTATCGACGAAACTTAGCTGTTTCGCTTTCTCTTGCAAGCTTCCAGCCTTACTTAACAACTTCTCGAAAGTCTTAATCGTAAATCCCTTAAGGAGAAGTGCTTATCGGGCTGTGAATGCTTTTAAGCAAGATACCGAGCGCATGCTTGCTCTTGTAGCTGTGGCTCACACTTCATGCTTAGATTTCTCCATCGAAGTATGTAGTCCACTAAAGTTTTGTTCGGTTTCTTTTTCTCCACCACTGGATCACCGATGGTGATATGGTGCTGAGCTCCGGCAAACTGTTTCACGAAGAGGTTTTCTAATTCTGAAAATTTCTTTACCGAACCGTTTGGTGACTCTGCGTACCAATCGAAGGCGATCCCTGACAGGCTGCTGATGAACTGTCGGAAGAGTAAGGCGTCACTTCCACCGGCATTGCAACAACTAGCGCAAAAATGTGCAACATGCTGTCGAGGGTTTCCGATACCATCAAAAGTTTTGAACAGAGGTGGTACGAAGCCTTTTGGGTATTGTACTGCATCAAGTTCTTCGGGGTAAGGTCTACCCGTATGAATAGATGCTCCACTCTTAGACTGTGCTAAGGCTTCTCGCATCTGCTGTTCTACCATGTTCTTGATATCCTTCTCTAGAATCATATTCTGAGTAGAATCTTTCTTCGGCTGATCGTCTCTGTTAACGGATGTAATCTCTTTTCCTCCGTCTGTAATATGAATAACTTCTGGAGGTGTTTCTCTTGGGGGTTGAACCTGACTCTGAAGAGTGGCTAAGGCTGCAGCCATCTCTTCCATCCTTTTCTCCATTTGAGAGATTGTATCATCTTTTTCTTGAAGTTGTGCTCTTAACATTTCTGGTTCATCGCTTTCTGCAGCTGCCGGAGCACCTTGCGAAGCTGACGATGCTCGTGTCTCAACCATGTTGATCTCCACATATTCGTCATCCATGAATTTCGACGAGTCGACTTCATCTCCAAACTTTTCTTATCTTTCTCTTGCTAATCGTTGAATGTCGGTTTTTAGCTTTTCTATAGCATCCTCTAATGGTCTTTTTCATACGGTTTCGCAGTTATCATGCGATGACCGTTGTCGGCATATTTTTAGGTTGTGTGTTTTATTTTGAAAAGAGGTCGCCTAACAGAAGTTGTCAGCAAATTTTTTAATTTAATTTAAATAAATAATTTGAAAAGTAGTATTTTATTTTGAAAATAATTTTAAGTTTGAAAATTTTAAGATATGAAATCAAGCGATCTCACATCCCGAATAGTTTATATAAACGAGCACCGCACCACAAACCGTGTATCTATCCCTAAGGATAGACACAATCGCTCGATGGTGGGGCTCGATTAAATAAACTAGAAGATTTGTGACATCCGTTTGGTCCGCGAACCAATTTTATAAGTCGACAAATTCCCCTGCTTAATATGAAAGCATTAAACGGGGTTTATATTACTCAGGTTCTTTAAAATTCCCTATAAGGGCAAGCCCCTATAGTTAATTACATCTTAAGTGACGGGAATCACCTAAGAAAACTCTTGATAATAATCAATAATTACGCTCTCAAGAATTTCAAAGTTTAAGTTTTCGAAAGGATTGAATTTTGGAATTTCAATAGGGAATGGATCAAGTTTAGAACATTTTTGTTTTGAGAATTCAAAGCAAGAAAGGTAGGAGAAATCACAGATTCGAAGTGAACTTCGGTAATTTCCCGACTATCCTATTGTTTGGCTTAGATTTAGGAAAGTCCTAATGTTTATTTAATGTTTTAATCTTGCCAATTTTAATTAATTAGGGCTTATATTTATACGACAGAATCATACAAATAGCCTCGAAGATGTGAGGGTTTATGTCGTATATGACGACTACCTCGGAATCCTAAGACCGGTTAGGGCTTAATTTGCAGTGCAAATGCTTAACGAAGAGTTGAGGATTTATGTTGCACTAGGCAAACTACCTCGAAGTCCTATGGCTTTGTTATTTAATTCTAGGAAAGTTTTGTTGAAGTAGACTCGGAGTTTTGCTCGATGATGATGGCCGTCTTGCCCACCATGCTCCGAGCTCCTTGTTGTTGCAGAGGTTTAGTTATAGAAGTCATAAATCAGGAGCTGAGAGAAGTGTTTTGGTTTAGAGAACTTCTTAATTACCAAGTGTTTGTGTTTTAATTAAAACAAATCTTAAAGTTGATTATAACGACACCGGTTAAGATCCCACGGTTCCATCCTTCCGGCATCATTATTTTTATCGGATTCACTTAGTCTAGATGAATTTGCTAAACTCAACTAAATGAGTTCCACACTTTCATTTAGACCGTGGGAAATCCCGTTAACAACACGTAGGTTACATCATCCGAGGTATTCCCGATCATCTAACAGGACGTTTTAATTTAGTTGTAATTGTAGTTTTGTGTTCTGTTTGTGATTAAATTTTGAGTTATTTTATATTTTGAAATGTTGTGGCGGTAAATTTTATCTTGCAATGACTTTTAACTTAGTTTTGGTTTCAGTTTTAGGGACTATCCTAAAGGTGTGGGTTTTCATGCAACAATTGTTTATCATGCAAGAAAAGTAAGTGCAATGCGGTTAAATAAATTGCAATGATGTAAATTGCAAGAAAGTAAATTGCAATAAAATAAAAGCGTACCTGGAGGGTCTTCCCGTCATTCCAAGCTGCACTTAAAACACAAATAGAATATTTAAGCAAGTTCCTAGGTAAAGCTAAGGTAAGGGTTATGGTTTTCTACCAAATTCCTAATCCTATAGCTAGTCATTTCTTATGACGTCTAGGTTCCTTGTGTTTTTGTTTGAAGACAATTTTCTTCATCGAAGAACAATTAAGTTCGATTGTTCTTATAAACATCCTATCATATTGAGAAAGTGTTTAAGAAGAATCATAAACATCTTTTCAATATTTCTAGGATTGTTTTAAGTCCAAATGAATTCAATTACGCAAATGAATTAATCGTCCAGAGGTTTAGTTAAGTTTTGTTATTATCTTACTCGGTGAACTAGGATGTTTGAATGTCCTATAAGTGAAGTAACATTTCATTTAATATTACTGTTTAGGAGTTATGATAACTAAAGCTTTCGAGGGTAAATTGATGTTCAAATGGTTTGTGATTTAGTTTAATTTCAATTAATGGGTTTAAATTTGGAATAGTGTTCAAGTTATTATAGATTTATTCGAATTCTTTATGTCTTTGGTGATCTTATATTTAATTCAATTTAATTTAATTTAATTTAATTTAATTTAATTTTAATTCTATTCAATTTAGTTTGGTTTAACTTAATTTAGTTTGATTTGATTTAATTTTAATTTAATTTGATTTAATTTAATTTAATTTAATTTAATTTAATTTAATTTAATTTAATTTAATTTATTTTAATTTATTTTAATTTAATTTAATTCATTTAATTTAATCTTTAATTTGATTTAACTTAATTTAATTTTAATTTTATTTATTTAATTTAATTTAATTCAATTTAATTTAATCTTTAATTTAATTCAACTTTTAATTTTAATTTAATTTAATTTAATTTAATTCAATTTAATTTACTTAATTTAATTTAATTTTTAATTTTAATTGACACTTTAAATGAATTTAATAATTTAACTTTAGTTTAATGATTAAGTCTTTTAATATTTTAAATTTGAGTTATCATTTTAATTAAGAATTAAATATTAATGAGATAATTAATTTAGGGAATTTTAAATTAAAGAATAAATCTCTTCCTAATAATATCCCTATTTTAATAATCGCAATTTTATTATTCTTCCAAATTTAATCAATTATTTAATTAAGGTTTAATTATTTTAAATTGTTTAATGGATTTCTACCCTTTAATTATTTAAATTTCAATCATCCAAATTAGATTAGGATCACATATTTTACTTGTTAATTTTTTTATTAAACCTAAAGTTTTAATTAGGGGTTAAAGTTTTTAATTACCATTTTACCCTTCAAGCTTAATAATTTCATAACTCATTAAATTGAACTCAAATGAACTTGAAATTTTTATGTGACTTCACTCATATGTCAATAAAGACATGAGAGGAGAAAATGTGATTTTTCTGTATTTAATTTATTTATATAATTATTTTTGGTAGAAAATAGAGATTTCCAAGGAAAGTTTAACAACATGACCAAGGGAAAGTTTCTGTCCTTAAGAAAATTAGGGGACATTCCTAATGACCAGAGGACCACTTGGACCATTTTTGGTGATTTTTTGAATTATGTTATTTTTATTATAATTATTTTAAGTTTTGGAGTATTAATTAATTTAAAAATAAAATAAAGGTTGAAAAATAAATTTTATATTTTTTCAAAAATCTCTCTGATATTAAGGAAATCAGAAAATCAATTTTTATAATTTTCTGATTTTTCTTTGATTTATAAGAATTATTTTAGGGGAAATGCTAGAAAATACATTTTTTTAATTTTAAAATTACCTTAGGGCTTTAAAATTTAATATCTCACTAAATAGACCTAAGAAAAATATGGGGTTTGTTCCTAAGTAATTAAAATTCAAAATGTGACATTTTGGTGAATTTTATTATTTTTGTGATTTTTATTATTTTTTAATTATCAAAAATTTTAAAATAATATTAAAAATCAACTTTTTTAGAAAATTGAAATTTTAATTTTCTTAAATTCCCCTAACATCAGAGAGGCTCCAAAACCAATTTGGTGAATTTTTGAAGTTTAGTTTGGTAGAACCCACATCATGTGATATTAGTTTTTGACAGGTGTTTAATAATAATGGATGGCATGAAAAACTTAAAATTTCAAATGAGGGATCATTATAGATTTTAAATTATAATGATGTTATGATTTATTTTAGTATCATATACTAAACCACATCACGAAAAATATCAAAATCAAGCATAATTAAGCGTGTCAAAATATGGCCCCAAATCTGAATGATCTTCATAAGCCAATTATGAAGATCAAAAGCCCAATCTAAGGGTAAAAAGTAACTTCTAAAGCCTTCGAGATCACCATCTCCCGCATGGACTTCTAGCTCCTCCATCACCATGGTGGATAGTGGACTTCAAGTGCCTTGCTTTGTCTTCTCACGATTTATCTCACCAAGAATAAATACATGTAATATAAATTACAACAAAGCAAAATGACACGCAGGCCATAATTAATAATTACATCCCATTGCAAAAATTAAAAATATTACAACCATGCAATTCACAGAAGTCACTGGGCCATATTATGTGTCACATAAGTCAATACATCATGTATTAATCTAATTAATACATCCATGTTTGACAAACTAAAAAAAAAATAATAATAAAATTACTTGATAATTGCCTCGATGTTTCTAAAACAATTAAATTTATGAGGCGTTAGGAATAAAAACGGCGGTTCCGATAGCCGGTTAGCGGACGGGGTCGAGGGGCAGCGCCCTCGCGGGGTCTTAATTAAAATCTGTACATCGCAATACTAAAATTTTATATTTTTGCCAAAAACAATCCAAAATTTCATAAATTATTTAAAAGGAATTTCATGCAAAAAATTATAAATATTGCGATATAGATTCAATACTTTAATCTAATTAAAATTTGAATCCATATTTTAAATTCGCATTGAATCATAATTTAATTAATCATATAAATTAATTAATGCGAATAGGTGCCATTCGAACGAATAGACACGAGGGAGTTGGGCCTCACAAACCAAGAGGTGCCAACCCATTGAGACACCTATTGGTGTCAACTCCACATCGACCGCCCGCCATAACCGCCGCCAACGGCCAACCGCTGCCGTCGGCCAACCGCCGCCGCCGAATCCGCCGGAGGCCATAGCCGCCGCAGCCGACGTCCAAAAACGCCGTTAAATTGATTTCTATGAAAACACAAGTTGGCTCTGATACCACTGTTGGATTTTGGGGATCATGCGCAACGGAAGTGAAATAATCATATACGCATATTAAAGTCATTTCCCCAATAAACCACCAAGGATCTCATGTGCTCATACAAATCAAAAACATAAACCCAAAAAGAAGTGCAAGAAATCATACCATGCAAGAGTTCTACTCTTAGATTTCCTCGGATCTTTAAGGCGCCGAAACCACCGCCCTCTACCGTATCCACACTCGAACGGATTTCCAAATGGCTTCCAACTCGCTAGATCGGAAACGGGGTTTTCTCCAAAACCCAAAGAACTCTCTTCCTCTCTTATGGATTTCAAAAGGAAAATAATAAAAGTTGACTTCATAAGCCATGACCCCTCCTTTTAATCGAAGTGACACCGTTTCATGGCACCTCTTCATTAAAGAGGTCATTTTTTAATATATATTTAAAAACTCCTTTTTTAAATATATGATGAATTAAAACTCTTTTAATTCATGCTTGTAATTTAAAATAATCTTATTATTATAAATTACTCAAGTGAGAGAGTGTTCATCAACCATTCTAGTCCATTCAAATTTTGTGCGACCCTATAGGTTCAATTAACATCGGCAGTAGGCTTAAATCACCATTTATAAACCTACAAGTTATAGTTGGTCTCTAGCAAGACACTATAACTACCCAAGTTAGTATGAATAGTCTCAAGATCCGAGACAACTCCGATTGTTAATGACATAATCCCTTTATCACATGATATCATGATAGAATATAAGGCATGGATTAATGTCAACCTTATATCTCTCTATCTTTAATTTCTCGACTCCCGATTAGATCGATTAAATAAATGCAATTGATCTCCATCAATTCATTTGAATGTGGCCACACAATTCTCAGTCTAAATCATTCGAGGGGCCCGTAGATATCTCTCTTATTATAAGAGGGATAAATTCCATCTTGATTACTCATATCTCACTACATGATTCACATTATGCCCAATCATAATCTTTATGGTCATCCGATCAAAGACAACGTTGGGTTATGTCAAGACATAATATTCCTCATGTCGAGAACCATGACAATCTCGTGTCAAAGGATTCAATGTCACTACAACTCGAGATTAACATATGACTTATATCCATGATTTAATCTCAAAGCGAGTCGATCCAATATTTATTCTCCAATAAATACATATAAATCCGATGTGTATCCCCATACATATATTCATCTCATGAATATCCATCAAACTTTATATTAATCTTTATTTATCGTCATTCCCACAACAATAAGCGATTATGGATATTTAGAATAATCTTCATAATAAACATGAAACTATTCAAGGTTCTTCTTCTATCATAAACATGCTAATTAAAATAGAAAAATATTCATAAAAAGTTCAAAATACATATCCATATAATATCCATATAATAGGCCTAGGGCACTATCACTAACATGAGACTCCTAAGGCTAGACTAGGGGCTGCTTATCCTAGGATAGTTGTTTCAGATTCGGGGGAGAAATCCCTCGAACCTCTGATTTTGTATGATTATCTGCTCACTTCGGTGGGATCATATAATGATAAGGGTGATGGCGTTGGCTACGTTTTGACTGTTTCTAACGATTACGTAACTAGCGACAATCCGGACATCGATTTCAATACCAACGACAATTCTCAAATCATACACAATCTCGACGATCAAAATAATGAAGGAGACATCCATCAAGGAGGCTACGAGAGTTCAACAAGCAACAAATCTATTTGCGAGTTTCGAGGAGCTCCAGTCACAATAGAGTTAGAGCCTTCAGATTCTGAAGCTAATCCAGAAGAACCTGTCATTCCAATTCAAGAGGAGACACCAGCAAACTCAATACTAGAATCAGAAGAAATTACAGAAGTTAACTTAAGAAGTGGAGGAGTTCTACCTCCGAGAATGGGTCCAAAGGACAAATGAAAGCAGGTGGTTGTTCAGGAAGAACCAACCCCGGCAGAAGAAATACCCATTCGAGAAGAAGCCGAGACACATGAAAATAAAGTGGACTACAACGTGCTAGCCCATCTTAGGAAACTACCGCCAAACCGAGCATTTACGATGCTCTCATCTTATCAAAGGAGATGAGGGAAGCTCGATCAAAGCCTTACTCGATCCGTAAATTTGCTTAGCTCAAATGACCGGAGATTCCTTCGATGAGGTTTGTTCGTTAAAGGAACAACGAGGTGTTACCTTCACGGACAATGACCTACTACTTGGGACAGCGAGATCACAACCGACCATTGTACATTTCAGCTACAATCGGGAAGTTTACACTATCCGCAGTATTGGTGGATCCAGGAGCGTCAATCAATATAATGAGTCTTCGAACACTAAGCATACTTGGAAATTGATGCTCGTGAGCTCGAGGCCGACAAAATGTTATTAAGAGGATTCAACCGTAAAGGAGAAAGAGCCCTCGGGTCAATAACACTACTCGATGAAGACCGGTGACTTAGCAAAGACAACCGCAAAATTTCACATAATTGATTCGAAACATCGTTCAACGCTTTCTTTGGCCGACCGTGGATACATGAAAACAGGATGGTACCATCATCTCTGCATCAGTGCATCAAACATTACGATGGAGGGGAACAGTGCATCAAAGGTGACTTGCAACCATTCTCCGTACATGAGATTGGAATCCATGAAGACGCAGCTTATTATGCATCGCCAAAGAAAACAATCTTCTCCAGAGATACCGTAACAAATGAAGCAAAGAAAGTTCAGGACAACGAAGAACCTGAAGTTCTAGTCCAACAGTCACTCACCACTCCCTTCCGGCGAGATGGTGAAGGTTTCTCCACAACTCGCATCCGAGGTCGAGGCCGGGGACGAGGCCGTGGTAGAGACGCTAGGATAGTTCGACAGAGGAAACCAGCCATCAATGTTGATTGGGAAGATAGTTCTGAAGAAGAAAAAGAAATCAAACAAGAAGCAGCGACAATAAGTCAGAAGAAGCCGCAATTCAAGATCTCTCTCGAAGATGAGAAGAACGAAGAATACAAATCAATGTACGAAAAGATTAACCACTACGTACATACTATGACCCTAACCCCGATCCATTCTAGCAAGATCGAGGGTATGGTGGTCAAAGAGGTACGTAGCGACGGTGCAAGGCCAACCAAATTCTACCGTGGTGCTTCTTCCTCCAAAACTCGAAAATAATGTACAATTCGAAGATGTCACTTCATCGAATTAATGGAATTACCTTTCGAGTGGTACTCTCCCCGTGTTCAAAATTTAATTCAACGTGGTTTCTTACCTCGACAATGGACAAAAGGTCAATCTCAACATTTTGAAAAATTATGGAATAATTCCGGTCGTCTACCCAATTCAAAGCATGGTCTCGGATTCGGCACGTAGGGTCGGCCGACGATACTGAATTTTGTTTGGTTGTCACTTGCGAGTCCAATGAAAACTGCATGGAAACTACAGACGAACTCGAAGATGTACAAATTGGAGACGCTCCACCAGAATTCGAAGAAGAAATTAAATCTACAATAGATGAGTTAACTGAAGTTAACTTAGGTACTAGCGAAGAGCCTAGACCTACCTTTGTTAGCTCCTTACTCAATAAAGAAGACTCCGAAGAAATAATCAAACTATTAATGGAATTTAAAGACTGTTTTGCTTGGAACTATGACGAGATGCCAGGATTAGCTCCAGAGGTTGCAGTCCATAAGCTAGGAGTGGATCCTACTTCGTCCCAGTCAGACAAGGTCCCGTAAGAATGCGTCTAGAAATCGAACAACAAGTCATAGTCGAAGTTAAAAAGCTAATAGACGCCAGGTTTGTCCGTGAAGAACAATACCCGACTTGGTTAGCCAATGTGGTGCCACATGAAAGAAGAATGGTCGATCGAATCTGTGTGGACTTCGCAGATTTAAACAAGGCATGTCCAAAGGATGAATTCCCTCTACCGATCCCGGAACCGATGATCGACATCGCTTCGACACATGAGATATTCTCATTCATGGATGGATCTTCGAGATACAACCAGATAAAAATGGCTCCGTAAGATGAAAAGCTTACAAGCATTCGTAACGCCGATCGGAGTATTTTGCTACACAGATGATGCCATTTGGACCGAAGAACGCAGGAGCAACCTACCGTAGAGCAATGACAAGAATTTTTGATGATCTCATCCACAATCAAGTCGAATGCTACGTGGACGATGTGGTCATCAAAAGCAAAGTAAAGGAAAACCACCCGTATGATTTGAGAATTGTTTTCGAACGATTAAGACAATTTAACCTTAAGATGAATCCCTTAAAATGCGCCTTCGGCGTCACCTCCGGGAAATTCTTAGGATTCGTTGTCCGACATCGTGGAATTGAAATCGACCCGGAAAAGATTAAAGCTATCTTAGAAATGCCGCCTCCCAAAACCTTAAAACAACTACGATCTTTTCAAGGGAAGTCGGCATATCTTCGACGCTTTATCTCAAACTTGTCGGTAGGTGTCAGCCTTTCTGGCACTAGTTAAAAAGGACGCCAAATTTATTTGGGAAGAGAAATGCCGTAAGGCCTTCGAGGACATTAAACAATATTTAATGACACCTCCTCGTCTTAGCAGCCCTGGCCTCGTGTAGACCGCCGATACTTTACACCGCGGCTTTAGACGACTCTCTCGAGCCTCGTTAGCCTGAGTCAATGATGAGGGTAAAGAAAATGCTCTTTACTACTTAAGCCGTCGTTTACTTCCGACGGAAGTAAGGTATCCCGCAATTGAAAAGCATTGTTCGGCCCCGATCTTCGCCGCTCAAAAGCTCGTGCACTACATGCTTTCTCATAAGGTCAACTCGATCTCGAAGTTTAATCCATTGCAATACTTAATGACTCGTCCGACACTTTCCGGCGTACTTGCTGCATGGTCAATGATATTATTGCAATTCGATATAACTTTCGTGCCTCTGCGTGCCGTAAAGGGACAAGTCTTAGCGTACTTCCTCGCAAAGACACCCTTTGCCGGCCGAATCTCCTCTCAATGACGATCCGCCGGATGAACAAATAATGAATCTAGAAGACCTCGATGATCGACGTTGGGAATTATATTTCGACGGAGCATCTTCGCCGCACAAAGACGAAGAATCGCAAGTGATAGTGCCCGGTAAGGCGGGAATCGAGCTAATCTTTATAACACCGGAGCGGGGATGTTAAGATACTCCTACCACTCGACGTAACCGCGTACAAACAATGAAGCAGAATACGAAGCCCTCATAACGGGACTAGAATTAACCATTCAAATGGGGATAACAGACATCAACATCTACGGGGATTCACAGCTAATCATTCAACGGATCACGGACAAGACAAAATTTTAAAGCCAAGACTCGAAGCAATACTTCCAAGATGCCATACAAATTGTTGGAACGGATTCCAAATGTGACGATCTACAAAATTCCTAGAAAGAAAATGCTTTAGCAGATGCGTTAGCTCGCCTCGCAAAAGAATTTGCCTGTTTGCAAGATGAATCGACAGAAGTGTCGGCTTCACTGACGTCGAGTCCTATCACGACTCTACATAGACACAATACACAAATCGAAAAAAGAAAAAGAATCAACATGCAAGAAGTGATGTAAAACACGAAGATCGGCGACGACCATCGATGGACTACCCGCAAACAGAAAGCTACCAGACGATAGGTCGCTAACCCATCGATCAAGAAAAGAACTCGTCTTACGCATTAATAAACAACACATCAGTACGAAGGTCTTTCGATCAAATGTGGCTAAGGTGCCTAAGCGGGTCCGAGGCCCGTGAAATTGTTAAAGAGGTACATTCAGACTCCGTGGTGCTCACTCGCCGGGTCCGAAGATGAAGATGAAAATTAAAAGACTAGGGTACTACCGGCCCTCGATGATGACCGACCGCATGAAAATCGCCAAGAGCCGTCACCAATGCCAAGTGCACGGAGTGGTTCTACACCAACCTCCAAATGTGCTACACCCGACAATCGCGTCGTGGCCATTCGAATGTTGGGGCACGGATATAGTGGGTCCGATAGAACCACCATCTTCAAAAGGACATCGCTTCATTCTTGCGGCTACGGATTACTTTTCCAAGTGGGCAGAGGCAGCTCCACTTATGAGAAGTGAAAGCACACCACGTGCTACAGCTTTTCAAAAACCAAGTTGTCTACCGTTTCGGGGTGCCGCGCAGATCATCTCGTATAATGGGTCAGCATTCAGAAGCACGCAAATTAACAATTTTGTCAGAAGACACGGAATCGACCGGCGATACTCAACAATTTACTACCCAAGAGCAAACGGCCTCGCTGAGGCTTTTAATAAAACTCTCGTTCAAATCTTAAAGAAAACCTTGGACGATAATAAGAGAAATTGGCACGAGAAGTTGTTAGAAGCCTTATGAGCCTACCGGACAACCTTCGAACTCCTACTCAAGCTACACCTTACGCTCCGGTGTATGGGTCCGAGGCAAGTGTTACCTTTAGAGGTTCAGCCTTCCTTCACTCGTAATTGCGCTTGCAAATAAAATCACGACGAAGAGAACGCCAAATTACGACTCGAAGAATTAGAAAGCCCGGAAGGGAAAAGACTTCGTAGCCGCAACAAAATTTAGAACTATACCAAGCTAAGATGGTTCAAGCCCATGACAAACCGGTACGCCCAAGAACCTTCAAAGTTGGTGACTTAGTTCTTGTTCTCAAGAGACCTATTCTCGCACATCGCAAGATAAGAGGAAAATTCGAACCCACTGGGAAGGACCGTTTGTGGTCGAAGCAAGTATACTCAGGAGGTTCCTACCGCCTAGTGAATTGCCAGGGAGAACGACATATGCTTCCGATCAACGGACGATACTTGAAAAAGTATTACGCTACCCGATGTTTCGAAGGAATGAATTCTTCATCCCTAAGAAACACGGGTGAAGTAATTACTTATGATCGGGTCCGAACCCAAAAAATAATAAAATGTGCTAAAATAAATAAAATCATGATAATAAAGTTTTCCTTGTTTTCTTTTCCAAATCAAAATCTCTTCCCTGATCTTATCCTACTTCATTCCTGTTAAATTCGAAAATACAAAAAAAATATAATATGAAAAATATGTCTTTAATAAACATTTTCTTAATGTTCTTGTTCTTAGTACAGCCCCTGATCCTTTTCCTTGTCTTTTCGCAGGGAAATGTCGAACGGGCGGTTGGTCCTGAACTTTAAGAATGGCGTAAGCCTTGCACTCGATGAAAAGAGGGTGAATGATGGAGCGATAATCGAGATCGACTCGAATTTTGCACCAGCGAGCCTACGCGTACGAGGAAAGTGACCGGGTCCCGGCTGACCGAGAAGAACCGCCCGGGCGGACAAGGATGAAAGTGGGTGGCCCAAGCCACCAATCCAAAGAAGAAGAAAAGAAAAGCAAACATCGAAGAAGATAAGAAAATGAAGTCCGTAGTCGCTACAAGCAGAGGGCGAGCTCGCGCGCCGCGCCCACAGAGATTCAAGAAGTTCGAAGGGCTACTCTCACAGCAACGCAACGAAGAAATAAGAATCGCCGTATCCGTAAGATGTTAACAAAACTAGCTGCGGACCAGCGCAACGAGACAGTTGCTAATGCCAGTACATACACTTCAAGGACACCGGTTCACCAGGAACCTGAAGAAAGGAGGCCAGCTCCTAGGATAACAGAAAGGACCGTGAAAATGTCCGTAAGATCGAAGAAAGAAGGCTACCACGCCACCGGATAGAACCACAAGTGATGCATGACCTTGTTGCAGAAGCAAGCCCGGGGGATGTCCCGACGTGCATCATCCCTGAGGAGCCGATGTATGCAGGAGAACGTGAAGGGATTGAACCGTATATCCCACAATATGTCACAAGGCCTCGCCATCCGCAGATCATTCCGGAATACGAGCCGGAGAGAATGCGGAATGTTGAAAAGAAAACCTTTGAATACTGCGAGAGAATTAAAGGCGGTAAGAATCAATATACTAGAGGGCCTCGAGCTACATACGTACGTATTCTCGTAGTATGAACAACAAGAAATCGTGGATTGCATCCGGGATTTGAAAAGAATGGGCCGAGCAGGCCGCCCGAGGGAAAACACATACTCGAACCCCGGAGATGGATGCCGTGGAAGGGAAGAATCACAATACAATGCGGATGTTGCTACAACTTCGCGGAAGACAGGAAGGGAAACCCACCGGAATACTCCGTCATGGGCAAGTGGATCCGATGCCATTAGTCATCAAGAGAATGGTAAAGAGATCGATAACATGGAGGGTACCGCCACGGATTGCATACCCAATAGCTCGCATTATTAACATCTACAAGCAGTGACCGCATACCCCCGCACATAGATCACCACGACTTTGTTAGACCTTTCGCACAGTCTCTTTCCCGAACGAGTGTAACATCATGTTCGGATCCGACCTCCGGATAGCAGGCCCAGGTGAGTTCCGCGGGCCGTTGAAGATACCATTACCGGTAGGTTCCGTCATGATACCGAAGGGCAACGGAGCGGATATCGCTAAGCATCGCATACCGTGAGTACCGAATGAAGCGGATCTCGGCTACTTTCTGAAGGATGGACGACAGGAAGACACCTTACCATTTCCGACCGGACCGGAGCTAGAGAGCCTCCGCCTTACGAGCCGTGAGTTACATGGAAAATATCACACCTCCAATGTACATCCATACGACATCCTCGCCAAGGATGGCTTGGAAGGTGATGTTATCGACCATGTACCCCACTATTCAGACATGGATTTTTGACAGATGCTTCTTTGGATGGATCAACAAAGATCATACATAGCCCGTTTTGAGTCTACATGGATTGTATGAGATGTATTCCAGATCGAGTTGTATGAAGTATCTTCGACATGATTGGAATGAAAGTGATCATGTCACATTTTTGGCCTTCACCTCTTTTGTGCAAATTGATCGGGAAACGCCATTAAAGTTAAATGAACTTCGAACAAAGAACAGAAAAGAAAAAAAAAAGAATAAAAGAAAACTTTCCTAAAAAAGAAAATCTTAAAAATGACGAACACCAAATTCACATGAACATTAAATAAATGATAAAGTAGAATTTGAATCATTAAAAGATAAAACAAATCAACATAAGTGTTAAATAAAATCTCAAATCAAATTCTCAATCAAATTTCAAGTCCAATCTCGATCAAATTTCAAATTTGATCTTCCAAATTTCAAATCAAATCTAAATCAAATCTCAAATTCAATCTTTCTTGATTTCAAATCTCCATCAAATTCTAACTTTTGGGTCGAGGATTTTATATCCAAGACTGCATTGCTTTAGGATTCTTTCCCTATCGCAATGAAATACATCAAATTCAAACTTTTGGGTCGAGGATTTTACATCCAAGACTGCATTGCTTTAGGATCCTTTCCCTATCGCAATGAAGTACATCAAATTCAAACTTTTGGGTCGAGGATTTTACATCCAAGACTCGCATCGCTTTAGGATTCTTTCCCTATCGCAATGAAATACATCAAATTCAAATTCCCGGGGTTAAGGATTTTACATCCGAGATCGCATCGCTTTAGGATTCTTTCCCTACAAGCAATGAAATACATCAAAATCAAACTCTTAAGGTTAAGGATTTTGCATCCAATACCGCATTACTCCGAGATCTTTCCTCATTGTAATGATCCAATCCAATCGATTCGATCTTCTTTTGGGGTTGAAGGTGTTACATCTAAAACCTCAAAATTCCAATTTTCATTTCAAATCAAATCCCTTCAAATTAATTTTGACAAACTTCAATCTAAATTAAAAACTCAAAATCTAAACTCGCACATCGAAACTTAAATTGAAATAAAATAAAGTCTAAATTGAAATTCCCCGCAGCATGTGATTTGAAATTCACCTCATTTTCCTTTCCTCGCCGAGAGTTCGAGAATCTCCGGTTTCGGAGATATGCTCGACGCTCCCCGCCGGAAACTCTTCTACATCGTCCTAAGTTTGTCACTTAGACATCCGTGTTGGTTTTGCCGATCGCTTCGGTCAACGCCAATACGCGCGGTGTGCTCCGTCGACTCACCACACCTATTGGGGGTCCATTTGTTGACCTCATTTTCGATGAGGTCTTCTCTTCTTCTCTTTAAGTACTTCAGATCTAGCCTTAGGCTTTTCCTTCGACTATCTTAGAGGACTAGAATCGGGACCCACCTTTTAGAAATTCAAACCACTTCTTAACTCCCCGCAAACTCCACAAACTCGACTCGTAGACCTCTAATCACCTAGAGGGTCGAAATCAAATGTGGAAGTTTAAAGGATGAGTTCCTATAGGACTCTTCGGCCTTAGGACCGCCTCGGGTGGCCCGGTCCGGTGAAGGGGCTGATTTACACACACACTACACTCATACACTTTCACACACCTCCTAAAACCACACCCATACCTAACTTGACCTCCCGACTCATGTAGGTGATTCACATGGATGATCCTTAACCCCTAAGCCCTCGGCTAAGAGGGTTAGGAACAACATAGATGGATGCCTCAAATGAGTCCCTTCATGGCTCATGTGGGCTTGATGTGGCTTCATGGCTCAACCAAAATGATTTCATTCCACTCAAATTTACCCAATCTTCAATTCTCCAAATTTTCAATTTTTGACCCCCGGGACCCTACACCCGCTTAGCCTACCCAAAACCCTTGAAACTACCCAAAATTTGCAAAATCACCTAAATTGCTCAAAATTCCTCAAAAACAATCCCAAAAATATCCACATCACTCAAATTGATCATCCATACCCAAAAATATCAAAAATTCCAAGAAAACCTCCCAATACCCTCCAAATACCCAAAATACCCCCCCTTGACCCAAAAATCCAAAAATTCAGAAAATTCCCAAAAAATTCCAAAAAATCCCAAATATTCCCAATTTCATTTTGTTCAACTACACCATGGGACAATTTTGTCAATTCACCCTACTTTTGTCAAAACCCCCAATTTGACCCATTTTAACCCAAAGTGAACCCAATGTCAAACCAAGCCTACCCAATTGACCCAAATTCTGGTCCAATTCAATTCTAAACTTCAATTCAACATTCCAAATACCAATCTAGACCAAATCCAAGTCCAATTTGATTGACATTTGGATCCAATTTCACTTTTGGCCTTAAAGCCTAATTTGGACCCATGACCCAAACTTAGCTCAAACTCACCCAATTCAACTCCAATTAACCCCAAATCTTTTCTAAATCTTCCTTAGCATCCCCACAAGCATAACACTAACATGATTTGCCCAAAATTTGGACCCAAACCCCACTCAAATTCAACCCAAAGCTAAAAGGCCCAATTTCGACCTAAACCCAAACCTAACCCAAATGGGCCCAAACCCCAAAATCAAAGCCCAACCAAAGTCAAAACCTCTTTGAAACACTCCCATAAACATTTCTCAACATTGATTTTACATCAATTTAAACCCTAGCCCAACATTGGCCCAACTTGGCCCACTTGGACCTATATTGGCCCATTCACCAAAAGAGCCCAAATTCAACCCAATTCAAACCCAAATCACCCCCAATTTGCTTCAAGTCACTCATGATACATCCATGAGCTAAACCCAACAATTATTTGGCCCAATCTCTTTACAAAATTTCATCCCAAAATCCATTTTAAAATTCAAAAGCCCACTTTCCTAAACCATCTTAAAAGCCCATCTAAAACCCTTTCAAAAAGCCCAAAATCCACCCCAAAGCCCACATGATATTTCTCTACATCATCCATTCAATTAAAATCATCCCTAAGTCATAAACCAATGATCAAAAAATTCTAAATGAAGCTTCATCCAAATTTTCACCAAAATATCCAAAATTCTTAAAACCCTTTTTTATGAAATTGACTCGACTTTTCCCAAGCCAAAGGTGAGCCATGAAGCCATGCATGAGCCACATGGAAGCCATGAGAGCCTCTTTACATGTCACCATGCCATTAATGGGTTGACCATTTTAAGCCAAAATGACCCCTTCCCCTTTCTACTTTGATTTAATCACTTTACACATGTCAAACCTCAATCGAATGCACCAAATCCTGCCCCCGACCCACCCGAACAAGATGGTGACCAATGCCCGGCCGGCCGACCACCGAGCCGCCGGAAAACACCATGGCCGAGAGCTCACATGTGAGCCCAACTTGGAATTCTCACTCGCCGAGCCGCCCCATCCCCAGCTGGCCATCGGAGCCGTTCTTCTCTGCCAAGAGCAAGCTCGATCCCAAGCCCTAACTCTCCCGGAGGCCCTCCACCCTCTCCTATTTAAACACCACCCCTTCTCGGCCATGAGAGGTGCCGAAACAAACCTTAAGGAAACTCGCCAAAATTGTTCCGTACTACTCCCCATACACAGAGCACTTGATCCCCACCGAAATCCCCCGCCATTTCTTCCCGTGAGCTCAATTTCGCAGTCGAAATCTAGGCCCAAAACCAGACACTTCTCCACAAGTGAGCCAATCCCCAAATTGATTGGTTCTACACCTTCACCGTACCAAGGGAAGGTGTCCACCAAGCAAAAGCCCCATCTCCGAGCCACCCAATTGCTCCAGCCTCCAAGCTTTGTGATCGGCCGTGGTCGAAATCACATATGGACAATTCACTGCACCGGAGACTTTATCCGGAGCTTGCCGGGATCCAATCGAAGGTGCAACAACCCTCGCATCGAAGCCACACTTCTCCGAGCAAAGGTATGAGCTAATTCTTCATCCCGAGCTTCGGAGATTCTCCATTTCAAATGCTTTAATTTCAATGCATGATCACCGTATAGATGTGTTCGTCTCTTCAAGACGAATCCATGGAGCACAAGAACATGAAAATCCATCGAGTATCGAGCGAGATATTAGTGGATTTAGTGTGGACGGCTCTCGGTGAGGACACTTGGGGACGATGAACGGATGCCGTCCATTCAATACACGCGCGGACGGACGGCCAGGATCGCGTCGGATCAGGAGACGGTACGAGAACCGCGGGGCCCGGCCGCCGACTCAGATGGCGGCGTCGAATGGGAGCGCGACGCGTGTGCATTCGGGAGCTGCAGAGGCCGACGCGGCGCCGCGTGGATAAATAGAAAATTAGGGATTTTTCTCGATTTATTTAATTCCCTAAACTTCAAAAATTCATAACTTTGTGTAGAAAAACCGTAAAAATAAAATAAAAATACCCTCTCGATCAGCTGAACGTAGGAGAATAATGTGGAAAAGAAATCTTTTAATTTCATCAAGTATTTTATTTTTAATAATTTATTTACTCTGTGCATATTTTTAATTCTCCATGCATGTATACAATTCACCATGGCATGAGACCATAGGACTTTTGAAGCCTCTGAATTTGGGAACATTCCCCGAATTTTCCAAAGTCGAGGCCATCCCTTCGAAGAGCTATTGATTTTTCAAATTCATGTTACTATTTCGAGTATTTTAATTCCAATAAATAGCATGTTGTAAAATAAATTCTAGAAAAATTTGGTGATGTTCCTTATGACCGGAGGACCCTAGGAAAAATAGTGTTTGAGTTAGGTTCATTTAAAGCAACCCTAATCGGCTTAAGCACCCAAAATGGATCTCTAATTAATTAGAGCTAACAATACATCAAATTGACTTGAAATCAATTCTCCACTAACCTTTAGGATCAGAGGAACCCACCAAAAAAATTTGAGGTCAATTGGACTTGGTTAGCCCTACTAATTGGGTTGATTAAGCCATTTAGCCATTTTAAACTTTAAAAATTCATAACTTTTAAAATACCTTTCAAAAATTCACCAAATTGGTTTTGGAGCCTCTCTAATATTAGGGGAATTTAAGAAAATTAAAATTTCAATTTTCTAAAAAAGTTGATTTTTAATATTATTTTAATATTTTTAATAATTAAAAAATAATAAAAATCACAAAAATAATAAAATTCACCAAAATGTCACATTTTAAATTTTAGAACAAACCCCATATTTTTCTTAGGTCTATTTAGTGAGATATTAAATTTTAAAGCTCTAGGGTAATTTTAAAATTAAAAAAATGTATTTTCTAGCATTTTCATTAAAATAATTATAATAAATCATAGAAAAATCAGAAAATTGTAAAATTTAATTCTCTGATTTCCTTGATATCAGAGAGATTTTTTAAAAATATAAAATTCATTTTTCAACATTTATTTTATTTTTAAATTATTTAACACTCCAAAACTTAAAATAATTATAATAAAAATAACATAATTCAAAAAATCACCAAAATTGGTCCAAGTGGTCCTCTGGTCATTAGGAATGTCCCCTAATTTTCTTAAGGACAGAAACTTTCCCTTGGTCATGTTATTAAATTTTCCTTGGAAATCTCTATTTTTCACCAAAAATAATTATATAAATAAATTAAATACAAAAAAATCACATTTTCTTCTCTCATGTCTTTATTGACATATGAGTGAAGTCACATAAAAATTTCAAGTTCATTTGAGTTCAATTTAGTGAGTTATGAAATTATTAAGCTTAAAGGGTAAAGTGGTAATTAAAATTTTTAATCCTTAATTAAAACTTTAGGTTTAATAAAAAATTAACAAGTAAAATATTTGATCCTAATCTGATTTGGATGATTGAAATTTAAATAATTAAAGGGTAGAAACCCATTAAGCAATTTAAAATGATTAAACCTTAATTAAATAATTGATTAAATTTGGAAGAATAATAAAATTGGAATTATTAAAATAGGGATATTATTAGGAAGAGATTTATTCTTTAATTTAAAAATCCCTAAATTAATTATCTCATTAATATTCAATTCTTAATTAAAATGATAACTCAAAATTCAAAATATTAAGAGACTTAATCATTAAACTAAAATTAAATTATTAAACTCTTTCAAAAATTTCAATTAAAATTAAAAAATACAATTAAATTTTAAATTAAATTAAAAATTAAATTAAATTAAATAAATTAAATTGGATTAAATTAAATTAAATTAAATTAAAATTAAAAGTTGAATTAAATTAAAGATTAAATTAAATTAAATTAAATAAACAAATTAAATTAAATTAAATGAATAAATTAAATTAAATTAAATAAAATAAATAAAATCAAATTAAATAAATTAAATTAAATTGAATTAAATTAAATTAAAGATTAAATTAAATTAAGTTGAATTAAATATAACATCACCAAAGACATAAATAATTCAAAATAAATCTAAAGCAATTTGAACACTATTCCAAATTTAAACCCATTAATTGAAATTAAACTAAATCACAAATCATTTGAATACCAATTTACTCTCGAAAGCTTTTAGTTATCATAACTCCTAAACGAGATATTAAATGAAATGTTACTTCACTTATAGGACATTCAAATATCCTAGTTCACCGAGCAAGATAACAAAACTCGAATCCCGGACGATTAATTCATTTATATAATTAAATTCATTTGGACTTAAAACAATCCTGTCAGTATTGAAAAGATGTTTAAGATTCTCCTTAAGCACTTCGTCAATATGATAGGATACTTATAAGAACAATTGAACTTAATTATTCTTTGATGAAGAAAATCGTCCTCAAACCAAAACACAAGGAACCTAGATGTCATAGGAAATGACTAGCTATAGGATTAGGAATTTGGTAGAAAACCATAACCCTTCCCTTAGCTTTACCTAAGAACTTGCTTAAATATTCTAATTGTGTTTTAAGTGCAGCTTGGGATGACGGGAAGACCCTCCAGGTACGCTTTTATTTTATTGCAGTTTACTTTCTTGCAATTTATATTATTGCAATTTCATTAATCGCATCGCACTTACTTTTCTTGCATAATAAACAACTGTTGCATGAAAACCCACACCTTTAGGATAGTCCCTAAAATTGAAACCAAAACTAAGTTAAAAGTCATTGCAAGATAAAATTCACTGCCACAACATTTCAAAATATAAAACAACTCAAAATTTAATCACAAAAGAACACAAAACTACAATTATAATTAATTTAAAACGTCCCGTTGGATGATCGGGAATACCTCGGATGATGTAACCTACGTGTTGCTAACGGGATTTCCCGCGGTCTAAATGAAAGTGTGGAACTCATTCAGCTGAGTTTAGCAAATGCATCCGGACTAAGTGAATCCGATAAAAATAATGATGTCGGAAGGATGGAACCGTGGGATCTTAACCGGTGTCGTTATAATCAACTTTAAGATTTGTTTTAATTAAAATATTGAAAACACTTGAAAATTAAGATTTTCTCTAAACCAAAACACTTTTCTCATCCCCCGATTTATGACTTCTAAAACTAAACCTCGCAACAACAAGGAGCTCGGAGCACGGTGGGCAAGCACGGCCATCGTCATCAAGAAAACCTCGAGTCTACTTCGACAAAACTTTCTTAGAATTAAAATAACCAAGCCATAGGACTTCGAGGTAGTTTGCCTAGTGCAACATAAACCCTCAACCTTTGTTAGGCATTTGCATGATCAGGTCATGTAAATTAAGCCCTAACCGGTTTTAGGATTCCGAGGTAGTCGTCCGATACGACATAAACCCTCACATCTTCTGAGGCTATTTGTATGATTCCGTCATATAAATATAAGCTCTAATTAATTAAAATTGGCAAGATCAAAACATTTAAATAAATATTAGGACTTTCCTAAACTCAAGCCAAACAATAGGATAGTCGGGAAATTACCGAAGTTCGCTTCGAATCTGTGATTTCTCCTACTTTTCTTCCTTTGAATTGACAAAATAAAATGTTCTAAACTTGATCCATTCCCTATTGAAATTCCAAAATTCAATCCTTTGAAAACTTAAACTTTGAAATTCTTGAGAGCAGAATTATCGATTATTATCGAGAGTTTTCTTAGGTGATTCTCATCACTTAAGATGTAATTAACTATAGGGGCTTGCCCTTATAGGGAATTTTAAAGAACCTGTGTAATATAAACCCCGTTTAATGCTTTCATATTAAGCAGGGAATTTGTCGGCTTATAAAATTGGTTCGCAGACCAAACGGATGTCACAAATCTTCTAGTTTATTTAATCGAGCCCCACCATTAGGCAAGTGTGTTTATCCTTAGGGATAGATACATGGTTTGTGGTGAGGTGCTCGTTTTATATAAACTATTTGGGATCTGAGATCGGTTTGATTTCATATCTTAAAATCTTTAAATTTAAAATTATTTTCAAAAAAATCAAATATTACTTTTCAAAATTATTTATTTAAATTAAATTAAAAATTCGCCGACAACTTCTGTCAGGCGACCCCCTTTTCAAAATAAAACACACGACCTAAAAATATGCCGACAGGCGTCTACAGTCAAGTTTGTGGAGTTTGCAGGGAGTTAAGAAGTGGTTTGAATTTCTAAAAGGTGGTGGATCCCAATTCTAGTCCTCTAAGATAGTCAAAGGAAAAGCCTAAGGCTAGATCCTAAGTACTAAAAGAAGAAGAGAAGACCTCATCAAAAATGAGGTCAACAATCGTTGGATTTCCTTCTTGGGAGTCCCCTTCATCGCAGTGGCGCTCTCTTCGGACTCGAGTCTCTTGAGGAGACTTTCCTTTTTTGGTCGTTGCTTTAGTCTTAATTGGCCAGTAGTAGGACGCCATACCATCCTTCTAGCAGCAGAAGGCCTAGGACCGGATGGTCTATCGGCTGAATGCTGGAAGGTGGTATCCTCCCTGATCTGTAAACCTGAAACAACAATAGGTGGACTAGCTTTTGTCGGCATTATTTTTAGGTTGTGTGTTTTATTTTGAAAAGGGAGTCGCCTAACAGAAATTGTCGGCGAATTTTAATTTAATTTAAATAAATAATTTGAAAAGTAGTATTTGATTTTGAAAGTAATTTTAAATTTGAAAATTTTTAAGATATGAAATCAAACTAATCTCACATCCCGAATAGTTTATATAAATGAGCACCGCATCACAAACTGTGTATCTATCTCGAAGAATAGACACACTCTTTGGTGATGGGGCTCGATTAAATAAACTAGAAGATTTGTGACATCCATTTGGTCTGCGAACCAATTTTATAAGCCGACAAATTCCCCTGCTTAATATGAAAGCATTAAATAGGGTTTATATTACCTGGGTTCTTAAAATTCCCTATAAGGGCAGGCCTCTATAGTTAATTACATCTTAAGTGACGGGAATCACCTAAGAAAACTCTCGATAATAATCAATAATTCTGCTCTCAATAATTTTAAAGTTTAAGTTTTCAAATGATTGGATTTTTAAAATTTCAAAAGGGATTAGCTCAAATTTGGAACATTTTGTTTTGGTAATTCAAAGGAAGAAAGGTAGGAGAAATCACGCAGTTAGAGCGAACTTCGTGTAATTTCCCGACTATCCTATTGTTTGGCTTGGATTTAGGAAAGTCCTAATGTTTGTTTAATGTTTTGATCTCACCAATTTTAATTAATTAGGACTTATATTCGTATGACATAATCATACAAATAGCCTGGAAAATGTGAGGGTTTATGTCGTATCGGCCGACTACCTCGAAATCCTAAAACCGGTTAGGGCTTAATTTACATGATATGACCATGCAAATGCCTAACAGAAGGTTGAGGATTTATGTTGCACTAGGCAAACTACCTCGAAGTCCTATGGCTTAGTTATTTAATTCTTAAGAAAGTTTTGCTGAAGCAAATTCAGGTTTTGCTGATAACGATGGTAGTGCTGCCCACCATGCTCCGAGCTCCTTGTTGTTGCAGAGGTTTAATTTTAGAAGTCATGAATCAGGAGATGAGAGAAGTGTTCTGGTTTAGAGAAAGTCTTAATTTCCAAGTGTTTTTCATGTTTTAATTACAACAAATCTTAAAGTTGATTATAACAACACCGGTTAAGATCCCACGGTTCCATCCTTCCGGCATCGTTATTTTTATCGGATTCACTTAGTCCGGATGAATTTCCTAAACTCAACCGAATGAGTTCCACACTTTCATTTAGACCGTGGGAAATCCCGTTAGCAACACGTAGGTTACATCATCTGAGGTATTCCCGATCATCCAACAAGACGTTTTAATTTAGTTGTAATTGCAATTTTGTGTTTTGTTTGTGGTTAAATTTTGAGTTGTTTTATATTTTGAAATGTTATGGCGGTGAATTTTATCTTGCAATGACTTTTAATTTAGTTTTGGTTTTAGTTTTAGGGACTATCCTAAAAGTGTGGGTTTTCATGCAAAAGTTGTTTATCATGCAAGAAAAGTAAGTGCGATGCGATTAAGTAAATTGCAATAAAGTAAATTGCAACAAAATAAAAGTATACCTGGAGGTTCTTCCCGTCATCCCAAGCTGCTCTTAAACACAATTTAGAATATTTAAGCAAGTTCCTAGGTAAAGCTAAGGGAAGGGTTATGGTTTTCTACCAAATTCCTAATCTTATAGCTAGTCATTTCCTATGATGTATAGGTTCTTGTGTTTTGGTTTGAGGATGATTTTCTTCATCAAAGAACAATTAAGTTCAATTGTTCTTATAAATATCCTATCATATTGAGGAAGTGCTTAAGAAGAATCTTAAACATCTTTTCAATATTGCTAGAATTGTTTTAAGTCCAAATGAATTTAATTATATAAATGAATTAATCGTCCGGGAATTCAAGTTTTTGTTGTTATCTTACTCAGTGAACTAAGACATTTGAATATCCTATGAGGGAAGTAACATTTCATTTAATGTTCTGTTTAGGAGTTATGACAACAAAAGCTTTCGAGGGCAAATTGATGTTCAAATGATTTGTGATTTAATTTAATTTCAGTTAACGGGTTTAAATTTGGAATAGTGTTCAAGTTGCTTTATATTTATTTTTGAATTTCTTTATGTCTTAGGTGATGTTATTTTTAATTCAATTTAATTTAACTTTCATTTAATTTAATTTGGTTTAGTTTTAATTTTAATTTAATTTATTTAATTTAATCTAATTTTAATTTTAACTTGATTTTTATTTTTTTATTTTAATTTAATTTAATTTAATTTAATTTAATTTAATTTAATATGATTTAATTTAATTTAATTTAATTTAATTTGATTTAATTTGATTTAATTTGATTTAATTTAATTTAATTTAATTTAGTTTAGTTTGATTTAATTTGATTTAATTTAATATGTTTTAATTTAATTTAATTTAATTTAATTTAATTTAAATTTTAATTTAATTTAATTTTTAATTTTAATTTAATATTTTATTTTTTTATGTTTTAAAGATGATTTAATTTTAATTGTTAAAGTATTAATTTAATTGAAATTTTAAAAGGATTTAATTTAAATAATTTAACTTTAATTTAATTTAATGATTAAGTCTTTTAGCATTTTAGATCTTAAATTTAGATTATCATTTTGATTAGGAATTAAATATTATGGAGATGATTAATTTAGGGATTCTTAAATTAAAGAACAAATCTCTTCCTAATAATATCCCTATTTTAATAATTCGAATTTTATTATTCTTCTAAATTTAATCAATTATTTAATTAAGGTTTATTTTAATTATTTTTAAATTGTTTAGTAGGTTTCTACCCTTTAATTATTCAAATTTCAATCATCCAAATCAGATTAAGATCAAATATTTTACTCTTTAATTTTATTAAGCCTAAAGTTTTAATTTAAGGTTAAAATTTTAATTACCATTTTGCCCTTCAAGCTTAATAATTTTATAACTCACTAAATTAAGCTTAAATGAACTTGAAATTTTTATGTGAATTTACTCATATGTCAATGAAGTCATTAGAGGAGAAAATGTGATTTTTTTGTATTTAATTTATTTATGTAATTATTTTTGGTGGAAAATAGGGATTTCCAAGGAAAATTTAGTAATATGACCAAGGGAAAGTTTCCTTCCTTAAGAAAATTATGAGACATTCCTAATGACCAGAGGACCACTTGGACCAATTTTGGTGATTTTTTGAATTATATTCTTTTTATTATAATTATTTTGAGTTTTGGAGTATTAATTAATTTAAAAATAAAATAAAGGTTGAAAAATGAATTTTATATTTTTTAAAAATCTCTCTGATATCAAGGAAATTAGAGAATTAATTTTTACAATTTTCTGATTTTTCTTTGATTTATTAGAATTATTTTAGTGGAAATGCTAAAAAATACATTTTTTTAATTTTAAAATTACCTTAAGGCTTTAAAATTTAATATCTCATCATATAGACTTAAGAAAAATATGGGGTTTGTTCCTAAGTGATTAAAACTCAAAATGTGACATTTTGGTGAATTTTATTATTTTTGTGATTTTTATTATTTTTTAATTATTAAAAATATTAAAATAATACAAAAAATCAACTTTTTTAGAAAATTGAAATTTTTAATTTTCTTAAATTCCCCTAATATCAGAGAGGCTCCAAAACCAATTTGGTGAATTTTTGAAAAGTATTTTGAAAGTTATGAATTTTTAAAGTTTAAATTGGCTAAATGGCTTAATCAACCCATTTAGTAGGTTAACCAAGTCCAATTGACTTCAAATTTTTATGGTGGGTTCCTCTGATCCTAAAGGTCAGTAGAGAATTGATTTCAAGTCAATTTGATGCATGATTAGCTCTAATTAATTAAGGACCTATTTTAGGTGTTTAAGCCAATTAGGGTTATTCCAAGTGGATTAATTCAAAACCTATTTTTCCTAGGTTCCTCTGGTCATAATAAACATCACCAAATTTTCCTAGAATTTATTTCACAATATGCTAATTATTGGAATTAAAATACTCAAAACAGCAACATGAATTTGAAAAATCAATAACTTCTCATAGGGATGGCCTCTGACTTTGGAAAATTCAGGGAATGTTCCCAAATTCATAGGCTTCAAAAGCCCTATGGTCTCATGCCATGGTGAATTTCCTATATGCATGAAGAATTAAAACAATGCAGAGAGTAAATAAATCATTAAAAATAAAATACTTGATGAAATTAAATGATTTCTTTTTCACATTATTCTCCTCTGTTCACTGAGCAAGAGGGTATTTTTATTTTATTTTTCTGATTTTTCTACACAAAGTTATGCATTTTTGAAGTTTAGGGAATTAAATAAATAGAAAAATAACCTATTTTTCTACTTATCCATGCGGCGCCAACTCAACCTAGGCATCTCCGAAGCACCGCGTGTCGTCTTCTGATTCGGCGCCGCCATCCAACTCAGCGCTCCGGGGCCCGCCGTATCGTTCCGTCTCCTCATCCGGCGCGATCCTGGCCGTCCGTCCGCGCGTGTATTAAATGAACGGCATCCGTTCATCGTCCCCAAGCCTCCTAGCTCGAGAACCGTCCACACTAAATCCCTAATATCTCACTCAATACTTGACGGATTTTCGTGTTCTTGTGCTCTATGGATTTGTGTTGAAGAGACGAATACATCTATATGGTGATCATGCATTGAAATTAAGGCATTTGAAACGGAGAATCACCAGAAGCTCGGGATAAAGAGTTAGCTCATACCTTTGCTCAGAGAAGTGTGGCTTCAATCTGAGGGTTGTGTCACCTTCGATTGCGTCCCAGCAAGCTCCAGATGAAGTCCCTTGGCCTGGTGAATTGTCTAGGTATGATTTTGACCAAGCCCGAACACAAAGCTTTTGCTGGTGGACTTCTTCCCTTGGTCTGGTGAAGGTGTAGGACCAATCAATTTGGGGATTGGTCCACTATGAAGAAGTGTCATGGTTTTTGTGCTGAAGTTTGAACTCAAAATCGAGCTCGGCTAGAGGGAATTGGGGCTGGAATCCGAGTGGGGATCAAGTGCTCTATGTGTCGAGAGTGGTCCGGAATGATTTTGGCAGAAGTTCCTTAAGGTTGGTTCAGCACCTCTTCCATGGCCGATAGAGGGGGTGTTTAAATAGGAGAGGGTGGAGGGCCTCCCAGGGGGGCTTAAGGCTTGGGATCAGCTGCTTTGGTGAGGAGAAGAGCAACCATGGTGGCCACTGGGCATGGGGCAGCTCAGCAAGGGAGAATTTCAATGTTGGCTCACATGTGAGCTCTCGGGTGTGGTGTTTTCCGGCGGCCTGGTGGCTGGCCGGCCAGGCACTGGTCACCATCTTATTCAGGTGGGTCAGGGCTTGGGTTTAGTGCAGGCAATTGGCAAATGCCATGTGTCCAAAGCTTGGATTAGAATGGTATGAGAGAAGGCTCATTTTGCACTTGGTTTGGTCAACCCATGGAAATGGGCTTGGTTCACCTCCCCATGGCTGATTTGGGCTGAGGGAGGATCAGATGAATCAGCTAGGAAAGGGTAGAAAAGTCACCATCCATGAATATTTTGATTAATCATGGATTAAGGTGAAGCATTAAAAGGGTTAAAACCTTTTTAAGGGGGCTTAAAAGAGGCTCTTCCTTTCGCCATTAATGGCTTGGTCACATGTCAAACCTTCCATGGCTTCATGTGGCTTGTCCATGGCTTGCATGTGGCTTCATGACTTGTCTTTGGCTTGGGGAAAAGCTTGGTCAATTTCATGAAAATGGAATTTGAAGATTTTGGCAATTTAGTGAAAAAATTTAGATGGTGCTTGATTTAGGTTGATTTGATGATTGATTTGGGACTTAGGAATTGATCCCAATTAAAGGGATGATGAGAAGGAATTGTCATGTGGGCTTTGGGCCTTTTGAAATTATTTTTGATGGGCTTTTAGGAAGGCTAAGGGGATGGGCCTTTAGGTTTCAAAACAAATTCTAGGATGAGAATTTTGCAAAGGATTAGATCCAATAAGTGTTGAATTTAATTTAGGAATGTTTCATGAATGATTTGGAATAAATTTGAAGTGGTTTAGGCTTGAATTGGGTTGGATTTGGACCTCTTTGGTAAATGGGCCAATGTAGGTCAAATTGGGCTAACTTGGGCCAATGTTGGGCTAGGGTTCAAATTGATGTAAAATAAATATTGGGAAATGTTTATGGGAGTGTTTCAAAGAGGTTTTGGTTTTGGTTGGGTTTTGATTTTGGGGTTTGGGCTTATTTGGGTTAGGTTTCGGTTTAGGTCAAAATTGGGCTTTTTGGCTTTGGGTTCAATTTGAGTGGGGTTTGGGTCTAAATTTTGGGTAAATCATGTTAGTATTTTGTTTTTGGGGATGTTAGGGAAATTTTAGAAAGGATTTGGAGTTAATTGGAGTCAAATTGGATTGGTTTGGGTTAGGTTTGGGTCATGGGTCCAAATTGGGCTTTAAGGCCAAAAGTGAAATTGGATTCAAATGTCAATCAAATTGGACTTGGATCTGGTCTAGATTGGTGTTGGGAATGATAAATTGAAGTTTAGAATTGAATTGGACCAGAATTTGGGTCAATTGGGTAGGTTTGGCTTGACATTGGGTTCACTTAGGGTTAAAATGGGTCAAATTGGGGGTTTTGACAAAAGTTGGGTAAATTGACAAAATTGGCCCATGGTGTAGTTGAACAAAATGAAATTGGTAATATTTGGGATTTTCTGGAATTTTCTAGGAATTTTCTGAATTTTTGGAGTTTTGGGTCAAGAGGGGTATTTTGGGTATTTGGAGGGTATTGGGAGGTATTTTTGGAATTTTTGGTATTTTTGGCTATGGATGATCAACTTGATTGGTGAGGAAATGTTCAAGGTTAATTTTGGGTGATTTGGAGATCTTTTTTGAAAAATTTGGGTAATTTCAAGGGCTTTGGGTAGGCTAGGCGAGTGTAGGGTCCCGGGGGTCAAAAATTGAAATTTGCAAAATTGAAGATTGAGTAATTGTAAGTGGAATGAAATCATTTTGGTTGAGCCATGAAGCCATATCAAGCCCACATGAGCCATGAAGGGACTCATTTGAGGCATCCACTATGTTGTTCCTAACCCTCTTACCAAGGGCTTAGGGGTTAAGGACCATCCATGTGAATCACCTTCATGAGTCGGGAGGTCGGGTTAGGTATGAGTGTGTTTTTAGGATGTGTGTGAAAGTGTAGTGTATAGGTGTAGTGTGTGTGTAAGTCGGCCTTTCACTGGACTGAGCCACCTGTAGGCGATCCTAAGGCCAAAGAGTCCTATAGGAACTCATCCTTTAAACTTCCACATTCGATTTCAACCCTCTAGGTGATTAGGGGTCTACAATCAAGTTTGTGGAGTTTGCAGGGAGTTAAGAAGTGGTTTGAATTTCTAGGTGGTGGGTCTCAATTCTAATCCTCTAAGATAGTCAAAGGAAAAGCCTAAGGCTAGATCCTAAGTACTAAAGAGAAGAAGAGAAGACCTCATCAAAAATGAGGTCAACAGCTTTCATCTTCTTATTCGGCTTTTCTGTGGCGCTAACGGGTTCTACTTGCGGTCCAAGACGGGATTTGGCTGGCACCCACCCTATTCTTCTTAAAATCTCTGATACAGGACATTTCTCTTTCTTTGCTAACTTCTCTATCACAGTCTGCAGTCGGGCAAATGGTGTAATCCTAGCCCTTTTCTTTCGGCCGTTGCTATAGTATGCGGGTCGAGGTAATGTAGAAGCAATCTTGCGGACATTTTCCTCATCAGCTGCAGCGGAGAGGGGATGGAATCTACTTCCTTCCAAAAGCGGTGTATACTCAGGCAATGGTATGTACTCAGGTAGTGGTGTGTACTCAGGCAGTTCTTCCAAGAAAGCAACTTCAGCAGCTCTGGCTTTCCTTGCAATCTTTCTACTCCTCGTT
Organism: Papilionanthe hookeriana x Papilionanthe teres; assembly: GCA_022702705.1. NCBI lineage: Eukaryota > Viridiplantae > Streptophyta > Magnoliopsida > Asparagales > Orchidaceae > Papilionanthe > Papilionanthe hookeriana x Papilionanthe teres. The sequence continues at coordinate 12,514,736 of CM040426.1, read as the reverse complement.
CTCCTCCGAGTCCGTGTTAGGGGTGGAACCCTCGAGCTGGACCCAATTTCGAAAACGAAGGTCTCGCATGGAGATCCGTACCCTCCACGCGTAACATGCTCGTCACAAATTCGAATTTCCTTCCCCTTCGGTTTGGCGGAAGCCGGGGTAGGTGCGGAGACGACTACACCGGCGGGGTAGAAACAACGGTCCTCCCGCGAACAAGCAAGTACTCTTCTCAATCGGAACCCTTTGCGGAGGAGGGAACTCTTGAGTTGACTTGAGGTTGAACTCGATCAAAGGCTTTTTCAGTTTCAGGCACTTTGTCTGTAAGTGTGAAAAGGGTGACGTCAGTGATCTTGACATTTGTATTCTCGAATCCTAGCCCGAAACAGATGATTCCATTGTCAGGAAGCTCCTCCTTGTAGACAGCTAGGTCAAGTCCGTTGGTAACAGAGAAAATCAGCTTTGGGGTAGATATTTTCTGTAAGGTAGATTCTGATTGTCAGTCCCAAGTTATGCTTCTTCTCATCAGGATGAAAAGAAAGGAATCGAAAAGAGTCCGAACACATTTTTGTCCATGTATTTATAAAAAGGAGTTATTTGTTAAAAGGGTCGTTCATTAGAGGATTTGTTTATTAGGAATGAAATGTTCAAAGGAATCCGATTCAAAATTGGAAAGGAAGAGAAAGTCTTATGCAAGACTTCTCGACTCGAAATACCGCTCCTAAACTAACACCTATTGGGGGTCCACCCCACCTCAGAAAAGAGGTAAAAGGATCTCGGAACCTCTCCGTTTAGGGGTGTCTAAACAGTGGCTCCTAAATCCGAGAGGAGTTGGCTATACTCGTTCGAGACAGAAATGAACGGGGTATTCCAACGAGAAGAATGGTAGTACGGTCCACTAGGGGCATGGGCTCACTACCGATTTATGAAAGCAAAACCATCTGACCAAAATGGAGAGAGGAACTAGTCCCCAGCGGAGTCGCCAGAAGTTGTCGGCATATTTTTAGGTTGAGTGTTGTATTTTTGAAAAGAGGTCGCCTACAGAAATTGTCGGTGAATTTTTGATTTAATTTAAATAAATAATTTGAAAAGTAGTATGATTTTGAAAATAATTTTAAATTTGAAAATATGAAATCAAACTGATCTCACATCCCGAATAGTTTATATAAACGAGCACCGCACCACAAACCGTGTATCTATCCCGAAGAATAGACACACTGCTCGATAATGGGGCTCAATTAAATAAACTAGAAGATTTGTGACATCCGTTTGGTCCGCGAACCAATTTTATAAGCCGACAAATTCCCCGCTTAATATAAATGAATTAAGCGGGGTTTATATTACTCGGGTTCTTAAAGTTCCCTATAAGGGCAAGCCCCTATAGTTAATTACATCTTAAATGAAGTGAATCATTTAAGAAAACTCTCGATAATGATCAGTGGTTTTGCTCTAAAGAATTTCAAAGTTTAAGGTTTTCAAAGGATTGGATTTTTGAAATTTCAAAAGGGATTAGCTAAAATTTGGAACATTTATTTTCAGGAGTCCAAAAGGAAGAGAAGTAGGAGAAGCTGAGGATCCAAGAAGAATCTTGGCAACTTCCCACACTATCCTATGGTTTGGCTTCAAATTGGAAATTTACTTAATGTTTCCATCCTGCCAATTTTAATTAATTAGGTCTTATATTTGTATGACATAATCATACAAATAGCCTCGAGGATGTGAGGGTTTATGTCGTACCAAACGACTACCTCAGAGTCCTAAGATTGGTTAGGGCTTAACTTACATAACATGATTATGCAAATGCCTAACAAAAGGGTTGAGGATTAAAGTTGCACTAGGCAAATTACCTCGAAATCCTATGGCTTTGGTTATTTAATTCTAGGAATGTTTTGCTGAAGTAGACTCAAGTTTTGCTGATGAAGATGGCCGTGCTGCCCACCGTACTCCAAGCTCCTTGTTGTTGCAGAGGTTTAGTTCTAGAAGTCATAAATCAAAGGATGAGAGAAGTGTTTTGGTTTTAGAGAAATCTTAAAGTCCAAATGTCTTTAGTGTTTTAGTTAAAACAAATCTTAAAGTTGATTAAACAGAACCGATTAAGATCTCACGGTTCTGTCATCCCGGCACCGTTATTTTCATTGAATTCACTTAGTCCAGATGAATTTGCTAAAATTCAGGGAATGTTCCCAAGTTCAGAAGCTTCAAAAGCCCTATGGTCTCATGCCATGGTGAATTGCCTATGCAAATGGAGAATTAAAACAATGCAGGGAGTAAATAAATCATTAAAAATAAAATACTTAATGAAATTACTTGATTTCTTTTCCACATTATTCTCCCATGTTCACTGAGCAAGAGGGTATTTTTATTTTATTTTTAGGATTTTTTACACAATGTTATGAATTTTTGAAGTTCTGGTAATTAAATAAATAGAAAAATACCCTATTTTCTTACTTATCCACGCGGCCCGCGGTTCATGTCCCGTTGCTCCGTCCTGCGCGATGCTGGCCGTCCGCTCGATACACGCGCGATCCGACGGCTCCTAGTCATCATCTACGACTGGTGTGAACCTGTGACCGTCGACCTTCTAACCCTAATTTCTCGCTCGATTCTCAACAGATTTTTGTGTTCTTATGCTCTATGGATTCGTCTTGAAGAGACGAACACATCAATACAGTAAATAGGCATTGAAATTGACTCAAACTAAATGGAGAATCTCTGGAAGCTCGGGAGGAAGAGTGAGTCCATACCTTTGCTCAGAGAAGTGAAGCTTCAATCTGAGAGTTGTGTCACGTTCGATTGGGTCCAAGCAAGCTCCTGATGAAGTCCCTTGGCCTGATGAATTGTCTAGGTATGAAAGTGCCCATAGCCGATCACAAAGCTTGGAGGCTAGAAGCAATGGCTGGCCTGGAGAGGGGTATTTTGCTGGTAAACTTCTTCTCTTGGTCTGGTGAAGGTGTAGAGTAAATCAATTTGAGGATTGACTCACTGTGGTGAGATGTCCTGGTTTTTATGCTGAAATTGGAACTCAAAATTGAGGTCAGCTAGAGGGAATTGGGGCTGGAATCCAGTGGGAATCAAATGCTCTATGTGTAGAGAGTGGTCTGGGATTATTTTGGCAGAGTTTCCTTAAGGTTTTGGTTCAGCACTTCTTCATGGCCGAGAGAGGTGGGGTTTAAATAGGAGAGGCTGGAGGGCCTCCCAGGGGGAGTTAGGGCTTGGGATCAGCTGCTCTATGCAAGAGAAGAACAGCCATGGTGGCCACTGGACTTGGGGCAGCTCAGCAAGGGGGAATTTCAATGTTTGCTCACATGGGAGCTCTCGAGTGTGGTGTTTTCCGGCGATCCAGGCGGCTGGCCTGCAGGCATGGGTCACCCTCAGGTTCAGGTGAGTCAGGGCTGGGGTTTAGTGTAGGCAATTGGGCTTTGCCATGTGTAAAGAGCTTGGATTAAAATGGCATGGGGGAGAGGCCATTTTGGCTTGGTTTGGGTTAACCCATGTGTTTGGGTTGGGTTCACCTCCCCATGACCTGGTTTTAGGCTGAGAGGATCATGTGAGTCAACCTACCAAAGGTAGTGAAGTCCACATCAAGGATTAGGTGGCAAAGTATGGTTTAGAGTGTATCATGTTTAAGGTAAAAAGCGTTTAAAAAGGTTTAAGAAAGAGATCCCCTCTCTTGCCATTAATGGCTTGGTGAGGTGGAAAGTAGATCCATGGCTCTCATGGCTCCCATGTGGCTCATGCATGGCTTCATGGCTCATATATGGCTTGGGAAAAGTTGTCTCACTTGCATGAGAAAGGGTGTTGGAATTTTTTATAGATTTAAGGAGAATTGTCATAAGGCTTGATTTGGATTTATTTGGTGATGGATTTTAGAACTTAGGAAGTGTTTTAAATCAAAGGGATGATGAGAGGAATTTCATGTGGGCTTTGTCATGGACTTTGGGCTTTTGAACTTGCTTTGGATGGGCTTTTAGGAAGGCTTAAGGGAATGAGCCTTTAGGTTTAAGAATGAAATCATGGATGTGAATTTTGTAGAAATTTTGGCCAAGTAATTGTTGAGTTTGGTTTAGGGATGTGTCATGAGTGATTTGAAACAGATTTGGAGTGATTTGGGTTTGAATTGGGTTTGATTTGGGCTTCTTTGGTAAAGGGGCCAATATAGGTCAAATTAGGCTAATTTGGGCCAATGTTTGGATAGGGTTGAAATTGATGTAAAATTAATGTTGAGAAATGTTTATGGGAGTGTTTCAAATAGGTTTCAACTTTGGTTGAGTTTTGGTTTTGGGATTTGGGCCCATTTGGGTTAGGTTTGGGTGTAGGCCTATTTAGGGGATTTTGGCTTTAAGGTGGATTTGGGTGAGGTTTGAGTCCAATTTTTGGGCAAATCATGTTAGTGTTTTGTTTTTGGGGATGTTAGGGAAAGTTTAGAATAGGTTTGGGGTTAATTGGAGTTGAATTGGGTTAGTTTGGGTCAAGTTTGGGTTATGGAACCAAATTGGGCTTTAAGCTTAAAAATGAAATTGGATTCAAATGTTAATCAAATTGGACCTGGATTTGGTCTAGGTTGATATTGTGGATATTGAATTGAAGTTTAGAATTGAATTGGACCAAAATTGGGGTCAATTGGGTAGGTTTGGTTTGACATTGGGTCACTTGGGTTAAGATTGGGCTAAATTAGGGGTTTTGGTAAAAGTGGGGTAAATTAACAACATTGGCCCATGGTGTAGTTAGATAAAATGAAATTGGGAATATTTGCGATTTTCTGAAATTTTCTGAGAATTTTCTGAATTTTTGTATTTTTGGGTCAAGAGGGGCATTTTGGTAATTTGGAGGGTATTCGGGGATACTTTTGGAATTTTTGATATTTTTGGCTATGGATGATCAATTTGATTGGTGAGGAAGTGTTCAAGGTTAATTTTGGGGAATTTTGGGTGATTTGGAAATTTTGGAGGATTTGGGCAATTTTAAGGGCTTTTGGTATGTTAGGTAGGTCCGGGGGCGCGAGGGGCCAAAAATTGAAATTTTGGAAAAATGAAGATTGATCAAATATGAGTGAAATGGAAGCACTTTGGTTGAGCCATGAAGTCATATTAAGCCTATATGAGCCATGAGAGGACTCATTTGAGGCATTCACTATGTTGTTCCTAACCCTCTTAACCAAGGGCTTAGGGGTTAAGGTCCATCCTTATGAATTACCTACATGAGTCAGGGAGTCAAGTTGGGTATGGCTGTGGTTTTAGGATTTGGATTGTGTATGTGAGAGTGTAGTGTATGAGTGTAGTGAGTGTGTAAGTCAACCCTCACAGACCAGGCCACCCAGGGTAGTCCTAAGGCCAAAGAGTCCTATAGGGACCTCATCCTTTAAACCTTCACATTTGATTTGAACCCTCCACGTGATTAGGGGTCTACAATCAAGCTTGTGGGGTTTGCAGGGAGTCAAGAGGTGTTTGAACTTCTAAAGGGTGGGTTCCACTTCTAGTCCTCTAAGATAGTCAAAGGAAAAGCCTATGGCTAGATCCTAAGTACTAAAGAGAGAAGAGAAGACCTCATAAAAAATGAGATCAACAGTAGTAAGTAGTAAACCTTAACTTTAGTGCTTTTTACACATTGTGTAACGTTTTCTCAAAAATTCAATATTTCTTTATGGGTTTGATATCCAGGACTCCATTAGAGCCATGTATTACTTGATACGATACATATACTTGCGTTGAATGATTGGACTTAACAAAATTATTATAAATCTATAAATCTGAGTTCATAAATTCTTGCAAAACATAAAGTCGAGCATCAATTTTTTGGCGCCGTTGCCGGGGAAATTAACAGAGTTAAGAGAGTATGTAGGAAGGTATTTATTAATAATATATATAAAAAACCTTTACTTTTTAGTGTGTAATTGTGTGTTTGTTTATTTTTATTAAATTATTTGTGTTTTTATATGCGTAGTAGCGGATCTATAGGTCTAGTACCTTAGGATTTGGAGTTAGAGCGTACTATCAGAAAAATTAGAAAACAACAAAAATAATTTGAAAATCCTTACAAAATGATGAATATTCAAGATAACCAAAGAAATGAAATTGGAAATTTGCCAAGACCTTTAAGAGATTATGCTAACCCAACAACAGATGAAATTCATATAACTATTCAAAGTCCTAGTGTTGTTGCTAATTCATTTGAACTTAAACCAGTTATATTCCAAACGGTACAAAAAAAATCAATTTGCTGGAACACCTAATGAGGATCCAGACTTACATCTCGCTAGTTTTTTAGAACGGTGTGCTACTTTTAAATATGATGGAGTGTGTAGTGACGCTGTCGGACTTAGACTTTTTCCTTTTTCATTAAGGGATAAGGCTAGGGCATGGTTAAATTCGTTAGTACCTAGAGCTATTAGAACTTGGGGAGAATTATCTCAAAATTTTCTATCAAAATATTTCCCTCCATCAAAGGCTGCTAAATTAAGAAATGATATTACATCATTTTGTTAGTTTAAAGGAGAGTCAATATATGAAGCTTGGGAGAGATTTAAAGATCTTATTAGAAAGTTCCCACATCATGCTTTACTAGATTGGTTAATAATTCAAACATTTTATAATGGATTAGTGGGATCATTGAGATCTATAATAGATGCTGCTGCTGGTGGATCATTAATGTCAAAACCTTTTGATGAAGCATACACATTAATTGAAGAAATGACTAATAATAATTTTCAATGGCCCTCTGAATGGGTAAATCCTAAGAGAGTAGCTAGTGTTCATGATTCATATATGACGACTATGATAGTTTCTCAAATTGCAGCCCTTTCAAAGAAAATAGATCAATATGGAATGAATTTTTCTCAACTACCTCTAGTGTTAGAGGAAAATTCATTTGGATAGATAAAAGAATCTCAAACACCTTACGAGACCTTAAATTCTATTAATAGACCTAACAATCCTTATTCAAATTATTATAATCCTGGTTGGAAGAATCACCCAAACTTCAATTGGAATAAAAGTAATGCTAATGTTGGTTAGCATTGGGCTAACAATTCTATGAATCCAATTGGAAATTCGAACAATCAAGGAAATTCTAATTTTAGACCATCTTATCCTCCTGGATTTAATAGTAACCCTCAATTTAAGGATAAGAAGTTGTCTACTAAAGAAATGATTCTAATCATGGGAAATCAATTACAAGCTCTAGGTGTTGCTATGAAGAATATTGAAAATCAATTAGGACATATTTTCACTGCACTTAATAATAGACCTTTGGGAACACTTCCAAGTAATGTGGAGATCAATCGAAAAGATCAAAACAAGGAACAACTTAAGGCTATTGAATTAAGGAGTGGAAAAGAATTGAAAACTAGAGTGCAAAAAGAAGTTGAAATAAAAAAGGAGAAGGTAGAAATTGAAAAAGGTTCAAAAAAGATTTATCCAAACATGGAATATCCTCTTGAACCAATGAAGATTACTGTTGAAAAGCAACCACCTTCATTTCTTCAAAGGTTAAAGAAACGAAACATGGATAACATATTTGGAAAATTTTTGGAGATCCTTAAGAAATTAACATTTAACATTCTTTTTGTTGAAGCATTAGAACAGATGCCTGACTATGCTAAGTTTATGAAGGATATTCTGAGATAGAAAAGAAAATTAACAGACCGTGAAACTATTGCACTTACCGAAGAGTGTAGTGCAATTATTCAGAAGAAGCTTCTGGAAAAATATAATGATCCTGGTAGTTTCACTATTTCGTGCGCTATAGGTGAAAATTTTTTCGGAAAAGCTTTATGTGATCTGGGAGCGAGTATTAATATTATGCCTTTATCAACTTTCAAAAGGTTGGGAATAGGAGAAATTTCTCCTATATCTGTGACTCTTCTGTTAGCCGATCGTTCCATTACTTATCCTAAAGGAGTGGTGGAAGATGTGTTAGTGAAAGTGGATAAATTTATCTTTCCTGTGGATTTTATTGTACTTGATATGGAGGAAGATAAAGAAATTCCAATCATTTTGGGAAGACCATTCCTTGTTACTGGAAGAGCGGTAATTGATGTTCAAAAAGGAGAATTAACTATGAGAGTTAATGATCAAGAGGTAAAATTTAATATTTTAAAATCTATGAAGTATCCCTCAATGGAAAAAGATAATGAATGTTTCAGAATGGAGGTCAGTGATTACTTGAGAAACGATCATTTTGAAGAAATATTTGAAAAAGAAGAAGAATATAAAAATATGTTTAAAGAAGAAAGTGAAGATGAAGAACATTCAGATAATGAGAAGAATGAAGATTTGGAGTATGTTCAGGAGAGATTCAAAATATTAGACACTATGGAAGGTGGAGATAAAAGCTTAATTCCATCAATCATAAAACCTTCTGAACTTGAAATGAAAATTCTCCCTAATCATTTAAAGTATATGTTCTAAGGAGAATAATCTACTTTCCCTGTTATTATAACTTCGAAGCTAAATGAATACCAAGAACAGAAGTTGTTGGAAACTTTAAAAAGATATAAAAAATCTTTTGGATGGACTTTGGCAAACATTAAAGGAATTTGTCCTTCTATTTGTATGCACAAAATTTTATTAGATGAAGAACATAAACCGAGAGTTGATCCGCAAAGGAGACTGAATCCTATAATGAAAGAAGTAGTTAAGAAAGAGATTTTAAAATGGTTGGATGCTGGAATTATTTATCCTATTTCGGATAGTGCTTGGGTAAGTTCAATACATTGTGTACCAAAAAAGGGAAGAGTGACTGATCACAGAAAAATATGTTAAGAAATTCATACCTATTTTTTATGAAATGTCACTTTAAAGAAATGTATTTTATTTATTTTATTGCAGGAATAAAGATTTATAAGTGATGGAAGAAAAAAAAGCATAAAATAGAGCAAATTTGGATCAAAAAGGAAGAAACACATGCAAGTCGCCGACGGCGAAATTGAGACCGCCGACGGCGAGATTATAAAGAGAATTTCTTAAAGGTTTGCAACTACCTCGCTGACAGCGAGCCTGAGCCCGCCGACAACGAGATCGCACGGTTTGAAGACCTTCTAGAAGCCCCACTGACGGCAAGGTCATTTCTCGACGACGGCGAGACAGTTCAAAATGCCAGATACATTGAACCTAGATGCTTTTTGAAGAGGTGCTTAAGTACCCATTGGACCTTAGTCTACCTCTATAAATAGAGGACGAATTTTAGTATTTGGTGTGTCTATTTTAGGAGTCTTAGAGTATTCTATAAGTGTACTTTTGAGTCTAAGTTGAGTTTAGTGTGAGTAAGTGTAAGTAGTGAGTTAAGAAGTGTGCTGTACTAGAAGGAAAAGTCAAAGGAACTTCAAGGAGTCTGCTTGGGGAGGAAATTGAGATAAGTATCTTTGTTTATTGTTGTTAACTTTAAATGAAATCCATGCTTTGTTTAATTCCAATGCATTATGAGTAGTTTTCTTAGTCTTTCTACTTGTTTATGAAATTATGTGAATAAATGAAATTAAATAGAAGTGTTTAATATATTAAAATAAATTGTGATAATCTTTTACTTAAAACTTAATTTACTTTCAATCTGGCCAATTGAATTGTTAAAATATGTTGAATTATCAACTATCGTAAAGATTACATCCAATATTCAGGGAAGTCAAAAGCCTTGGAAGGAAGATGCAAATAAATAGGGAAATATTATTTTGTCGGACGTAGAATTGGACATTTTAGTGTGACAGACTAAAATATTCAATTTGGTCTTATTGTTTGAGAGCTGAAGTGTAGATGTTAGCCTTCAGGTGAGGGGAACGTGGGAGCTCTGAAGTGGCAACCAGTATCCTCCCAGCCTAGCCACAGATTCAGTAATCAAGCATAGGACTAGTCAATGTTCTTTGCACCTGGACCAAAGGGTAAAGAAAAGGAATGCTCCTATTTGTCACAATACAATAAAAAAATCTATTTGAATTCATCATTCACTTAAGTTTCTAAAAATAAGGGGAAGGATACTTTTTCTGAAATCTTTAAATCAACTTTTTTTAAAGCATTAGTTTACTTTAGATCGCTTTAGTTAAGTATTCCAAATTCCGTATACTATCTTAGTACGTAAATCCTTTACATTTAGCTGTTACAAATCTTTTAGAACTTCCCTGTGGGATCGATAACCAGGACTCCACTAGAGCCCTGTATTACTTGATATGATACGTATACTTGCGTAGAATCCACATTATACGTTCCATCATAAAATTAAATATTTATTAAGTGGGATCAAGTTTTTGGTGCCGTTGTTATTTTTGTAAACATTAAAAAGTGGGTCAAGTTTTTTGGCGTCGTTGCCGGGGAAGTAAAGAAATTATTTACTAGAGTAACGAACAATTTTAAAATTTGTTTTACAAAATTGTATGCATAAATTTGGAAACGAAAATTTTATACCTTACGATTCTGAATTAGAGCGTACAATTAAAAGAATTAGAAAACAAAAAAGAGAAATTATAAATTTAACACAAATGGCGAATATTCCTGAAAATGAAAATATCAATCAACAGAGACCATTAAGAGATTATGCCAACCCTACATTAGATGAAATTCATTTAACTATTCAAAACCCTGATGTAGCTGCTAACTCATTTGAACTTAAACCTACAATTATCTAAATGGTACAAAACAATCAATTTAGTGGTTCATCTACTGAAGATCTTAATTTACATCTTGCTAGTTTTTTAGAACTATGTGCTACTTTCAAATATGAAGGAGTATCTAACGATGCTATTAGACTTAAACTTTTTCCTTTTTCTTTAAGGGATAAGGCTAAAATGTGGTTAAATTCGTTAGCACCTGGATCTATTGAAACTTGGGGAGAGTTATCACAAAAATTTCTATCCAAATATTTTCCACCATCTAAAACTCGCTAAGCTTAGAAATGATATAATTCTTTTAGTCGAGTTTGATGGAGAATCAATATATGAAGCTTGGGAGAGATTTAAAGTACTTCTTAGGAAATGCCCACATCATGCGTTACCAGATTGGTTAATTATTCAAACTTTCTATAATGGATTAGTAGGATCTCTTAGATCAATCATCGATGCTGCTGCTGGAGAATCATTATTATCAAAACCATTTGATGAAGCCTATGCACTAATCGAAGAAATGGCTACCAATAATTTTCAATGGCCTATTGATAGAATGAATCCGAAAAAGATAGCCAGTATTCATGAAAATGATGCAATATCTATGTTAGCTTAGCAAATCACTACTATATCTAAAAAATTAGATCATTTTGGAATGAATTACTCTCCAACTATATTAGAAGAAAACTCATCTGGACAACTTATAGAATCTCAACCTTCATATGAAACTATGAAGGCTATTAATAACAGACCCAATAATCCTTATGCGAATTATTATAATCCTGGATGGAAAAATCATCCTAATTTTAATTGGAATAATAATACAACTAATCAACCATGGATGAACAACATAACACAACCATTAGGAAATCTCTCTGACCAAGGAAATTCTAATTATAAACCTAGTTATCCACCTGGATTTAATAATAATAACCCTCAATTTAAAGATAAGAAATTATCTATAGAAGAATTAATGTTAAATATGGGTCAACATTTATAAAATCAAGGAAATCAATTTCAAATACAAGGAGACCAGTTACAAAATCAAGGAACAGCTATTAAAAATATTGAAACTCAACTTGGACATATCGCTACCACGCTTAATAATAGAATACCTGGAACATTTCCTAGTAATGTGGAAATAAATCTCAAAGACAAAGGAAATGAACAAATTAAAGCGATAGAATTACAAAGTGGAAAAGAATTAGAACCTCGAATTCAGAAAGAACTTGAATGTCAAAAAGAGGAAGTGGAAATCGAAAAGGAAAGGAATCAACAAGATCCAAACTTAGAAAATCCTTTAATACCAATGAAAATTTCTGTTGAAAAACCTCTACCACCATTTCCTCAACGACTAATTCAACATAAAAAAGATAAACAGTTTGCTAAATTCCTTGAAATTATGAAGAAATTAACAATAAATATTCCTTTCGTAGAAGCTTTAGAACAGAAGCCAAACTATGTAAAATTCATGAAAGATATTCTAAATAAAAAAAGAAAATTTACCGATAATAAAACGGTCACACTTAGTGAAGAGTGTAGTGTTATTATTCAGAAAAAGCTTTCTGAAAAATTAAAAGATCCTGGTAGTTTCACTATACCCTGCGCTATTGGAGAAAAAATCTATGGAAAAGCTTTGTGTGACTTAGGAGCAAGCATCAATCTAATGCCTCTATCAATTTTTAAGAGATTAGGATTGGGAGAAATTTCACCTACTTTAGTAACGCTTCAGTTAGCTGATCGTTCTGTTACATTTCCTAAGGGAGTTATTGAAGATGTTTTAGTAAAAGTGGATAAATTTATCTTCCCTGTAGATTTTATTTTTTTAGATATGGAAGAAGATAAAGAAATTCCTATCATCTTAGGAAGACCATTTTTAGCCACTGGGAAAACTATAATTGATGTTCAGAAAGGAGAATTAACTATGAGAGTAAATGACCAAGAAGTTACTTTTAATATTGCTAAATCAATGAAATATCCTACAATAGAAAAAGATGATGAGTGTTTTCAAATGGAAGTACTCGATCATTTACAAAAAGAACATTTTAAGGAATATTATGAAGAAATATTAGAAAGAGAAAATATTCAATTAATTGAAAGAGCCAATATAAATGAAGAACTAGATTATATTCAAGAGAAATTTGAATTTTTGGATAATACAGTAAACTCTGAAAAAATAATAGTTCCATCGATTATTAAACCTCTTGAACTTGAGTTTAAAATGTTACCTAATCATTTGAAATATGCTTACTTAGGTAATTCTTCAACTCTACCAGTTATTATTTCATCTGAATTAAATGAATCTCAAGAACAAAAACTTTTAGATACCTTAAAAAAATATAAGAATATTTTTGGTTGGACTTTAGCAAATATTAAAGGAATTCGTCCTTCAATCTGTATGCACAGAATTATTTTAGATAATGAACATAAGCCTAAAGTAGATCCCCAAAGGAGATTAAACCCGATAATGAAAGAAGCAGTCAAGAAAGAAATTTTAAAATGGTTAGATAATGGTATTATATATCCTATTTCTGACAGTGCTTGGTTAAGCCCAATTCACCGTGTGCCTAAGAAAGGAGGAGTGATCGTAAAAACTAATGAAAATAATGATCTTATCCCTATAAGACAAGTTACTGGATGACAAATATGTATTGATTATAGAAAATTAAACGCAACCACCAGGAAAGACCACTTCCCTTTACCATTTCTAAACCAGATGTTAGATAGATTAGCTGGACATAAGTATTTTTGTTTCTTAGATGGATACACCGGTTATCATCAAATACAAATTGCTCCTGAGGATCAAGAGAAAACTACATTTACTAGTCCTTATGGAACTTTCGCTTTTCGAAGGATGCCTTTTGGATTATGTAATGCACCCGCAACATTCCGGAGATGTATGATGTCTATATTTAGTAAATTAATTGATAATGGAATAGAAGTATTTATGGATGATTTCTCTGTATTTGGAACATCATTTGACACATGCTTAAATCATCTTGAAAAAGTATTTGAAGTATGTCAGAAAACTAATTTAGTTCTTAATTGGGAGAAATGTCAATTTATGGTTGCAGGCGGCATTGTATCAGGGCATAAAATTTCGGAAAAAGGCATGGATGTAGACCATACAAAAATTCAAGTTATAGCTAAATTACCACTTCCAACTATGGTGAAAGGGGTAAGAAGTTTTCTTGGACATACTGGATTCTACAGACGTTATATAAAAGATTTTTCAAAAATTACTAAACTTTTACGCCAACTTCTTGAAAAGGACAAGAAATTTGAATTTACAACTGAATGCCTGATTGCTTTCGAATTATTAAAAGATAAATTAATTACAACACCTATAATAGTTTCACCTAATTGGGAGAAACCATTTGAGCTTATGTGTGATGCTAGTGATTATGCTATAGGAGCAGTTCTTGGGGCGAAGATATGATAAGATTTTCAAAGTTATATATTATGCTAGTAAAACTCTAAATGATGCTGAAATAAATTATACAGTTACTGAAAGAGAATTATTAGCAGTTGTACATGCTTTTAATAAATTTCGGCATTATCTAATAGGAACTAAATGCATTGTGCATATTGATCACTCTTCTATAAAGTATTTAATGCAAAAAAAGGATTCTAAACCAAGATTAATTAGATGGATATTATTAATGCAAGAATTTGATTTTGAGATTGTTAACAAAAAGGGAACTGATAATCAAATTGCTGTTCATTTATCAAGATTAGAATATCATGAATTATCTAATACTGATAATGAAATTATAAACAGTTTTCCTGATGAGCAACTTTATAATATAAATGAGTGGAAAATACCTTGGTAAGCTGATATAGTAAATTATATTGCAAGTGACATTTTACCACCTATGTTAACTTTGCAACAACAGAAAAAATTCATTCATGATACTAAAACATACTTTTGGGGTGAACCATACTTATATAAGCAATGTAAGGATCTAATTATTAGAAGATGCGTGCCTTATGAAGAAACTGAACCAATTATTCAAAAATGTCATGATTCTGATTTTGAGGAATTTTGGGACAGATAAAACTGCGTATAAAATTCTACAATCTGGATTCTACTGGCCTAATCTATTTAGAGATGTATACAAATATATAAAAACCTGCGATCAATGCCAAAGAGTAGGAAATATATCAAGAAAAAATGAAATGGCTCTGAATTTTATATTAGAAGTTGAAATTTTTTATGTTTAGGGATTAGATTTCATTGGACCTTTTATTCCTTCATTTGGAAACTCATATATATTAGTAGTTGTTGATTATGTTTCCAAATGGATTGAAGCGCAAGCTTTACCATAGTGTGATGCTAAAAGTGTTTCAAAATTTTTAATGAAAAATATTTTTACTAGATTTGGAATGCCGAGAGTGATTATCACTGACGGAGGAACTCATTTTAGAAATAAATATATTCACAAACTAGTAGAAAAATATAATATTATTCATAAGATATCAATCGCTTATCATCCACAAACTAGTGGATTAGCTGAAGTTTCTAATCGAGAGATTAAGCGTATTTTAGAAAAGTCTGTAAACCCTAATAGATTGGACTGGTCTATAAGACTAGACAATGCATTATGGGCATACAGGACTGCTTATAAAACTCCGATTGGAATGACTCCTTACAGGCTTATATATGGAAAAACTTGCCACTTACCAGTTGAATTAGAACATAAAGCATATTGGGCGAATAAAAAAATTAATTATAATATGAAAGAAGCTGGTGAGAAGAGATTGTTGTAGTTAAATGAATTAGAAGAATTAAGGAATGAATCATATGATAATGATAGGATTTATAAAGAAAGGATGAAATTATGGCATGATCGGAAGATTAATCAGAGAAATTTTGAACCAGGACAAGAAGTTTTGCTATATAATACTAGATTGAAATTATTTCTTGGGAAATTGAAATCTCGATGGTTAGGACCTTTCACTATAACTCAAATATTTTCATATGGAACTATAAAAATTGAAGATCCAAAAACAGGACATAGATTTAAGGTAAACAGACAGATTAAAACCATATTTTGAAGGTAGAAGACCAAATATTAAAGAGGTTTTAATGCTTAGTCGACCTGATTACTAACTGAAATTAGGTCGGGCTGACGATGTTAAACCAAGCGCTTTATTGGAGGCAACCCATAGTAGTTTTTTATTTTAATTATATACAAATTAGTGAGTCTGTAATATTAAAAAATCTTACTATTCAATTTTTAATTAGAATCATCACAAATTCAAACCTATATTATGAGATCAGAAAATATTCGGACCAGAGCGAAATTGGCAATTTTACCAAATCTCGCGATAGCAAGCCCGAGCCCGCCGACAGCGAGATAGCGTGCCATATCTTTAAATCAGTTTTATAACTAGCTCACCGACGGCGAGAAACTTCCCGCCGATGGCGAGGCAGTTGAAAAATTGGTCTCTTAAGTTTTATGTGCGGTTTTGGACGGTTCTAAAGCCATTTCTTTGTAGAAAACCATCTCAAATTCTGTTTTACACTGTTTTCTTCCTAAGAAACGACTAGAGACCATTCCTTTTAATCCGAAATGGCCACCAAACTCTTAGAAACCACAAACACTGGAGTTTTCAACCGAAGAAAATTCGTCAGTTCGGAGGCGCAGCGTATTTTCAACAAAGTTTTGATGAAGAAGCGACTTATTAAAGAAAGGGGATTTTTCAACAGAGGAGTAGAAAATTCCACCACAAAAATTGAAGAAATGATCGTGCAACGGCGTTGGGAGGTATTTTGCTATACGACATCCGCTGTAGTTATTCCTGTAGTTAAAGAGTTTTACTCTAATCTACATGTGATCAACAATAGAAGTGTCTACGTCAGAGGAAGATGGGTAACATTTACTCCTTCAAGGGTAAATGAATTATTTTCTATAGAGAATACCCTTGTCTGTCATTATTCAAACTTTGTTCCTTCAAGATACAATATTAACGAGATTTATAGATACCTGACCGACGAACCTGATGATTAGGAGTTACACGAAGACGGGTATGTCAGTTTCTCTGCATCACTTCTTAACCCTGTCTCGAAGCATTGGAATTTCTTTATCTCATCAAAATTATTACCCACTATGAGGGTAAATAAGGTTTCAAAGGAATGCGCTATATTAAATTACTGTATTCATATTGGACTACCTATCGATGTTGGATCAATTATAGTAAAGTCTACATTGGGATTGATTGTGCATGGGTCAGTTCATGGACTTGGACACCCATCGACTATATTTGCTTTATGCAGTCAGCACCAAGTTTCTTATGAGGCGTGGGAAAAGGTACTTTTGCCATGGAAACCACTCAATCCTACGGATATGTTTCCTACTTTGGATAACAATGATGAGATTACCATTATTTCTAACAGAGCATCACAGAATAATCTTTTAGTGAGGCCCCTTACTGATAAAACAAATTTCATTCTGAAAAAGATTAAAGGATAAGAGAAAGAGTTGCAAAGCGTGATGAATTCCATCGATAATATCTCTGATATGTTTGATCACATTAACTGGAGGATGAATGAGCACTTTGATCATACTGGACATATGGAGGCCATTTTTATTCATTTACTGAGACAGAAAGGGTGGATTGATGAAGAATCTACTTGCGAATTCCCTTTCGGGCCTTTCTACAATCTATTTGTGAACTCGCGTCACATCGGGAATATCGGAGAGGATGTTAGTTCGAGATGCGAGGAGTAGTAAAGATTTCTATCTTATGTTATATTTGTGTGTATATATGTGTTGATTTGGATTGAGGTTTTACTATGATTTAAACTTTAAATTTGATCATCTCAGATTTGATGAAATTATGTGTATTTGTTATATCTTAGCATTTAGAGTGTTGTGGTGTGGATTGCATTGCTGAGTATTTATGAGAGTTTGAAATATTGAAGTCTTAAGTGTTAATGTTTAAAAGTGTGAAGTTTGTAAGTATTATGGATTTCATATATAAAGTTATATTGTTTGTGTGAACTTTTTGTGAGTATAAGTATCTAGTCTTCATACTAAATTATCAAATTATGTGATCGGAAGATTAATTAAGCCCAAATCGAGGTTGAAAATGATTGAAGAATTTTAAATATTTAAAAATTTTGGGAGCTCACCGACGGCGAGAATTATCCCGCCGACAGCGAGGGAAAGCCCGCTAACAGCGAGAATGATCTCGCTGACGGCGAGATTTTCCATAAACTTTGGCCTTGTTAAATTAATTTGCTCACCGACGACGAGAAAATCTCGCCGACAGCGAGATCGCGAAATGTCCTATATTTGACCAATCAACCGACACTATTCATCATCCCCTTCCTCAAAACTTCGAAAAAAACTGACCTAAGGCTCTTGAGATCTTGGATTTGAGGTGATTTCAACACTTTTTGACACCGGATTTCATCTCGCCTTGGTAATTGCTTCACTACTATCTAAAAAATTTTTATTTTCACCCTGAATTTCTTCTACATTGGGAAATTTTAGAAAAATTCGAAATATGGAGAAAATACTTGGAAGAAATTCATGGAGATCGATTTAAATGGATTTTAGTTGCTATAGGAAGCCATCTTAGTAATATTTGGGAGTTTAGTTAAGATTCTTTGCAAATTTCACAGATCGAAAATGGCTCCACGACAAAAGCGAAGGTTGGATTACGACGAAACCTGATTCATAAATGCAAGAGCACAATCACAATATTCAAGCCAGAACATGCATTCAAGATCGGGTTTTCAAAAGTCCTGGAGGAGAAGTTGAGCGAATAATTAAAGAAAGAGGATGAGAAAATTTATTTTTCATAACCAACAGAGCCGCTGTAGAAGTGGTAAAGGAATTTTATGCGAACCTGACACAGGCTGAAGATGCACCAGTTAAGTTTAGAGGATTTTTTGTGGAATTTAGCGCTGCAAGAATAAATGCTTGTTACGAGGTACGAGACACCTACATCAGTGAGTATGATACATTTGGAACTATGGAAGGACCACTGGAAGAGGTGATCGACTTTCTCACTAACGGGAAAGGAGTTTGGAAGATAAAGCAGCAAGAACGGGTAAACTTCCCTCTTTCTATGTTAAATGCGTCATCTAAAGCCTGACACTATTTTATTTATTCTACTTTGTTACCTACTTACCACCATAGTGAGGTAACAAGAGATAGAGCAGTTCTGAATTTCTGTATTCAGAACCAAAATAGTATTAATGTGAGAAGTGTAATTTATAAGAATATATTAGCCACCTCAAGAAGTGAAAGTAGAGGAGGACTAGGACATCCTGGTCTTATCTATGCACTCTGCCAATTATCTGGGGTAGAGGCAAGAGATCATGAGGAATGGGTTGAGCCTATGAAACCCATTACTCTGGCTAATATTAAGAAATATGAATCCCACGAAGGATAGAGATCTGGGACAAGGAACTATGTACCTTCTTCATGTAGAGATATTTTCTCTACTAGTTATGACCCACCTCCCTATAATACTCCTACCCTTCAATATTTGATGAATGAGATCACTTTACAGAGGAAAAGTTTTGAGAAAATAGAAGAAAAACTGGAGCATATGGACCAAAGGATTGGAGGCTTGGAGAGAAGACATGATTATGATAGTGAATATCTCCAGCGACATTCAGAATACGAAATGGCATATTATGAGGCTGAACGTCGTTACAGGAGAGGTGAATTAGATGTTTTCTTTCCTGAATGCCCCCGCTACACACAGTATTGTACGGCCTATTTTTAGGTTGTGTGTTTTATTTTGAAAAGGGGGTCGCCTAACAGAAATTGTTGGCAAATTTTAGATTTTAAATTTGAATTAAATATATATATATATATATAATTTAGAAAATAGCATTTGATTTTGAAAATAATTTCAAGTTTGAAAATTTTAAGATATGAAATCAAACCGATCTCACATCCCAAATAGTTTATATAAACGAGCACCGCACCACAAACCGTGTATATATCCCTAAGGATAGAGACACTGCTTGATGGTGGGGCTCGATTAAATAAACTAAAAGATTTGTGACATCCGTTTGGTCTGCGAACCAATTTTATAAGCCGACAAATTCCCCTGCTTAATATAAATGAATTAAGCAGGGTTTATATTACTTGGGTTCTTAAAATTCCCTATATGGGCAAGGCCCTATAGTTAATTACATCTTAAGTGACGGGAATCACCTAAGAAAACTCTCGATAATAATCAGTAATTCTGCTCTCAAGAATCTCGAAGTTTAAGTTTTCAAGGGATTGAATTTTAGAATTTCAATGGGGAATGGATCAAATTTGGAACATTTTGTTTTGGTGATTCAAAGGAAGAAAAGTAGGAGAAATTACAGATTCGAAGCGAACTTCGGTAATTTCCTGACTATCCTATTGTTTGGCTGGGATTTAGGAAAGTCCTAATGTTTATTTAATGTTTTGATCTTGCCAATTTTAATTAATTAGGACTTATGTTCGTATGACGTGATCATATAAATAGCCTCGAAGATGTGAGGGTTTATGTCATATCAGACGACTACCTCGGAATCCTAAGACCGGTTAGGGCTTAATTTTCAATGCAAATGCCTAACAAAAGGTTGAGGGTTTATGTTGCACTAGGAAAACTACCTCGAAATCCTATGGCTTGGTTATTTAATTCTAAGAAGGTTTTCGTTGAAGTAGACTCAGGTTTTGCTGATGACGATGGCCGTGCTGCCCACCATGCTCCGAGCTCCTTGTTGTTGCAAAGGGTTTAGTTTTAGAAAATTGTAATCAAAAGAGAAGAGAGGAGTTTGGTTTTAGAAATCTTAGAGTCCAAGTGTTTTTTAGTGTTTTAGTTAAAACAAATCTTAAAGTTAATTATAACAACACCGGTTAAGATCCTACGGTTCCATCCTTCCGGCATCGTTATTTTTATCGGATTCACTTAGTCCAAATGAATTTGCTAAACTCAACTAAATGAGTTCCACACTTTCATTTAGACCGTGGGAAATCCCGTTAGCAACACGTAGGTTACATCATCCGAGGTATTCCCGATCATCCAACAAGACGTTTTAATTTAGTTGTAATTGTAGTTTTGTATTCTGTTTGTAACTAAATTTTGAGTTGTTTTATATTTTGAAATATTGTGGTGGTGAATTTTAACTTGTAATTACTTTTAATTTAGTTTTCGTTTCAGTTTTAGGGGCTACCCTAAAGGTGTGAGTTTTCATGCAACAGTTGTTTATCATGCAAGAAAAGTAGAGTGCATTTTGTAATAAAGTAAATTGCAGGGAGATAAATTGTAATAAAGTAAAAGCGTACCTGGAGGGTCTTCCCGTCATCCCAGGATGCACTTAAACACAATTTAGAATATTTAAGCATTTAAAGCAAGTTTCTAAGTAAAGCTAAGGGAAGGGTTATGGTTTTCTACCAAATTCCTAATCCTATAGCTAGTCATTTCCTATGACGTCTAGGTTCTTGTGTTTTGGTTTGAGGACGATTTTCTTCATCAAAGAATAATTAAGTTCAATTGTTCTTATAAACACCCTATCATATTGAGGAAGTGCATAAGACGAATCTTAAACATATTTTTAATATTGCTAGAATTGTTTTAAGTCCAAATGAATTTAATTAATCAGGTGAAGTAATCATCCGAGGTTTAATTAAGTTTTATCCTCTTGCTCAGTGAACTAGGACATTTGAATATCCTATGAGTGGAGTAATACTTCACTTAATGCTCCATTTAGGAGTTATGACAATAAGAGTTCTTGAGGGCAAACCGATGTTCAAGTGATTTGTGATTTTAATTTGATTTCAATTAATGGTTTTAAGTTTGGAATAATGTTCAAATTGTTTTAGATTTACTTTTGAATTCTTTATGTCTTAAATGATGCTATATTTAATTCAATTTAATTCAATTTAATTTTAATTAAATTTAATTTGGTTTAGTTTTAATTTTAATTTAATATTATTTATTTAATTTAATTTAATTTAATATGTTTTAATTTAATTTAATTAAATGTGATTTAATTTAATTTAATTTAATTTAATTTAATTTGAATTTTAATCTAATTTAATTTAAATTTTAATTTTATTTTAATTTTATTTTATTTTAATTTAAATTTTAATTTGCTTTTATTTTTAATTTTAATTAAAATTTAAATTTAAATTTAATTTACTTTTATTTTTTAATTTTAATTTAATATTTTATTTTTTTATGCTTTAGGGATGATTTGATTTTAATTGTTAAAGTATTAATTTAAATGAAATTTTAAAAGGGTTTAATTTAAATGTTTTAATTTTTGATTTAATTTAATGATTAAGCATTTTAAGTTTTGAATTTGGATTATCATTTTAATTAGGAATTGAATATTATTGAGGTGATTAATTTAGGGATTTTTTAAATTAAAAAAAAATAAATCTCTTCCTAATAATATCCCTATTTTAATAATTCCAATTTTTTATTCTTCCAAGTTTAAACAATTATTTAATTAAGGTTTATTTTAATTACTTTCAAATTGTTTGGTAGGTTTCTACCCTTTAAATACCTAAGTTTAAAACATCCAAAATCAACTTAATATCAAATATTTTACCCACCCTTTTAATTAAACCTAAAATTTTTTAATTATAGGTTAAAATTTTAATTACCATTTTGCCCTTTAAAATTACTAATTTCATAACTCACTAAATTGAGCTTAAATGAATTTGAAATTTTTATGTGGCTTCACTCATATGTCAATCAAGACATTAGAGGAGAAAATGTGATTTTTCTGTATTTAAATTATTTATATAATTATTTTTGGTGGAAAATAAGAATTTTCAAGGAAAATTTAATAACATGATCAAGGGAAAGTTTCTTTCCTTAAGCAAATTATGGGACATTTCTAATGCCTAGAGGACCACTTGGACCAATTTTGGTGATTTTTTGAATTATATTGTTTTTATTATAATTATTTTGAGTTTTGGAGTATTAATTAATTTAAAAATAAAATAAAGATTGAAAAATGAATTTTATATTTTTCAAAAATCTCTCTGATATTAAGGAAACCATAGAACCAATTTTTTTAATTTTCTGATTTTTGTTTGATTTATTAGAATTATTTTAGTGGAATTGCTAGAAAATACACTTTTTTTTAATTTTAAAATTACCTTAAGGCTTCAAAATTTAATGTCTCATCATAGGGACCTAAGAAAAATATGGGGTTTGTTCCTAAGTGATTAAAATTCAAAATATAACATTTTGGAGAATTTTATTATTTTTGTGATTTTTATTATTTTTTAATTATTAAAAATATTAAAATAATGCAAAAAATCAACTTTTTTAGAAAATTGCAATTTTAATTTTCTTAGATTCCCCTGATATCAGAGAGGCTCCAAAACCAATTTGGTGAATTTTTGAAAAGTATTTTGAAAGTTATGAATTTTTAAAGTTTAAATTGGCTAAATGGCTTAATCAACCTATTTAATAGGGCTAACCAAGTCCAATTGACTTCAAAATTTTATGGTGGGTTCCTTTGATCCTAAAGGTCAGTGGAGAATTGATTTCAAGTCAATTTGATGTATGATTAGCTCTAATTAATTAAGGACCTATTTTGGGTGTTTAAGCCAATTAGGGTTATTCCATGTGGATTAATTTAAAACCTATTTTTCCTAGAGTCCTCTGGTCATAAGAAATATCTTCAAATTTTCCTAGAATTTATTTCACAAAATGCTAATTATTGGAATTAAAATATTCAGAATAGTGACATAGAATTGAAAAATCAATAACTCTTCATAGGGGTGACCACTGACTTTGGAAAATTCAGGGAATATTCCCAAATTCAGAGGCTTCAAAAGCCCTATGGTCTCATGCCATGGTGAATTGTATACATGCATGGAGAATTGAAATAGTGCAGAGAGTAAATAAATTATTAAAAATAAAAAACTCAATGAAATTAAATGATTTCTTTTCGACATTATTCTCCTCTGTTCACTGAGCAAGTGGGTATTTTTATTTTATTTTTCTGATTTTTCTACACAAAGTTATGTATTTTTGAAGTTTAGGGAATTTAATAAATAAGAAAATGCCTATTTTCCTACTTATCCAGCGTGGCGCCCTGTCATCCTCGGCATCTCCGAACGACCACGTGGCACGCTCCCATTCGACGCCGCCACCTCACTAGGATGCCACGCGGCCCGCGGTTCATGTCCCGTTGCTCCGTCCGGCGCGATCCTGGCCATCCACTTGATACACGCGCAATCCGACGGCTCCTGGTCATCGTCTACGACTGGTGTGAACCCGTGACCGTCAACCTTCTAACCCTAATTTCTCACTTGATTCTCAACGGACTTTCGTGTTCTTATGCTCTATGGATTCCTCCATACAGTAAACATGTATTGATATTGACTCAAATTAAATAGAGAATCTCTGTAAGCTCGGGAAGAAGAGTGAGTCCATACCTTTGCTCAGAGAAGTGAAGCTTCGATCTGAGAGTTGTGTCACCTTCGATTGGGTCCAAGCAAGCTCCGGATGAAGTCCCTTGGCACAGTGAATTGTCTAGGTATGATTTCGACCAAGCCCGATCACAAAGCTTGGAGGCTAGAAGCAATGGCCGGCTCGGTGAGGGGGCTTTTGCTTGGTGAACTTCTTCTCTTGGTCTGGTGAAGGTGTAGGACCAATCAATTTGGAGATTGGCTCACTGTGAAGAAGTGTCCTGGTTTTGGGCTTGGATTTCAACTCTGAAATTGAGGTCACAGAGAGGAAATAGCTGGGGAATTTCAATGGGGATCAAGTTCTCTAAGTGTGGGGAGTAGTCTGGAACAATTTTGGCAGAGTTTCTGTAAGGTTGATTCAGCACACTTCCATGG
This sequence comes from Papilionanthe hookeriana x Papilionanthe teres, assembly GCA_022702705.1. NCBI lineage: Eukaryota > Viridiplantae > Streptophyta > Magnoliopsida > Asparagales > Orchidaceae > Papilionanthe > Papilionanthe hookeriana x Papilionanthe teres. The sequence continues at coordinate 12,490,355 of CM040426.1, read as the reverse complement.
CCGAGAGAGGTGGGGTTTAAATAGGCATGGCTGGAGGCTCTCCCAGGGGGAGTTAGGGGTTGGGATCAGCTGCTCTTGGCAAGAGAAGAACAGCTGCAATGGCCACTGGGCATGGGGATGCTCAACAAGGGAGAATTTCAATGTTGGCTCACATGTGAGCTCTCGGGTGTGGAGTTTTTCGGCGATCCAGTCGGCTGGCCAGCAGGCATGGGTCACCCTCAGGTTCAGGTGGGTCAGGTCTGGGGTTTAGTGTAGGCAATTGGGCTTTGCCATGTGTCAAAAGCTTGGATTAAGATGGCATGGGGGAAGGCCAATTTTGGCTTGATTTGGTCAAGTCCACCTTTTGGGCTTGGTTCACCCTTCAAGGTTGCTTTGGGTGTTGTGAGTTGTCAAAGGAATCAGCTGGTTTGACATGGAGAAGTCCTTATCCAAATATATTTGGATTAAATTTGGGTTAAGGGGAATCATGGTTAAGGCTAATGACTTTTGGAGATTAAGGAAAGAGTCTCCTCCTTTTGCCCAAAATGGCATGGTGACATGTAAAGAGGCTCTCATGGCTTCCATGTGGCTCACGCATGGCTTCATGACTTGTCTTTGGCTTGGGAAAAGTGAAGTCAATTTCATGAAAAAGGGTTTTGTGAATTTTGGCATTTTAATGGGAATTGGCATATGGCTTGATTTGGATTTATTTTATCATGGATTTAGAACTTAGGAGATGGCTTTATCAAATGGGTGATGATAGAGGATTGTCATGTGGGCTTTGGGCCTTTTGAAATTATTTTTGATGGGCTTTTAGGAAGGCTAAGGGGATGGGCCTTTAGGTTTAAGAATAAATTCATGGATGGGAATTTTGTAGAAGTTTGGGCCAAATAATTGTTGGGTTTGGTTTAGGGATATGTCATGAGTAATTTGAAATGAGTTTGGAGTGATTTGGGTTTGAATGGGGTTGGATTTGGGCCTCTTTGGTAAATGGACCAATGTAGGTCATATTGGGCTAACTTGGGCCAATGTTGGGCTAGGGTTGAAATTGATATAAAATTAATGTTGGGAAATGTTTATGGGAGTGTTTCAAAGAGGTTTTGACTTTGGTTGGGTTTTGATTTTGGGGTTTGGGCTTATTTGGGTTAGGTTAGGGTTTAGGTCAAAATTGGGTCTTTTAGCTTTGGGTTGAATTTGAGTGGGATTTGGGTATAAATTTTGGGCAAATCATGTTAGTTTTTTGTTTGTGGGGATGTTAGGGAAGGTTTAGAAAAGGTTTGGGGTTAATTGGAGTTGAATTGGGTTAGTTTGGGCTAAGTTTGGGTCATGGGTCCAAATTAGGCTTTAAGGTCGAAAGTGAAATTGGATTCAAATGCCAATCAAATTGGGCTTGGATTTGGTCTAGATTGGTGTTGAGGATGTTGAATTGAAGTTTAGAATTGAATTGGACCAGAATTTGGGTCAATTGGCTAGGTTTTGTTTGACATTGGGTTCACTTTGGGTTAAAATGGGTCAAATTGGGGATTTTGACAAAAGTGGGGTAAATTGACAAAATTGGTGTAGTTGGAAAAATTGAAATTGGGAATATTTGGGATTTTCTGGAATTTTCGTGGAATTTTCTGAATTTTTGGATTTTTTGGCTAAGAGGGGTATTTTGGGTATTTGGAGGGTATTGGGGGGTATTTTTGGAATTTTTGGTATTTTTGGCTATGAATGATCAATTTGGGTGGTGAGGAAATGTTCAAGGTTAATTTTGGGGAATTTTGGGTAATTTGGAGATTTTTGGACAATTTGAGTAATTTCAAGGGTTTTGAGTTGGTTAGGCGGGTCCGGGGTCCCAGGGGTCAAAAATTGAAAATTTGGAAAATTGAAGATTGGATGAATGTAAGTGGAATGAAATCATTTTGGTTGAGCCATGAAGCCATATTAAGCCAATATGAGCCATGAGAGGACTCATTTGAGGCATTCACTATGTTGTTCCTAACCCTCTTAGCCAACGGCTTAGGGGTTAAGGACCATCCACGTGAATCACCTACATGAGTCAGGAGGTCAAGTTGGGTATGGGTGTGGTTTTAGGAGGTGTGTGAAAGTATAGTGTATAAGTGTAAGGTGTGTGTAAGTCATCCCTCACCAGACCAGGCCACCCAGAGCAGTCCTAAGGCCAAAGAGTCCTATAGGAACTCTTCCTTTAAACTTCCACATTTGATTTCAACCCTCTAGGTGATTAGGGGTCTACAGTCAAGTTTGTAGAGTTTGCAGGGAGTTAAGAAGTGGTTTGAATTTCAAAATGGTGGGCCCCAATTCTAATCCTCTAGGATAGTCAAAGAAAAAGCCTAAGGCTAGATCCTAAGTACTAAAAAAGAAGAAGAGAAGACCTCATCAAAAATGAGGTCGACAAATGGACCCCCGATAGGTGTGGTGAGTGACGAGAGCACACTTGCGCGTATTGGTGTTGACCGAAGCGATCAACAAAACCAACACAAAAGTCCAAGTGACAAACTTGGGACAAAGTAGAAGAGTTTACGCCGGGGAGTGTCAAGTATATCTCTGAGACTGGAGATCCCTGAACTCTCGCTGGGGAAAGGGAAAGGAGGCGAATCCCAAATCACATGATCTGGGGGAATTTCGATTTAGATTTCATTTTGTTTCAGTTTAAGTTCTGATGTGTGAGCTCAAATTTTAGTTTGAGTTTCAATTTAGATTGAGGTTTTGTTAAAATTAATTTGAAGGGATTTGAACTTGAAATGAAAATTGGAATTTTGTGGTTTTAGATGTAACATCTTCAACCTCAAAAGAGAATTGATTGGATTAAATCATTACAATGAGGAGAGATCTCGGAGCAATGCGGTATTGGATGTAAAATCCATAACCTCAAGAGTTTGATTTTGATGTATTTCATTGCGATAGGGAAAGAATCCTAAAGCAATGCGAGTCTCGGATGTAAAATCCTCAACCCCAAAAGTTTGATTTTGATGTATTTCATTGCGATAGAGAAAGAATCCTAAACCAATGCAGTCTCGGATGTAAAATCCTCAACCCCAAGAATTTGATTTTGATGTACTTCATTGCTATAGGGAAAGAATCCTAAAGCAATGCGGTCTCGGATGTAAAATCCTCAACCCCAAGAATTTGATTTTGATGTATTTCATTGTTATAGGAAAGAATCCTAAAGCAATGCGAGTCTCGGATGTAAAATCCTCAACCCCAAGAATTTGATTTTGATGTATTTCATTGCGATAGGGAAAGAATCCTAAAGCATTGCAGTATCGGATGTAAAATCCTCAACCCCAAAAGTTTGATTTTGATGTATTTCGTTGCGATAGGGAAAGAATCCTAAAGCAATGCAGTATCGGATGTAAAATCTTCAACCCCAAGAATTTGATTTTGATGTATTCCATTGCGATAGGGAAAAAATCCTAAAGCAATGCAGTCTCGGATGTAAAATCCTCAACCCCAAGAATTTGATTTTGATGTATTTCATTGCCATAGGAAAAGAATCCTAAAGCAATGCAGTCTCGGATGTAAAATCCTCAACCTCAAGAATTTGATTTTGATGTATTTCATTGTGATAGGGAAAGAATCCTAAAGCAACGCAGTCTCGGATGTAAAATCCTCAACCCCAAAAGTTTGATTTTGATGTATTTCATTGCAATAGGGAAAGAATCCTAAAGCAATGCGGTCTCGGATGTAAAATCCTCGACCCGAAGAATTTGATTTTGATGTATTTCATTGCTATATGGGAAAGAATCCTAAAAGCAATGCGATCTCGGATGTAAAATCCTCGACCCCAAGAATTTGATTTTGATGTATTTCATTGCGATAGGGAAAGAATCCTAAAACAATGCAGTCTCGAATGTAAAATCCTCAACCCCAAAAGTTTGATTTTGATGTATTTGATTTTGCAAAGATTTGTAGTGTTGATTTGAAAAGTGTGGAATTTTGGTGTTTCGAGAATTTCATGGAAGTTGTAAAAGATTTTGTGGAAAGAAACAGATTAGGAGGGAATACGTAGATTCTACATATCCCACTCAAAAGAGTTAATTGAAAGTTGCTGGTTTGGATTGGATACAATTCCTCGCCATCAGATCCGAATCGAAGACCTCGTGGCTCCGTGTCAATGGAATAGACCACTTCCATCCCAGACAAGGGAGAGAGTCGAACGGATTGGATTTCAGATTTGGAAGATTGAGTTTGAATTTGATTGAGATTTGATTTGAGATCTGGAAGGTTGAATTTGAATTTGATTGAGATTTGATCTGAGATCTGGAAGGTTGAAATTGAAATTTGATTTAAGATTTGTGTTCGTTTTGATTGTCCCTTAACGATTCAAATTTGCTTTATCGTTATTTAATGTTCATGTAGATTTGGCGTTCATCATCATTTTTTTAGATTTTTAAGGAAAGTTTTCTTTTATTCTTTTTATTTCTTTTCTGTTCTTTGTTCAAAGTTCATTTAACTTTAATGGTGTTTCCCAGTCAATTTGCACAAAAGAGGTGAAGGCCAAAATGTGACATGGTCACTTTCATTCCAATCATGTCGAAGATACATCATACTGACTTGATGCGGAATACATTTCATACAATCCATGTAGACTCAAAACGGATTATGTATGATCTTTGTCGATCCATCTAAAAAGGCATCCGTCAAAAATCCATATACGAAAAGTGAGGTACATGGTCGATAACATCACCTTCCAAGCCATCCTTGGCAAGGATGCCGTATGGATGCACGTTGGAGGTGTGATATTTTCCATGTAACTCACAGCTCGTAAGGCAGGAGGCTCTCTTGCTCTGGGTCTGGCTGGAAGTGGTAAGGTGCTTTCCTGTCATCCATCCTTCTGAAAGTAACTGAGATCCGCTTCACTGGTACTCCCGGTATGCAATGTTTTGCGACATCTGCTCCGTTGCCCTTTAGTATAGTGACGGAACCTACCGGTAATGGTATCTTTACTGGCCCTCGGAACTCACCTGGGCCTGCTATCTGGAGGTCAAATCTGAACATGATATTACACTCATTCAGAAAAGAAAGCATGCGAAAGGTCGACAAAGTCGTGGTGATCTATGTGCGAGGGTATGCAGTCACCCTGCTTGTAGATGTTAATGATGCAACTGTTGGGTATGCAATCTGCTGGTAGTACCCTCCATGTTATCATTCTCTTTACCATCCTTTTAATGACTAATGGCATTGGATCTACCTTACCATGACGGAGTATTCCTGGTGGGTTTCCCTTCCTGTCTTCCGCGAAGTTGTAGCAGCATCCATATTGTATGGTAATTCTTCCTTTCTCTGGCATCCATCTCCGGGGTTCCGAGTAGATGTTTTCTCTTAGGCGACCTGCTCGACCCATTCTTTTCAAATCCCAGATGCAGTCCACGATTTGTTGTTGTTCGTATTCTGAGAACACGTTTATATGTAGCTCGAGGCCTTCTAGTATATTGATCCTCCTGCCTCTAATTCTCTCGAAGTATTCAAAAGTTTGCTTCTCGACATTCTGCATTCTTTCTAGCTCGTATTCTGGGATAATTTGCAAATGGCTAGGCCTAGTGATGTACTGTGGGATATACGGCTCAATCCCTTCGCGTTCTCCTGCATACCTCGGCTCCTCAGGGATGGTCTCCGTCGGGACATCCTCCGGGGTTGCTTCTGCAACAAGGTTATGCATTACTGGTGGCTTTATCTGGAGGCGTGGTAGCCTTCCTTCTTCTGATCTTCTTGAGATTTTGCTGGTCTCTTCTGTTATTCTCGGAGCTGGCCTCCTTTCTTCAGGTTCCTGGCGAATCGGTATCCTTGAAGTGTATGCACTGGTAGTAGCGACTGCCTCTTCGCGCTGATCTGCCGCTAGTTTGGTTAACATTTTGCGGATACGACAATTTTTATTTCTTCGCTGAGTTGCTATGAGAGTAGCTCTTCGTACTTCCTGAATTTCTGTGGACGCGGCGCTGACAAGCCTGCCCTCTGCTGTAGCGACTACAGACTTGATTCTCTTGTCCTCCTCAGTGTTTGTTTTCATTTTCTTGTTCTTGGGTTGGTGGCTTGGGCCACCCACTTTCATTCTTGTCGGCGGCGGTTCCTCTCGATCAGCCGGGAACCAATCACCTTCCTCGTATTGCGAGCCTGCCGGTGTGAAGTCTGAGTCAATCTCTATTATCGCTCCATCTTTCACCCTCTTTTCGTCGAGTGCAAGGCTTACGACATTTCTAAAGTTCAGGACCAACCACCCGTTCGACATTTCCCTGCGAAAAGACAAGGAAAAGGATTAGGGGCTGTACTAAGAACAAGAACATTAAGAAAATGTTTATTAAAGGTAGAGCTTTTCTTCTTTTTTTTTATTATTCCTTTTATATTTTCAAATTCAACAGGAATGAAGTGGGAAAAGATCGGAAAAAAGATTTTGATTTGGAAGAGAGAACAAGGAAGACTTTATTATCGTGACTTTATTTATTTTAGCACATTTTTTATTATTTTTGGGTTCAGATCCAGTCATAAGGAATTACTTTGCCCGTGCTTCTAGGGATGAAGAATTCATTCCTTCGAAACATCAGGTAGCATAATACTTCTTCAAGTATCGTCCGTTAATCGGAAGCATATGTCGTTCTCCTTGAACAGATCGTAGTTGTTTTAAGGTTTTGGGAGGCGGCATTTCTAAGATAGCTTTAATCTTTTCCGGGTCGATTTCAATTCCACGATGTCGGACAACGAATCCTAAGAATTTCCCGGAGGTGACACCGAAGGCGCATTTTAAGGGATTCATCTTAAGGTTAAATTGTCTTAATCGTTCAAAAACAGTTCTCAAATCATATAGGTGGTTTTCCTTTACTTTCCTTTTGATGACCACATAGTCCACGTAGCATTCGACTTGATTGTGGATGAGATCATCAAAAATTCTTGTCATTGCTCTCTGGTAAGTTGCTCCTGCGTTCTTTAGTCCGAATGACATCACTGTGTGGCAATATACTCCTATCGGTGTTCTGAATACTGTAAGTTTTTCATCTTCTGGAGCCATTTTTATCTGGTTGCATCCTGAAGATCCATCCATGAATGAGAATATTTCATGTGTTGAAGCAATGTCGATCATTAATTCTGGGATCGGTAGAGGAAATTCATTTGGACATGCCTTGTTTAAATCTACGAAATCCACGCAAATTCGATCGACCATTCTTCTTTACGACTGGTACCACATTGGCTAACCGAGTCGGGTATTGTTCTTCACGGACAAATTTAGCGTCTATTAGCTTTTTAACTTCGGCTATGACTTGTTGTTCGATTTCTAGACGCATTCTTCTGGCAACTTGTCGACTGGAGACGAGTAGGATCCACTCCTAGCTTATGGATTGCGACCTCCGGAGCTAATCACGGCATCTCATCGTAGTTCCAAGCAAAACGATCTTTAAATTCCATTAATAACTTGATTATTTCTTCGGAGTCTTCTTTATTGAGTAAGGAGCTAACAAAGGTAGGTCTAGGCTCTTCGCTAGTACCTAAGTTAACTTCCGTTAACTCATCTATTGTAGATTTGATCTCTTCTTCGAACTACGGTGGAGCATTTCCAATTTGTAAATCTTCAAATTCTTCTGTAGTTTCCATGCAGTTTTCACTAGACTCGCAAGTGACAACCAAGCAAAATTCAATATCGTCAACTGATCCTACTGTGGAGAATCCGAGACCATGGTTTGAATTGGGTGGACGACCGGAGTTATTCCATAATTTTTCAAAATGTTGTGATTAACCTTTTGTCCATTGTCGAGGTAAGAAACCACGCTGAATTAAATTTTGAACACAGGGAGAGTACCACTCAAAAGGTAATTCCATTAATTCTGATGAAGTAGTATCTTCAAATTGTACATTATTTTCAGTTTTGGAGGAAGGAGCACCACGGTAGAATTTGATGGGCTTTGCACCGCCGCTACGTACCTCTTTGACTACCATACCCTCGATCTTATTAGAATGGATCGGGGTCAGGGTCATAGTATGTACATAGTGGTTAATCTTCTCGTACATCGATTTATATTCTTCGTTCTTTTCATCTTCGAGAGGGACCCTGAATTGCGGCTTCTTCCGACTTATTGTCGCTGCTTCTTGTTTGATCTCTTTTTCTTCTTGAAGCTGTCTTCCCGATCAACATTGATGGCTGGTTTCCTCGTCCAAGCGTCCCTAAGGTCTGCCGCACGACCTCGTCCCCGGCCTCGACCTCGGATGCGAGTTGTGGAGAAACCTTCACCATCTCGCCGTAAGGGAATGGTGAGTGACTGTTGGACTAGAACTTCGGGTTCTTCGTCGTCCCGAACTTCCTTTGCTTCATTCGTTATAGTATCTCTGGAGAAGATTGTTTTCTTCGGGGGTGCATAATAAGCTGCATCTTCATGGATTCCAATCTCATGTACGGAGAATGGTTGTAAGTCACCTTTGATGCATTGTTCCCCTCCATCGTAGTATTTGATGCACTGATGTAGGGATGATGGTACCATTCGGTTCTCATGTATCCATGGTCGGCCCAATAGAGCGTTGAATGACGTTTACGAATCGATTATGTGAAATTTTGCGGTTGTCTTTGCCAAGTCACCGGTCTTCATTAGCGGTGTTATTGATCCGAGGGCTCTTTCTCCTTTACGGTTGAATCCTCTTAATAACATTTTGTCAGCTTCGAGCTCGCGAGCATCGATTTCCAAGTATTCTAGCATTCGAAGAATCATTATATTGATCGATGCTCCTGGATCCACTAATACTGCGGAGAGTGTAAACTTCCCGATTGTAAGCTGAAATGTACTACGGTCGGTTGTGGTATGCTGTCCCAAGTACTAGGTCATTGTCCGTGAAGGTAACACCTCGCTGTTCTTTTAACGAGCAAACCTCATCTAAGGAATCTCCGGTCATTTGAGCTAAGTAAATTTATGGATCAAGCAAGGCCTTGATCAGAGCTTCTCTCATCTCCTTTGATAAGATGAGAGCGTCGTAGATGCTCAGTTTTGCCGGTAGATTCCTAAGATGGGCTAGCACGTTGTAATCCACTATATTTCCATGTGGCTCGATTTCTTCCCGAATGGGTATTTCTTCTGTCGGGGTTGGTTCTTCCTGAACAACCGTCTGCTTTCCTTTATCCTTTGGACCCATTCTCGGAGGTAGAACTCTTCCACTTCTTAAGTTGACTTCTGTAATTCCTCCGAATCTAGTAGTGAGTTTCTTCGGTGTCTCCTCTGAATCGGAATGACGGAGTTCTTCTGGATTAGCTTCGAGTCTGAAGGCTCTAACTCTATTGTGACTGGAGCTCCTCGAAACTCGCAAATAGATTCATTGCTTGTTGAACTCTCGTAGCCTCCTTGGTGGATGTCTTCTTCGTCATTGTGATCGTCGAGATTGTGTATGATTTGAGAATTGTCACTTGTATCGGAATCGATGTTCGGATTAGGTTGGTTGTCGCTAGTTACGTAATCGTTAGAAACGATCGAAAACGTAGCCAACGCGCATAACCCTTATCATTATAAGATCCCACCAGAGTGAGCGGATAATCATACGAGTCGGAAGGTTCGAGGGATTTCTCCCCGAATCGAAACAACTATCCTAGGATAAGCGGCCCTAGTCTAGCCTTAAGAGCCTCGGTCTTTTCTTCTTCATCAATTTTCTTCTTCTCTTGATCGTCTCTTGTTGAGGTGGTTCTTCTAGCGCAAGTAATAGTGCCGACTTGACGGGTTTCGAACTCGAATTGAGGCTCGCACCGAAGTGGTTTGGATGCGATCCAAAATCTTCTTCGAAGACTTTGTCCGAGCGGTAGTCCATCCATCATCAGTCGCATAGGGATCTATCGGAACAATGAGATCCGTCGAGATAACATTGAGGGAACCTCCTTTCTGGGGTTCCTTCATGTACTCCTTCGGGATCGTTATATTCCCTTTTCGAAGATTGTCATTGAGCCAACTTTTGAAGGTAATACAATCTTCTATCTTGTTTCCAAGCATCCGATGGTAAGGGCAAAAGTTGGGATCACCTTTCTTGTCGACTTCTTACGGTCTCTTAGGTTACGGCGGTTGGAAATGCGGAGTCTTCATCGAGGCTGCGGAACATTCTCGGCACTGCCTCATTCTTGAATGGATATTCCCTGTTCAGAAGCTCCTTTAGCGTACGTTGTGGACGAGGCGGTTGTTCATACTGTTGAGATGACTGATAGCTGGGACGTGGTTGCTGGTAATTCTGTTGAGTTTGTTGTGACCGTTCTGGCGGTATTTGTATTGGTTGCTTGCCTTTATCGGCTAGTTGCGACGATCCCGGATTTCTTTTCAAAAGTTTTCACGGGCTTCGTTTGTACTGCTTTGTCGGTGAAACTTAATTGCTTCGCCTCCTCTTGCAAGCTTCCGGCCTTGCTTAACAACTTCTCGAAAGTCTTAATAGTAAATCCTTTGAGGAGAAGTGCTTATCGGGCCATGAATGCTCTTAAGTAAAATGCCGACTACATGTTCGTTCTTGTAGTTTATGGCTCACACTTCATACTTAGATTCCTCCATCGAAGTATGTAGTCCACCAAAGTTTCATTCGGTTTACGCTTCTCTACCTACTAAATCACTATAGTGATGTGATGCGAGCTCCGAGCAAATCACTTGATGAAGAGGTTCTCCAATTCGAAAATGTTTTCACCGAACCGTTTCAGTGATTACGCATACCGATCAAAGGTGATCCCTGACGAGCTGGCGACAAACTGTCGGAAGTGTAAAGCATCACTTCCGCCGGCATTGCAACAAGCGGCACGAAAATGTGCAACATCTTGTCGGGGTTCCCGGTTCCATCGAAAGGTCTTGAACGGAGGTGGTACGAAGCATTTCGGGTATTGGACAGCGTCGAATTCTTCGGGGTAAGGTCTACCCGTCCGAACGGATGTCCCGCTCTTTGACTGTGCCAAGGCTTCTCGCACCTGCTGTTCCACCATGCTCTTGATATCCTTTTGCGGAATCATGTTTTGTGTTGTGTCCTTTTTTAATTGATCATCCCCGTTGACGGATGTAATCTCCTTTCCTCCGTCTACAATGTGAATAACTTCTGGGGGTGTTTCTCTTTGGGGTTGAACCTGACTCTAGAGAGTGGCTAGGGCTACAGCCATCTCTTCCATCCTTTTATCCATTTGGGCGATCGTATCATCTTTCTCTTGAAGCTGCCTCCTCATTACTTCCGGCTCCTCTCTTTCTGCGGCTGTAGGAGAACCTTGTGAAGCTGACGAAGCTCGTGTTTCAACCATGTTAATTTCTGCATATTCATCATCCATGAACTCTGACGAGTCGACTTCATCTCCGAATTTTTCTTCTCTTTCTCTTGCTAATCGCCGAATATCAGTTCTTGGCTTTTCCATAGCATCTTCTAGTGGTCTTTTCTGTACATCTTTGCAGTTGTCATATGATTGCTGTTGGGTTTCTTTCTCATGAGTCCCCTTCACTGCGGTAGCGCTTTCTTCGGACTCAAGTCTCCTGACGAGACTTTCTTTCTCAGGTTTTTGTTTTAATCTTTATTGTCCGGTAGTGGGACGCATACCATCCTCCTAACGGCGAGAAGGTGCCGGGACCGGATGGTACTGTCGGCTAAATGTCTGGAAGGTGATATCCTCACTAATTTGTAGTCCTGAAACAATGACGAGGTGGACTAGTTTTCATTCTTTTATTTAGCTTTTACGCGGCGATAGCGGGTTCTACTCGCGACCCGAGACGGGACTTGGGCGGCACCCGCCACATCCTTCTTAAAATTTACGATACAGGGCATTTTTCATTCTTTGCTAACTTTTCTATCAGGGTTTGCAGTCGAGTAAATGGCGTAATTCTAGCCCTTTTCTTACGGCTGTCGTTGTAATATGCGGGCTGAGGCAATGCAGAAGAAATCTTGCGGACATTTTCCTCATCCACTGCGGCGGAGAGGGGATGGAACCTACTTCCTCTTAAGAGTGGTATGTATTCAGGCAGCGGTGTATACTCGGGCGGTTCGGGATTTCCTCGGGAAAGCGACTTCGATAGCTCCGGCTTCTCTAGCAATCCTATCTACCTGTTCCTTCTGCGAGTCCGTGTCGGTGGTGGAATTCTCGAGTCTGGGCCCGATTTAAAAAACGAAGGTTTCACGGGAAGATCTGTACCCTCCACGGTAACAGGTTCATCACAGTTCTGAATTTCCTTCCCCTTTAGTCTGGCAGAAGCCGGGGTAGGTGCAGAGACAACTAGACCAGTGGGGATAGCAACAACAATCCTTTTGGGAAAAACAGTACTCCTCTCGGTTGGAATCTTTTGCGAGAGGAGGAATTCATGCGAGTTGACTTGAGGTTAAACTCGATCAACGGCTTCTCGATTTCCGGTACTTTGCTTGTGAGTGAAAAGAGAGTGACGTCGGGGATTTTGATGTCGGTGTCCCCGAATCCTTGTCCGAATCGAATGATTCCATTATCGGGCGATTCGTCCTTGAACACGACCGAGTCGAGTCCGTTGACGAAGGAGAAGATCGGTTTGGGGCTTCCATTTCGCGGGCGGATTCCGAGTGTTAGTCCTCGAATCGTGCTTCTTCTTGTCGTAAAACTTATGACGAAAAAGAAAGAGTCCGAACACATTTTCGTTTACCTTAGCGTATTTGTGATATTAAAAGAAAATTGTTTTTCGAAAAGATTTGTTTGTTAGGAAGGAGAATTATTAAAAGAAGGAGAGTTGTAGGAAGGGTAAAAGGAATTGATTAGGAGCTGAAAAGGAAGAGAAAGTCTTGTAGAAACTTCTCGACCCGCAAGACCGCTCTAAACTAATACCTATTGGGGGTCCGCCCCACCTCGGAAATGAGGTAAAATGATCTCGGAACCTCTGCTGTTTAGGGGTGTCTAAACAGTGGCTCCTAAATCCGAGAGAATGTTAGGCTATACTTGTTCAGAGTAGAAATGAACATAGTATTCCAATGGAAAGAAGGGTAGTTTGATCCACTAGGGACATGGATACACTACCGATTTTTTGAAAGCAAAACTATCTGATTAAAAATGGAGAGAGGAATTGTCCCCAGCACAGTCGCCAGAAATTGTACGGCTTATTTTTAGGTTGTGTGTTTTATTTTGAAAAGGGGGTCGCCTAACAGAAATTGTCGGCGAAATTTAGATTTTAAATTTAATTTAAATATATATATATAATTTAGAAAATAGCATTTGATTTTGAAAATAATTTTAAGTTTGGAAATTTTAAGATATGAAATCAAGCCGATCTCACATCCCGAATAGTTTATATAAACGAGCACCGCACCACAAACCGTGTATATATCACGAAGGATAGACACACTTTGCTTGATGGTAGGGCTCGATTAAATAAACTAAAAGATTTGTGACATCCGTTTGGTACGCGAACCAATTTTATAAGCCGACAAATTCCACGCTTAATATAAATGAATTAAGCGGGGTTTATATTACTACAGGTTCTTAAAATTCCCTATAAGGGCAAGCCCATATAGTTAATTACATCTTAAGTGACGGGAATCACCTAAGAAAACTCTCGATAATAATCGGTAATTACTGCTCGAGAATCTCGAAGTTTAAGTTTTCGAAGAGATTGAATTTTAGAATTTCGATAGGGAATGGATCAAATTTGGAACATTTTGTTTTGGTGATTCAAAGGAAGAAAAGTAGGAAAAATTACAGATTCGAAGCGAACTTCGGTAATTTCCCGACTATCCTATTGTTTGGCTGGGATTTAGGAAAGTCCTAATGTTTATTTAATGTTTTGATCTTGCCGATTTTAATTAATTAGGACTTATGTTCGTATGACATGATCATACAAATAGCCTCGAAGATGTGAGGGTTTATGTCGTATCGGACGACTACCTCGGAATCCTAAGACCGGTTAGGGCTTAATTTGCAATGCAAATGCCTAACAAAAGGTTGAGGATTTATGTTGCACTAGACAAACTACCTCGAAATCCTATGGCTTGGTTATTTAATTCTAAGAAGGTTTCTTTGAAGTAGACTCGAGTTTTCTTGATGACGATGGCCGTCTTGCCCATCATGCTCAGAGCTCCTTGTTGTTGCAAAGGGTTTAGTTTTAGAAAATTGTAATCAAAGAGAAGAGAGGAGTTTGGTTTTAGAAATCTTAGAGTCCGAGTGTTTTTTAGTGTTTTAGTTAAAACAAATCTTAAAGTTAATTATAACGACACCGGTTAAGATCCCGCGGTTCCATCCTTCGGCATCGTTATTTTTATCGGATTCACTTAGTCCGGATGAATTTGCTAAACTCGACTAAATGAGTTCCACACTTTCATTTAGACAGTAGGAAATCCGTTAGCAACACGTAGGTTATATCATCAGAGGTATTCCCGATCATCCAACAAGACGTTTTAATTTAGTTGTAATTGTAGTTTTGTATTCTGTTTGTGATTAAATTTTGAGTTGTTTTATATTTTGAAATATTGTGGCGGTGAATTTTATCTTGTAATGACTTTTAATTTAGTTTTGGTTTCAGTTTTAGGGGCTACCCTAAAGGTGTGAGTTTTCATGCAACGGTTGTTTATCATACGAGAAAAGTAGAGTGCATTTATGTAATAAAGTAAATTACGAGGAGATAAATTGCAATAAAGTAAAAGCGTACTGGAGGGTCTTCCCGTCATCCGAAGTTTGCACTTAAACACAATTTAGAATATTTAAGCATTTAAAGCAAGTTCCTAAGTAAAGGCTAAGGGAAGGGTTATGGTTTTCTACCAAATTCCTAATCCTATAACTAGTCATTTCCTATGACGTCTAGGTTCTTGTGTTTTGGTTTGAGGATGATTTTCTTCATCAAAGAACAATTAAGTTCAATTGTTCTTATAAACACCCTATCATATTGAGGAAGTGCATAAGACGAATCTTAAACATATTTTCAATATTGCTAGAATTGTTTTAAGTCCAAATGAATTTAATTAATCGAGTGAAGTAATCATCGAGGTTTAATTAAGTTTTATCCTCTTGCTCGGTGAACTAGGACATTTGAATATCCTATGAGTGGAGTAATACTTCACTTAATGCTCCATTTAGGAGTTATGACAATAAGAGTTCTTGAGGAAATGACCGATTTTCGAGTGATTTGTGATTTTAATTTGATTTCAATTAATGGTTTTAAGTTTGGAATAGTGTTCAAATTATTTTAGATTTACTTTTGAATTCTTTATGTCTTAAATGATGCTATATTTAATTCAATTTAATTCAATTTAATTTTAATTAAATTTAATTTGGTTTAGTTTTAATTTTAATTTAATTTAATTAATTTAATTTAATTTAATTTAATAGGTTTTAATTTAATTTAATTTAATGTGATTTAATTTAATTTAATTTATTTAATTTAATTTGAATTTTAATCTTATTTAATTTAAATTTTAATTTGATTTTAATTTTATTTTATTTTAATTTAAATTTTAATTTGGTTTTATTTTTAATTTTAATTTTAATTTTAATTTTAATTTAATTTAATTTTATTTTTTTTAATTTTAATTTAATATTTTATTTTTTTATGCTTTAGGGATGATTTAATTTTAATTGTTAAAGTATTAATTTAAACGAGATTTTAAAAGGGTTTAATTTAAGTGTTTTAATTTTTAATTTAATTTAATGATTAAGTATTTTAAGTTTTGAATTTGGATTATCATTTTAATTAGGAATTGAATATTATTGAGGTGATTAATTTAGGGATTTTTTTAAATTAAAAAAAAATAAATCTCTTCCTAATAATATCCCTATTTTAATAATTCCAATTTTTTATTCTTCCAAGTTTAAACTATTATTTAATTAAGGTTTATTTTAATTACTTTCAAATTGTTTGGTAGGTTTATACCCTTTAAATACCTAAGTTTCAAACATCCAAAATCAACTTAATATCAAATATTTTACCCACCCATTTAATTAAACCTAAAATTTTTTAATTATAGGTTAAAATTTTAATTACCATTTTGCCCTTTAAACTTACTAATTTCATAACTCACTAAATTGAGCTTAAATGAATTTGAAATTTTTATGTGGCATCACTCATATATCAATCAAGACATTAGAGGAGAAAATGTGATTTTTATGTATTTAAATTATTTATATAATTATTTTTGGTGGAAAATAAGAATTTTCAAGGAAAATTTAATAACATGACCAAGGAAAAGTTTCTGTCCTTAAGAAAATTATGGGACATTTCTAATGACTAGAGGACCACTTGGACCAATTTTGGTGATTTTTTGAATTATATTATTTTTATTATAATTATTTTGAGTTTTGGAGTATTAATTAATTTAAAAATAAAATATAGATTGAAAAATGAATTTTATATTTTTCAAAAATCTCTCTGATATCAAGGAAACCAGAGAACCAATTATTATAATTTTCTGATTTTTATTTGATTTATTAGAATTATTTTAGTGGAATTGCTAGAAAATACATTTTTTTTAATTTAAAAATTACCTTAAGGCTTCAAAATTTAATATCTCATCATAGGGACCTAAGAAAAATGTGGGGTTTGTTCCTAAGTGATTAAAATTCAAAATATAACATTTTGGTGAATTTTATTATTTTTGTGATTTTTATTATTTTTTAATTATTAAAAATATTAAAATAATGCAAAAAATCAAATTTTTTAGAAAATTGCAATTTTAAATTTCATAGATTCCCCTGATATTAGAGAGGCTTCAAAACCAATTTGGTGGATTTTTGAAAAGTATTTTGAAAGTTATGAATTTTTAAAGTTTAAATTGGCTAAATGGCTTAATCAACCCATTTAATGAAGTTAACTAGAGTCCAATTGACTTCAAATTTTTATGGTGTGTTCCTCCGATCCTAAAGGTCGAGTGGAGAATTGATTTCAAGTCAATTTGATTTATGATTAGCTCTAATTAATTAAGGACCTATTTTGGGTGTTTAAGCCGATTAGGGTTATTCAAGTGGAATAATTTAAAACCTATTTTTCTAGAGTCTTCGAGTCGTAAGAAACATCCTCAAATTTTCCTAGAATTTATTTCACAACATGCTAATTATTGGAATTAAAATATTCAGAATAGTGACCTAGAATTGAAAAATCAATAACTCTTCGTAGGGGTGGCCTCGACTTTGGAAAATTTAGGGAATATTCCCAAGTTCAGAGTCTTCAAAAGCCCTATGGTCTCATGTCATGGTGAATTGTATACATGCATGGAGAATTGAAATAGTGCAGAGAGTAAATAAATTATTAAAAATCAAATACTCAATGAAATTAAATGATTTCTTTTCAACATTATTTTCCTCTGTTTACTGAGCAAGAGGGTATTTTTATGTTATTTTTCAGATTTTTCTACACAAAGTTATGTACTTTTGAAGTTTAGGGAATTAAATAAATAAGACAATGCCTATTTTCCTACTTATGCAGCGCGGGGCCCTGTCATCCTCGGCATCTCCGAACGACCACGCGGCGCGCTCCCATTCGACGCCGCCACCTGACTAGGATGCCACGCGGCCCGTGGTTCATGTCCCGTTGCTCCGTCCGGCGCGATCCTGGCCATCCACTTGATACACGCACGATCCGACGGCTCCTGGTCATCGTCTACGACTGGTGTGACCCTGTGACCGTCAACCTTCTAACCCTAATTTCTCACTCGATTCTCAACGGATTTTCGTGTTCTTATGCTCTATGGATTCGTCTTGAGGAGAAGAACACATCCATACGGTAAACATGTATTGAAATTGAGTCAAATTAAATAAAGAATCTCTGTAAGCTCGGGAGGAAGAGTGAGTCCATACCTTTGCTCAGAGAAGTGAAGCTTCGATCTGAGAGTTGTGTCACCTTCGATTGGGTCCAAGCAAGCTCCGGATGAAGTCCCTTGGCCTGGTGAATTGTCTAGGTATGATTTCGACCAAGCCCGATCACAAAGCTTGGAGGCTAGAAGCTATGGCTGGCCTGGTTAGGGGGTTTTTGCTGGTGAACTTCTTCTCTTGGTCTGGTGAAGGTGTATGACCAATCAATTTGGGGATTGGCTTACTGTGAACAAGTGTCCTGGTTTTGGGCTTGGATTTCAACTCTGAAATTGAGCTCACAGAGAGGAAATGGCAGGGGGATTTCAATGGGGATCAAGTTCTCTAAGTGTGGGGAGTAGTCTGGAACAATTTTGGCAGAGTTTCTGTAAGGTTGATTCAGCACACTTCCATGGCCAAGAGAGGTGGGGTTTAAATAGGCATGGCTAGAGGCTCTCCCAGGGGGAGTTAGGGGTTGGGATCAGCTGCTCTTGGCAAGAGAAGAACAACTGCAATGGCCACTGGGCATGGGGATGCTCAGCAAGGGAGAATTTCAATGTTGGCTCACATGTGAGCTCTCGGGTGTGGTGTTTTCCGGCGATCCAGGCGGCTGGCCAGCAGGCATGGGTCACCCTCAGGTTCAGGTGGGTCAGGGCTGGGTTTAGTGTAGGCAATTGGGCTTTGCCATGTGTCAAAAGCTTGGATTAAGATGGCATGGGGGAAGGCTAATTTTGGCTTAATTTGGTCAAGTCCACCTTTTAGGTTTGGTTCACCCTTCAAGGTGGCTTTGGGTGTTGTGAGGAGTCAAAGGAATCAGCTGGTTTGACATGGAGAAGTCCTTATCCAAATATATTTGGATTAAATTTGGGTTAAGGGGAATCATGGTTAAGGCTAATGACTTTTGGAGATTAAGGAAAGAGTCTCCTCCTTTTGCCCAAAATGGCATGGTGACATGTAAAGAGGCTCTCATGGCTTCCATGTGGCTCATGCATGGCTTCATGGCTCATCTTTGGCTTGGGAAAAGTGAAGTCAATTTCATGAAAAAGGGTTTTGTAAATTTTGGCATTTTAATGGGAATTGGCATATGGCTTGATTTGGATTTATTTTATCATGGATTTAGAACTTAGGAGATGGCTTTATCAAATGGGTGATGATAGAGGATTTTCATGTGGGCTTTGGGCCTTTTGAAATTATTTTTGATGGGCTTTTAGGAAGGCTAAGGGGATGGACATTTAGGTTTAAGAATAAATTCATGGATGGGAATTTTGTAGAAGTTTGGACCAAATAATTGTTGGGTTTGGTTTAGGGATATGTCATGAGTAATTTGAAATGAGTTTGGAGTGATTTGGGTTTGAATGGGGTTGGATTTGGGCCTCTTTGGTAAATGGACCAATGTAGGTCATATTGGGCTAACTTGGGCCAATGTTGGGCTAGGGTTGAAATTGATGTAAAATTAATGTTGGAAAATATTTATGGGAGTGTTTCAAAGAGGTTTTGACTTTGGTTGGGTTTTGATTTTGGGGTTTGGGCTTATTTGGGTTAGGTTAGGGTTTAGGTCAAAATTGGGTCTTTAGCTTTGGGTTGAATTTGAGTGGGATTTAGGTCTAAATTTTGGGAAAATCATGTTAGTGTTTTGTTTGTGGGGATGTTAGGGAAGGTTTAGAAAAGGTTTGGGGTTAATTGGAGTTGAATTGGGTTAGTTTGGGCTAAGTTTGGGTCATGGGTCCAAATTGGGCTTTAAGGTCAAAAGTGAAATTGGATTCAAATGCCAATCAAATTGGGCTTGGATTTGGTCTAGATTGGTGTTGAGGATGTTGAATTGAAGTTTAGAATTGAATTGGACCAGAATTTGGGTCAATTGGCTAGGTTTGGTTTGACATTGGGTTCACTTTGGGTTAAAATGGGTCAAATTGGGGATTTTGACAAAAGTGGGGTAAATTGACAAAATTGGTGTAGTTGGAAAAAATGAAATTGGGAATATTTGGGATTTTCTGGAATTTTTGTGGAATTTTCTAATTTTGAAAATTGAAGATTTGAAAAATTGAAAATTTGGAAAATTGAAGATTGGGTGAATGTAAGCGGAATGAAATCATTTTGGTTGAGCCATGAAGCCATATTAAGCCAATATGAGCCATGAGAGGACTCATTTGAGGCATTCACTATGTTATTCCTAACCCTCTTAGCCAACGGCTTAGGGGTTAAGGACCATCCATGTGAATCACCTACATGAGTCAGGAGGTCAAGTTGGGTATGAGTGTGGTTTTATGAGGTGTGTGAAAGTATAGTGTATAAGTGTAAGGTGTGTGTAAGTCATCCCTCACCAGACCAGGCCACCCAGGGCAGTCCTAAGGCCAAAGAGTCCTATAGGAACTCATCCTTTAAACTTCCACATTTGATTTCAACCCTCTAGGTGATTAGGGGTCTACAATCAAGTTTGTAGAGTTTACAGGGAGTTAAGAAGTGGTTTGAATTTCTAAATGGTGGGCCCCAATTCTAATCCTCTAGGATAGTCAAAGGAAAAGCCTAAGGCTAGATCCTAAGTACTAAAAAAGAAGAAGAGAAGACCTCATCAAAAATGAGGTTAACAAGTATCAGCCTGCTCAGCCTTCTCAGCCTGGAGATTAGGGGGATGATATAGTTTAGGATATTGATGTTGAAGATTAGAGACTTTATTTGGTTTGTTTAGATTAATTGTTATTTTAAGAACTTTATTACTTTGTGCGTAATTGTTATGTACTTTCTGTGGACTTTGGAGTTGGTGTGTTTGTTTTAAATTGCTTAAGCTGTTATGTTAGACTTTTTATATATGTTAAATTAGAATGCAAATTCTCTTTAAAGTAGTATGTTAGTTTTTCTTTAAATGTGTTGTTTAAGTTTTATAAATTGTGAACTTTAATTTTAGATTGTTTTAGTAACCCAGATGATTGGATGTGTAATAATAGATTATGTTTTAATCTGTTTGTGTTTTTATACTTATTTAAAAATTTCTTTACCCAGCACTCTCTTTTAAATACTATATATATGGAAGAATACTAACAGTACATGTTCTTTAAATAATGAAAAAGTCTACAAAAATTTCAAGGAAAAGAAATACCTAAAGCTCAAAGGTATGATTCATTGTATATTTTCCTTTTCACCATTTAGAAATTGATAAAAAAATTTAAGTTTGGGGGAGGAAAAATACAAATTTAATTATTAAATTGTTCTCAATTTCTATGCTTTAAAAAAATTATTATTAGTTGATTTTCTGTAATAATTTTTAATTCAGTAACTTGAATTAATTTATATAATTATTATAGAAAGTTGAATAGAATATTTCTAGAAATCCAAATTAATTTAATAGAATAAGATATTTGGTTAAAAGGAATAAGAAAATAGTAAACTATTTAAAGTAAGGGAAACTATATTTTAAAATTGAAATTCTTAAGAATTTAGGTGAAAAAGAAGAGATTGAAACTCAATGAAGTAAATGTTATGAAATACATATAAGCAAAGAAATATTTTAAGTTTCAAATTTAGGAAGAGAAAGTTGAAGTTCAAAATTATTAACAGGCTATCCAGATATAGTAATCCTCACTTGAAAAAGAAAAAGAGAAGGATTGAAAATCAATCCAAAAGAAAAAAAGAAAAAAAAGAAAAAAAATATAAGTGAGGAGAAGCTTGAGGAGATGCCTTATCAAAAATTGGCTTGATGGAATCAACCTAAAGGGTAAAACTCAAGTATATTTCTAAACTTATATATATGGATTAGTATTTTACTAAATAGTGTTTTCTTGAACTTCCTATCATCTAAATATCTTAAGTAAATTACTCTTTTAAAATATAGTCTTTCCTGAAATAAATAGAGAGCTAGAAATCTTAGATCTGATAACTAAATAATCTTATATCTATAAAGTTAATTTAATTACTTAAAAATATTTCTATTTAACTTTACTATAGTATTATTTAAATTTAATTCGTAGTTTATTTGAATTAAAAAAATTCTATTACAAAAATCATTGTTTTTATTTAGTATAAAAATTACTTGAGGACAAGTAATAATTAAGTTTGGGGGATTTTGATCACAGAAAAATATGTTAAGAAATTCATACCTATTTTTTATGAAATTGCACTTTAAAGAAAGGTATTTTCTTTATTTTATTTTAGGAACGAAGATTTATAAGTGATGGAAGAAAAAAAAGCATAAAATAGAGCAAATTTGGATCAGAAAGAAAAAAATACATGCAAAATGAACTAAGTCGCCGACGGGGAAATCGAGCCCGCCGACGGTGAGATTATAAAGAGAATTTCTTAAAGGTTTGCAACTACCTCGCCGACGAGCGGCAGAGCCCGCCGACAGCGAGATCGCGTTGTTTGAAGACCTTCTAGAAGCCCCGCTGACGGCGAGGTTGTTTCTCGCCGACGGCGAGACAGTTCAAAATGCCAGATACATTGAACCTGGACGCTTTTTGAAGAGGTGCTTAAGTACCCCTTGGACCTTTGTCTACCTCTATAAATAGAGGACGAATTTTAGTATGTGGTGTGTCTATTTTAGGAGTCTTAGAGTATTCTATTAGTGTGCTTTTGAGTCTAAGTTGAGTTTAGTGTGAGTAAGTGAAAGTAGTGAGTTAAGAAGTGTCTTTGTACTTAGAAGGAAAAGTCGAAAGGAACTTCGAGAAGTCACGCAGGGAGGAAATTGAGATAAGTATCTTTGTTTATTGTTGTTAACTTTAAATGAAATCCATGCTTTGTTTAATTCTCATGCATTCTGAGTAGTTTTCTTAGTCTTTCTCCTTGTTTATGAAATTATGTGAATTGATGAAATTAAATAGAAGTGTCTAATATATTAAAATAAATTGTGATAATCTTTTACTTAAAACTTAATTTACTTTCAATCGGCGATTGAATTGTTAAAATATGTTGAAATATCAACTATAGTAAAGATTACATCCAATATTCAGGGAAGTCAAAAGCCTTGGAAGGAGGGTGCAAATAAATAGGGAAATATTATTTATTGGACGTAGAATTAGAAATTTTAGTGTGACAGACTAAAATATTCAATTTGGTCCTATTGTTTGAGAGAGTCTGAAGTGTAGATGTTAGCCCTCGGGTGAGGGGAACGTGGGAGCTACGAAGTGGCGACCAATATCCTCCCGACCTAGCCGCAGGATTCGGTAATCGAAGCATAGGACTGCCGATGTTCTTTGCACTGGACCAAAGGGTAAAGAATATGAATGCTCCTATTTGTCACAATACAATAAAAAAATCTATTTGAATTCATCATTCACTTAAGTTTCTAAAAACAAGGGGAAGGATACTTTTTCTGAAATCTTTAAATCAACTTTATTTAAAGCATTAGTTTACTTTAGATCATTTTAGTTAAGTATTCCAAATTCCGTATACTATCTTAGTAAGTAAATCCGTTAAATTTAGCTGTTAGAAATCTTTTCAAACTTCCTTGTGGGATCGATAACCAGGACTCCACTATAGCCCTGTATTACTTGATACGATACGTATACTTGCGTAGAATCCACATTATACATTCCATCATAAAATTAAATATATATTAAGCGGGATCAAGTTTTTGGTGCCGTTGTTATTTTTGTAAACATTAAAAAGTGGGTCAGTGACTATTGAAGTGAATGAATGTAATGAAGTTATAACTACGAGACAAATTAATGGATGGTGAATTTGTATTGACTATAGGAAATTAAATGCCACCACCAGAAAAGATCACTTTCCTCTTCCTTTTCTTGATCAAATGCTAGATAGACTTGCTAGACACAAGTACTACTATTTTCTAGAAGGATATACTAGTTATGGGCAACTCTAAGCAAATTTAGATCAAAAAGTTACTGAAATTCTCCTTGATGAGCAACTCTAAACTATTATGGGAAATTATTTGCCTTGCTATGCTGATATTGTGAATTATATTGTAAGTGATGTTATACCACCTGATTTAACAAGGCAACAACAAAAGAAGTTTAAATATGATGCAAAATTCTATATTTGGTATGAGCCCTATATATATAAACAGTGTAAGGATCTCATTATTAGGAAATGTGTGCCACAAGAAGAAATAAATTTGATTTTTCAACGATGTCACGATTCGGAATTTGGAGTTCATTTTGGTGTTGATAAAACAACTTTTAAGATTTTACAATCTGGATTTTATTGGCATACTCTTTTTAGAGATGTTTATAGATATATTTAATCATGTGATCGGTCTCAGAGAGTAGGTAATATCTCTAGAAGAAATGAAATGCCTCTAAATTATAATTTGGAAGTTGAAAATTTTGATGTATGGGGATTAGATTTTATGGGACCATTTACTCCTTCATTTGAAAATTTATATATTTTGGTTGCTGTTGATTATGTCTTAAAATGGATTGAAGCTGTTGCTTTACCCAGATGTGATGCTCGGAGTGTTTCAAAATTTTTAAAGCAAAACATATTTACAAGATATGGAATGCCGAGAGTAATCATAACTGATGGTGGATCCCATTTCAGGAATAATCGAATTAAGAGATTAATTGAGAAATATAATATCATTCATAGAATCTCTACTGCTTATCATCCCCAGACTAGTGGTTTAGCAGAAGTGTCTAATCATGAAATTAAAAGAATTTTGGAGAAAACTGTGGATAATCATAAATTAGATTGGTCTACTCGATTAGATACTGCTTTATGGGCTTATAGAACTGCTTTTAAAACCCCTATTTGAATGTCTCCTTATAGACTAGTGTTTGGTAAGACTTGCCATTAACCAGTTGAATTGGAGAAAAAAGCATGTTAGGCGATAAAAGAGTTAAATTTTAATTTGAAAAATGCTGGAGAGAAAAGATTTATGCAATTGAATGAATTGGAAGAGATTACAAATGCATCTTATCACAATGATAGGATCTATAAAGAGAAAAGAAAATTATTGCATGATCGGAAGATATTGAAAAAGAATTTGGAAAATGGACAAAAACTTTTATTATACAACGCAAGATAGAAGTTATTTCCTGGAAAGCTCATGTCTAGATCTTTAGGACCTTTTACAGTTGTAAAAGTTCATTCTTTTGGAGCTATTGATATTAAAGATCCTGATACTGGAAACATTTTCAAAGTTAATGAGCATCAATTAAAGTTTTACTTTGATGGGTTTCAACCTGACTTCAAAGAGGCTTTAATGTTGAGTCATCTCGATTAACTGAATGTTTGTCGGGCTGATGACGATAAACCAAGAGCTTTATGGGAGGCAACCCATATGTATCTTTGTGATGTGTTTGCTTGTATGTCGAAGTTGTGCTTTTTAGATAGTTATTTTTCAATCCTTTTTACTCTTAAATACTTTAAAAAAATATAAATGATTGATCGAATCGAGATATTAGAATATTTTGGACCAAACAAAGTTCGGTGAGAATTTTTGACCACTGGCGCCGCCAGCGCCCTATCATTTTCCTACACTAAACCTTAAACCCGATCGAGCGTCGTCGGTGCCCAAAATCTGCTTGACAGTTTTTAAGTTTCAAAATTTGAGTTTTGGTGATTTTTGACGGGATCTTCGTCCTTATAATTCTCTAAACTCCATTTATGACTTCTTAACTCCAGAAAAATGAAAACCACCTATCCCAATTCGTATCCAATGGATTCCTTTCCCATTGAAACCCCTCGGTTTCATGATTTCAACCAAAGGAAGTTCATAAGTTTTGAAGCGCAACGTTTGTTCAAGAAAGTGATGATGAAAAGAAGGATTATCAAGGAAAGAGGATCAAACAATTGGAGAAATAGGTACGGAATATTATGAATGCAATCAATAACATTTCTAATTTATTCAATCATATAGATTAGAGAATGAAAGAGCAATTCGATTACACTGGTCGAATTGAGATGGGCTTGATCAATTTTATGAAAACGAACTCTGTGATTGCTGAAGAATCATCTGTGAAATTTACATTTTGTCCATTTTATAACTTGTTTGTGCATTAGCAATTAATTGGAGACATTAGAGGAGAGGATAGTTCTGAAATTGATGTGGAGTAATTGATGAATTCTACTTAGTTTTGTTGCATGTTTAGTTTGCTTTGCTTAGTTATGTTTGGTTTGTGTAGTATTTGCTTTGAGATTTGAACTTGAATTTGGATGTGTTTACTTTCTTTGTGTGCTTAGATCTTAGTGCTTGCTTATCGTAGAGTACTTGCTGCACTAAACATCTAAGAATAGTTAGTTTGAATGAACATATTTAGTGTCTATGATGTAACTTGGATTTTATATGTATAAGATTGTTGTGTATTGTTTGTGTGAAAATTTGAGTTAATTATTGCTTATGGGATGATGGTTTGGTAAATGCCTATTGAAGTATTAAACATCATTGTGGATGTCGAAACGATCAAAATTACGAAAAAAATTTTCAGACCCAGAAAATATTTTAGACTGGAGCCGCCGGCGCCAAATCCAGAGAGTTGGCCAATATTTTTAAATAGAGCACCGCTGGCGTCCGAACCCAGAAAAAGGCCGAACCCATCCAAAACCAGAAAATATCACTTAATTTACTTTCGATTTGGCCAATTGAAATATAAAAATATGTTATTAAACATTAAGTTTGAAAGGATTTAATGTCCTACAACAATAATGAAAGATCCATTCAATTTCTATGGATGAATTGAGTAGTTCATGGGAATTGAGTGCAAATAAATATGGAAATATGTTTTGATGGACTTCATTGTAGAGATTTCAGGGTGACAAGCTGAAATCCCCAAATTGGTTCTAAGATTAGTAATTAATATCAAAGGTTGGCCTTCGCGTGAAGGGTGAGTGGGAGCTCCGAAGTGAGAGCCGGTATCCTCCCAACCTAGCCATAGAGTTAGTGACTAAACTTAGAATATGTCAATGTTCTTTTCTTACTTAGAAGAGGGGGTACTCTTTTAAGGGTAAAGAATCATATATGCCCCTATTTGGCACAATAAAATAGATAATTATTCCATATCAATCGACACATCATATTCTCATTGCAAGAGAAAAAGATACTTTTCTCTTGTATCAAAAACCTTTCAAATATTTAGTTTAGTGTGTCTGTTAGTTAATCTTGTCCTTAAAGTTATTAGAAGTAATTGTAGTTAATTAATTTTTACTGTTTCATTATTCTTACTATTTCCTGCATAGTAGTAGTAAGTAGTAAACCTTAACTTTAGTGCTTATTACACATTGTGTAACGTTTTCTTAAAACTTCAATATTTCCCTATGGGATTGATATCCAGAACTCCACTAGAGCCCTGTATTACTTTATACGATATGTATACTTGCGTTGAATGCTTGGACTTAACAAAATTATTATAAATCTATAAATCTGAGTTCATAAATTCTTACAAAATATAAAGTAGAGCATCAGGGAACTCATATTATGATGCAGTCTTTGTTACAGAATTAATTAACAACTACAGGGTGGGTATTATTTTGGTCGACACCAAAATGTCTAGGAACATCCTGTTAAAAATAAGTTTTGTCAAAAGTTGGCTAAAAAACAACTAGTTGGTAGCACCAACCTGGTCGTTGTTTGCTTTCTATGGTGAGAGAAAGGAAACTTGGATGGCATTGCTTTGGGCATCTCATGGGGTGAGCGAGAGAAATAGTACATTGGCAAGGAGGAAATTTTGGTGGTTGAGTCCCCTCAAACTTACAATGCAATATTCGGTCGATCGTTGCTGAACAACTATCAAACATTAACGTCTACTTATCATGTGGCTATGAAGTTTCCTTGTGACGAAGAGATTATCACAATCCATTTGAACTTTCAGCAGTAGAGGAGATTTTAACTTCAAGCAATCACCAAAGTTGATAGTAAGCTGCTCGACATCGACATTCAAAGGGAAGGGGTCATGAGACCAATAGAACCATCCTTGAAGTACATGCATCCAACGAAGGAGAGCCTGGTAAAGTTTTTCTAATTAGTGAAAGATTTGATGCAGAGTACAGGACTTTGTTGATCTAGACCCCCAAAAGCATTGGGTGTCTTCATTTGGACAGTGGCACAGATGCCTGGGATTTAGATTGATGTTGCTTGCCATCAATTAAATATCAACACAAGCGCTCGAACAGTGCAATAGAAGATGATAATGACCACAAATAATTTGGTGCAAAAGGTGTAGAAATAGAAGGAGGATGGCTAATATGAGATGTTTAGTAACCAACAAGGCTCTCGAATGTGTTGATGGTCTGGAAAGAAAATGACAAGTGGAGAATGTGTGTCGACTTCATGAACCTTAATGTTCCTTTCCTGAAAGACACCTATCTATTACAAAAGATAAATAAATTGGTGAATGCAGCAGTTGGGTACTCTGTGATGAGTTCCTTCGATGCTTTCTCCTACTATAACAAGATCAAGATGCATTTGGCAACGTAGAGAATATCTTTTTATTTCTAAGCAATGTGTTTTTTGTTTTGTTGTATGATGACCTTATTTTTTTGATGAGGCTTAATTTATTTCCTTAAAAGCCTAGGATTTTTCCATAGGACTTTCTAGTTGACTATCTTAGAGGACTGGTGATGGAACCCAACCACATAGAAATTCTAAACACTTCATGACTCTTTTTGTAGAGTCCCACATGGGTGGTCTCAAGCTCTCATTTGTCACTTGAGACGGCTAAGATCAACATGTGAAGACTCAAGAATGAGTTCCCATTAGATCAATAGGCCTTAGGACAACCCTAGGTGGCTTATTCTTGCAGACACACACACACACACACACACTCCTAAACTCACCACAAGTTCTCACACACATCCAAAACCATCCATACTCAAATTGGCCTATCTTTCACTGAAAGCCCATAACTACTCCTTAACTCTCTTAAAAAATCAGGTGGGTGGTCTAAAGCCCTTAGCTTTTGGTTAAGATGGCTAGGACCAACATGTGAAGGCTTCCAGATGAGTCCTCATAAGACTTATATAACTTTAGGGATGCTTTTCATAGCTTGCATGCTCAGATCATCCAATTAACCTCAAATCCACCCTAAAGTCAAGACTTACCCAAAATATCCCAACATTATCAAAATACCCCTAAATTCCTAAAAGAATACTCAAAATTACCAAAGCGCCTAATTTTACTCTAAATCCTACTAAGAGCTATCTTAATCACCCAATCCACTCAAAGTACACTAAAATGACCAAAATGGCCCTCAACCCCAAAAATTTCCCAAATTCTTAAAGTACTCAAATTTCCACCAATGTCGCCTTTAAACCCCTCTAAATTACCAAAGTTACCCAAAATTCCAAAATTTCCCTCAAGTCTCTCCAAATCCATTTCACGTCTACCAAATCCTAAATTCAAAACCATTTTTCACCAAAAGTACCAAAATTACTCAAATTGTCCAAAATTTCTAAAAATTGCTAAAATACCCAAATCGCCCAAAATTCCCAATTTGACCTCTAATTCAAACCCTTCAAGTCCTAACCTCAAATCCAAACCCATTTCCACAAAGTTTCAAATTCAAGTCAAAATTTCAAGCCTGAGCTGAAATCCTTTAATTTTAAGACAATTGTCAAAGTTCACCACCAATTTTCCCTTATGTCCAAAATCCACCAAAATTGTGTCAATGTGTCAATTTCAAATTCACCAAGCCCAAAATCAATCGTTCATGTCAAATTTCCTAAATTTCATCAAGCCCATCATAAATAATTAAAGAAATTGTCCAAGCCCTTTAATCATGCCCAAAATACAAATTCAAAAATCCTACCACACCTAAATTCCAAAAGCCCAAATCAAGAGCCCATCCTCTAAATCTCATCCCATCATTCATTTAACCAAAATCAAGACCTAAGTTCGAAATTCATAGTTTAAATTTTCCAAACTTGGCCTCAAGACAACACCACATGAAAAATGCAAAAAATTTCAAAAATCCATTTTCATGCAAATTAGCAAAGTCAAATGCAAGTCATGAAGCCACCTTGAAGCCATATGCAAGTCATATGAGCCATTGTGATGTCATCATACTTAAAGTGGCAAAAGGAGGGAGCCCTTTATTGATACCCTAAAAATCACTTAACCCTTCCTATGACTAACTATAATCCATGATTAACACTAATCTCTTACATGGGGGCATCTCCACACTAATCAAGCTAACCCCCATTAGCCTTGACAACCCTGGGAGTGATCTAAACCATTTCCATGAGCATAGACCCAACCTACACCCAAGTTGAGCCAAACCCCATCCATTTCAATTAATCTCCTCTTCACATGACTTCACAATACTCCACCTTTGACTTCCCACAGCTGGATGGTGACTATTCTCTAGCCGACCGACTATCTTGGTCTCCGGAAAACACCATGTCCAAGAAGCCATCATGGGTGAAAGCTAAAAAGTAAGACCATATGATGTGGTGTTTTTGTATTTCAATATATTTTTATATAGTCACCAGAATACAAATGCAAGTATATGTATCACTCAATTAAAACAAAGCTCTAATGGAGTCTTGGTTATTGATCCCATAAGGAAGGTGTAAATTTATTATAGTAGCACTAAAACTCTATGTTTAAAATATATAAACCTTACAAGTGTAAATCACAAGTTGATAATGTTTAATTATACTAAATGAAATAAGTTACCAAACTACTCTCTACACATCAAAGTAAAATTACTAATTCTAAATAAAGTTTTACTATTTTGTAATTGAAGGTTCAAATTGAAGAAAGTATCCTTCCCCTTGCAATAATGTTATGGTTTATGAGAGATCTAGATTGTTGGAAATTATATTGTTCCAAATATGAGCATTTATATTATTTTCCATCTTCTGAGTAAATAAAAAACATTGGCTAATCTTAATTTTAGTCCCTAAATCTATGGTTAGGCTGGCAGGATACTGGCTCTCACTCTAGAACTCCCACTTTCCACTCGCTTGAGGGCTACTCTCACTTAAGTTTCTAAACACTAGGATCGAATTGGAGATTTTAGTTTGTCACCCTTAAAATCTTCAATTCTACACCCAACCAAGAATATTTTTCTATTTATTTGCACTTAACCCCATGGATTACATTCTCATCCATGGAATTGAATGTGATTCCCACTTATTTATATAACGCATACTCCTCTAGAATCATGTGTTTTACAACAAATTTTAACATTTCAACTGGCCAGATCAAAAAGTAAATGAAGTATGAAGTCTAAAATCAGCACAAGTATTTAATATTTATATTGCATATCCAATCTATCTCTTCCTTTCACCAAACCTCATTGCAAGGAGAAAGATAAAAAAAATCTACTCATAATTCATGAGGAAGAAACGACAAAAAATGAATTTTATATATAAATGAAAGTTAATACAAACAACAATAAACAAACACAACTTATCTGAAATTTTTCCCCAAAGAAAATCCCTTGAAGTTCCTTTGAATCTATTTCTCTCTTTACAATAACACTCAATTCTCTCTTAGAAAAGTAAGCAAGAAGAAATCTCTCACTTTCCTCCCTCTCCTACAACTCTATAAAAAACCCCATTTTCTTACACTTACATTGACGTCTCCAAGTTCTCTTCTGTCCTCCTATTCCAAAACTTTTTTCCTGGCATTCAAAACACTCTAATATTGTGTAGGGAAGAGTTTCACAAGAGATGCCTGACCTGACCGCAATTACCCAAGTAAATTAGCTTATAAAAATTATGGCCAAACTTGACCCCAAATCAGATTAAGCGGTAAATAAATGATAATTAAAGATTAAAGTTTTTATAAATATAAATATAAATCATACACTAGGGATACTATGCAAGTATACGTATCTTTTTAAGTAATATAGAGTTTTCTTTTTAAAACCCTAGATATCGATCCCGCGGGGAAGCTAAGTAAATTAAAAGAAAAAAAATTTAATAAGAAAAATCTACTTAAAAACTAATTTACTTGAAATAATAATATGCAAGTTACTCAAGTAGAAATTATAAGTAAAAAGGTAATTTAAATGCTTTAACACAATAAACAAAGATTCTTTCCCCATTTGAAATATTTCATGATTAATAGACATCTAAATTAGCTTGAGAACCTTAAGAATGTGATATTTTGATAAATTGGAGCATATATATTATTTACCCTTGTCACAGTGCATAAAGAACATTGGCTAGTTTTTAAAGATTGGATTAGGATGTATTATTAGTAGTAAGGATGAATTCTAGTCTCTCACTTCTAGATTCCCTCAAGGGTGCCTATGGTCGGGCTTACTAGTGACCCTTCACCTCTTTTTAAACCAAATTGATAGAATTTAGTCTGTCACTCTAGAAACATATTCAATTGTACGCCCTTCAAAGATTATCTCCCTATCTATTTGCACCCCCCTTCAAGGATTTACAATCTACCTTTCCAAGAGAAATGTGATACATACAAGTTAAGAACTCTTAGACCACGGTCAGATCTTAAGAATTCTTCATATATTTTAACGATATAAGAGGCCAATTTGTAGGGTAAATAAAGATTAGGTAAAGTATCATCACAAATTATGGAAGAAGAAAAAGCAAAATTCTCAAAACCAAATTAAATCCTTAACTAAATCATTTCATATTCGTAGGGAGAAAGCGAAGAAGACTACTCAGAAGGCATCGGATTCACATAACAATTCATATTTATATAACTCAACTTCAAAGTACAATACTTAAGAACCATGAAATAAATACTTATCTGGAATGATATCCAAGAAATCCTTCAAAGTTTCTCTAACTCCAACTGACTTTTACAAGACTCCAACTCCAGCAATCACACTAAAACACTCTAAACTCTCACTAAAGTAAGAAAATGTAAAGTGAAAAACACTCCACACTCTTTAACTTAATGACAACACATGCCTTTTACACTCTTACAACAAAATTTTTGCTGTAGAGTAGTTCTATATTTATAGAGCTTCAAAAATGACCAGGGGTTGCTTAAGGCACCTCTTCAAAATTTGGCCATATTCAATGAATCTTGTAGAAAGTAACTATGGCGACTAGGTAAGGCAAGTAGTAAGATAAAAGAGTAGCAAAGTAAATAACATATGAAAACTAACACTTTTTTACAATTTTAAACACTAAAAACAAATGGAGCATAAATAACATTAATTTCTAAGTATTCTAACAACAAAAACATAACTGAGTTACTAAAGAGTACTATAGTGCCACAATACTGAAAAGTAAAAGCAAACATAAAAGATAAATAACTAAAACAAAGCAGAAATGAAATCTAATCATCCTCAGTCTCTTCATCATCGTCAAAGGAATCATCTAGCATAGGAATTTTGGGATTTATCCAAGGGATGAATTTAGGAAAAGTAGGAAATTCTATATTCTTATCACCCTTCAAAAATTTCACAAGAGTACTATTAAATTCCCCATCATAGTCACTTTTTCTTTGTATATAATCAGACACATGATCGATTTTACTATCCATATCGTCTACTCTGCATTGCATCAAGAACAGATCATTTTGATGCTCCAAGTACCTCTGACAAACAGTATTCCACACATCAGGTGGAGGCTCAGAAGTAGAAGTGGAAGGTCTGGGTGCAGAAGTAGAAGGCATAGAAGAAGAAAATGCTCCAGAACCTTGACTTTTTATTTTTCCATAAATATCCACATGAGGATTTCCAATTTGCTTAAGTGGCTTAAGTATCTCTTCAGAATGAGAGTAAGTAATACCAGCATTCTTGCATATCGAGAAAATGAGAACTGGGAAACCTAAACCAGAAATAACACTTCCTCTAGCTAAAGTGTTGATTACATCATAAATAATGGCTCCCACATCGATTGGCTTCATTTCTTGAATGCAATAGTTTAAAATAGCTCGTTCTTTCATCACTTCACTTAGGTGATTTGATAGAAGAATGCAAGCAGAATAAAGTAGTGCCAGGCTTTAGAAGTAGCATTAAGCTTAGAAGAGGAAAAATTTACCCGCTTAGTGTTTCAGATTTTCCAGAATCCTCTTCCATCGGTCAGGTAGGCTAAAATCTCATCAAGCTCTCCTTCAGACGGAGTAAAAACATCATAGAAGCAGTCTGTAGCAAGAGGCAGGCCATAAAACTTGTTGATTACTTCAGGAGTGAACTCAACTCCCATCCCCCTAACATAAACTTCATTGTCCACTGTTTCATAAAAATTTGCATAAAATTCCAGAACAACAGAAATAACGGTCACGGTAGAAAATAACAAAATTGCTCCCACTGTCGAGTAGCAATAATATTTTCGATCGATCCGCCGGGATGATAAAAACTTCGCTCTGCAATGAATATGCGAGTTGACGCGAATTTGTTGTTGCGCACTTGAGCACTTGCGCTAGCAAATTTCTTTTGATCAAATTCGTTCAGCTTCTTTCCTCGCTTTGATTTTGGTGTCATTCTGGAATTGGAAAATAATACCAAATAATTTATAAAAATCACAACATGGAAAAAAGTCTAAGCTTAAAACACTAAATTAAGCTTAGATTCTTGGATTTTCCACTTAAAAATCAAAATTTTCTTCTAAAATTTTGGCACTATTTACATCTAGAGAAATCTATGATGAAAACTCAAAATAACTATACTAAAATGTAGATCTAACCTCGAGAAGTTGAAATCTGGAGTTTTTACGCTTCAAAACTTCACGAATAAAGCTCAAAATGGTGCCCCAAGACCGGTTTTTGCGAGTTTGGGGGACAAAGATGAAGCTTAGGGACTTTAATGGTGATAGGCTCGGTTTTAAGGCTGAAATCTGGTTCAGGTTAACCGGCGCCTAGGCGCCAGTTCTGGCGTCTAGGCGCCATAATCACAAAAAATTCTGAAAAATTCCCATATTTTTATATTT
Organism: Papilionanthe hookeriana x Papilionanthe teres; assembly: GCA_022702705.1. Lineage (NCBI taxonomy): Eukaryota > Viridiplantae > Streptophyta > Magnoliopsida > Asparagales > Orchidaceae > Papilionanthe > Papilionanthe hookeriana x Papilionanthe teres. The sequence continues at coordinate 12,455,938 of CM040426.1, read as the reverse complement.
TGTAATTCAGGTGTTGTTAACATCTGCAAGCTTAAAATCAAGTAGTAAACTTCATCAAACATCTCCAAAAAATTAAAGAAAATGTCTAAGTCCAAAATAGATTCCAAATTTAAGATACATTCCAAACACAACTTGATACATTCCAAACTAAAATTTTACTTAATTTCATTTCAGACCTTGAAGATACGGTTCAAGAAATATAGAAAACACAATTAAACAACTTCTCACATCTCACAACAACATATAACAATCACCCAAATCACTACACAAAACATTTCCAAATCACACAACACTTAACTTTTACATTAAATATATTCACATAATTCAGCTTAATTTCATGGATTCACATCAGAACCTTCATTAGTTCCATAAGGTAATTCACTACGAACAAAGGAATGGAAGAAATGGACACGAGGAAATTCCAAGGCTGTCTTTTCATCTATCCAGTTGTTCTTAACATACATGGTTACCTGATAATCTTCAAATGCTATCTAATGATCAGATTGAACCTTCATTTGTCATTCCATATGCTCATATTGGTGGTACATTTCATGCAACCTTCCTCCAAAAAGAACTAATTCTTCTTCAGTCTTCTCAAGGCGACCGATTAACTTCTCCAACATCATGGCTAGGTAGCCATTAAAGT